>JAWWLV010000001.1:21449707-21507887 GCA_035041135.1 Platyrinchus mystaceus
CCAACCAACCACCCCCCCCCCCCCCCACCCCCCTACCCCCCCCCCCCGAAAAACCCCACCAACGTGGTGGTTGTAGTTGTACTACTACTACATATGTAGTGTGAACTGGGGGGGGGGGAAAGATGTTAGAAATTTTGTGTCATTATTGTAATAATGATTCTGCAGTTTGTTTTACAAAATTTGTTGCATTTAGTATTTTATTTTGGAGAAGAAAAATACAAATTTGAACCTTTTCATACATAATTTCAGAGCCAAACACTTTCATGCCAAAATTTGAAAAGTGGCTTAGCCAAGCTCTGATAAAATCAGCTCCAGAGTTAGAAATGAAACTCTGGAGTTCCTAGTTCTTGTGCCTGATCGGGTTGCCAAACTTACATTTCATCAGCAAAACAGGAGTGCAATATGCATAAAGTCTGGGTTTTGGAGCTATACTGGGTAGTAACTGCAGCAGAGCATTAACACTGGACAAAAACCAATTACACTAGAAGAAAGCAAAAGAGACTGCTGGGGATGAATTTATTCTGAGGTTTTAGAAAGGATTCTTCACTTTTTTAGTATAAATCTAGCAGGTCAGACTTCTCTCTGAAATTTGCTCCTCTACTAATCAACTGGCCTACAATGATACTGTAAAACTTTAATAGGAACAGAGGCATTAACATCAGCAACTTCTCCTACCAGAACATGGACATAATGAACAAGCACTAACTCCATATTGAAAGAAGCAAGTTTCATGGCACCAACGTGGCCAAGGTCACTGACAAGTGCCTTACCTATCTCTGAATTCACCTCCTCCGAGGTCAAGAATAACTGCTCTGTTAAACTCATTATATTAAAATATCCACTAAAGAATCAAAACCCTCACTACCATGTACTGAACAGCATATTTCTTAAAAAGGTTTGTCTGGCTTGATTTCCTTCTGTAGTTGTCTAGCAGGCCACACAGTCACTCTGCTCTAGCCTGACACTCACAGCAGTTACAGTTACTGAGGCTGGGGAAGAAAACAACTAGCAAAATGGGGTTATATTTGTTTTTCATCAGGAAAGCAAAACAGCGAAGGAAACAGACTGTGGACACAAGAGAGAAAGAGACAGAAAATTCTGATGGAGTACTAAACTGTTCTGAGTGTTGGTGAGACTTTACTTTTTCCCTCACAGGCTATGCTTTTTTGTCTGCTGCCACTGAAAAGCCATGACTGAGGGACTTCAGGCACGTGGTGACAAATATCTGTTTGCTTGTTTAAATCCAGTCCCTTTGGGAAGGAACTGGAAGTTTTCAACTTTTAACGACACCTTGAAAATACTTTAAAAAGCTGCAACTTTGTTGATACTGACTGCCTTTCTAAGTAATGAATTTCACTAGTCTATGCCTTGAACTAGATGCAATTTCCTAGCAAACAACACTTTATCTCACAGGTTATTTCATGAAGGGAGATGGTGATGCAGTCAGCTCTTCCTTGCTCCCCAATGAAACCACCATTTTGGCAATGTAAAATTATCCAACCCAGGACAACTCTTGCTGCTCCATCGTTCTGCTATAACCTCAGAGTAAAACACTCACAAATACGTGCAACCAGTAAAACACAAGCTATGGATGCACTGGAAAAAACATCTTCACTGATGCAGAGATCCATCCAAGATACGCTTACATACCGCTTCAACCCCTTGTACAGACCTCAGTTTTGAGGCACGGAATTAAGTGAATGAGCTTGTTCTGGTTTTCATAGTGAGTACTTCTGTCTTTATAAACTCCCCTAATTTAACATTTTCCCATTTTACTGGACCTTAATGAAAGCACACAAAGCCAAAATCAGATAATATTTAGTAAGTTAATATAAAACACAGGAAATACAAAGTGATGTGCATTAAGTATGACTGTCTAAAAATAAACCTGGACCCTATCTGGAGAATTTGAATCCCTAGTGCCTGTAATATTCCAAGCTTCACACAAGCTCACTGTAGAAACAATCCAGATCAAGAGTCATGGTGGTCATCCAAGGGCTAAGAAGGTGTCCCTGCAGGAGCACCATTAGGGCTGATATTCAGTGCCAAGGACACAGGATGTTCAGACAAAGAGAAGACTCTGGACTTTCATTTAATTAAATACTTTATTGTACTATATTCATTCAAGAAAAATGCACGGATGAATTTTTTATAGTATCAAAACTAGCTGAGTTAAATGCCCTTAAAAAACTTCTGCTTTTGTGTCTAGTCTGTTCTCCAACACAGCTACTACTCTACTTACCAGCTTCAAAGACTGTCAGGAATAGCTTTTCACTTTACAGCTTCCTGTGATATAAGAGCATGTTTGTCTAGCAGGTCTTACCTCCAAAAGCCCATCTTCAGGAAGGTCTGTGCAGTGAACAGCATTCTGAATCTTGTCCTTCCCAAAGACAGCACGCAGAGTTCCAGGTCGGAGGTGACGGGCTAATTCCTATTGAACACAAGCAAACCAGAAGACCTTTGTGAACCACACTGTTCCTTCATATCATGGATGCAAACAATCTCATAAAGTAAAGATTTTTGTGCTATTAAAGTACATGTAGTACACTACAAAAGAAAACAAAGATTGAGAGCAGCCCTAAGGAGAAGGACTTGGGGGTGCTGGTGGACAAGAAGCCAACATGATCCATCACTCGCAGCCCAGAAAGCCAAACATATCCTGGGCTGCATCAAAAGCAGTGCGGCCAGCAGGTCAGGTGATTCTCCCACTCTGCTCCACTCTGGTATGGAGTATCCCACCTTGAGTGCTGCATCCAGCTCTGGGGCCCCCAACATAAGAAGGATGTGGGCCTGCTGGAGCAAGTCCAGAGGAGAGCCATGAAGATGATCAAAGGGATTGAACACCTCTCCTATGAACACAGGTTGAGAAAGCTGAGGTTGTTCATCCTGGAGAAGACAAGGCTCCAGGAAGACCTTATAGCAGCCTCCCAGTACCTAAAGGAGGATACAAGAAAGCTGGAGCTTACTAGGGCATGTAGTGATAGGACAAAGGGGAATGGTTTTAAACTGAAAGAAGGTAGGTTAGATTAAACACCAGGAGGAAATTCTTTACTGTGAGGTTGCTGAGACACTGGAGCAGGTTGCCCAGAGAAGTTGTGGATGCCCCATCCCTGAAAATGTTCAAGGCCAGGTTGGATGGGGCTTTGAGAAACCTGGTCTAGTGGAAGGTATCCCTGCCCATGACAAGGGGGTTGGAACTAGATGATCTTGAAAGTCTCTTCCAACTCAAACTATTCTATGATTCTATGAAGAGAGAAATTCCAGCCTGTACTACACACACAGACAACTGCTGAAAAAACATGACCAAAACTATGAAAACTACCTGCTTGAAATTGGGCCAATCAAGCCACCTTGGGTGAAGCACAGGACCCTTCATATTGCAGATACACCTCACTGGCACTTGTATAACACAATTAGCTCATGTTAACACCTTTGCAGCTCTCAAGAACAGGCCTGCTGTCCTTAGTGAGCAGACACAAGTGCTCTACCTTGCAGATTGCCTCCCCTAACACTGAACTACCTGCCTCAAAACATGACGTTTTTGAAGTCCAGCTCCTGAACAGCCTCAGTCTTCTCCTCTGACACCCTGACTACTGCCAACATCTGGTCCCCTTTAAGGATCAGTCCAGACTCTCTCTACATTTTTCTCTGTTCTTTGAAATTAACATTTCAATACCCTTCTTCATCTACATGCCAAATACCTCCTAGGCCTCTCAGAGGCCTTTTTACTCAGGTCCTGAAATAACATTCCTCCCCTACCTCTTTACTGTGGTATTTCTACCATCTTATGCCACAGAGGACTGCGTTCATTGGCTCTCCCCTCCACCATACTCTTTCTTTCAAGCCATAATGCTGTCCTGATGTACTTCTCTGCCCTATCACCTTGCAGTGTCGTCTTTTAACCCCTTTCGTATGCCACCTGAGCTGCACTTGTTGGCCTCTCTTCCCAACACCCTGAGGCCAGTCTCCAAGCCTACCTCATGCACAATGAGATTCAGTGGTGATGGCATTAACCCAGTTTTTCCTCCTTAAAACCCTCTGGATATTCTCCTATGAGTACCTGCAAGCGGAGAGGTGGATGACAAGCTCACAAGACAGCTACAGAACAAAGAAAAGAAATCTTTCCTTGCTAACAGAGCCTACATCAGCCCCTTTCTGAAAAGGCACTGAGTACATTAGGGTGTAATCACTTCGGAAGTGGCCAATGCAGTTTCACTGTGCCACTCCCAGGTGTTTGTTTCAGTGTCACAGCTGGAGGTTACTGTTCCCACAGCGAGTCATCAAACTGGATTGTCCAAGCATTTCTTAACTTTCAGTGTCAAATGGGTTCAAAGTGACTTCATCAGTAGCTCTTGGCTGACCTGGAAAACTTTGCATAGGTACGGATGAGAACCAGTCTCATGGTGCACACTCTCTACTGGGATGGCAGTGAATGTTTTAAGCTAGTCCCAAAAGACCTCAAAAGAGCATTATCAGACAACACCCTTTATCCACTTTCCAGCTTCATCCATTTGTCACCTCTCATTACTAAACTAAGACAACTGGACTTTAAGGGCAAAATCTTCTGTTACCCCAGCAAGTCCTAGATATTTTCCTGTCGTAACAATTAAGTTATTATGATCTGTTACCAACCCGGAAGACAATTAAGGTTGGAGTGTGTATTAACCAAAACATGATATGAGGAGAAGTTTCAGTTCCTCATTGTTACTGTGTGTACATCACAGGTTATTACAAGATCTTTTTATATGGATGTCAAGGACATTTGAATAAGAAACACTCAACATCAAACAAATTTTGCTTCAGAGGAAAGTTCAAGAGTTTCACTTAAAAAAAAAAAAGCCCCAAGGAGAAAAAAAAAAATCTCTACATGGTCCTCATTAAAGGCTTGAGATAAGGAAGTCTGCTGGAGAAACAAAAGTCACATGCCAGTTAACTATAGCTATGTGACACTTTAATCAAGCCTTCCTTCAAACAATTGTTGATTGCAATATCAACTAGCTGTCTGGAAGCCAGCAATAGCAATGGAGCTTTCAATCATTTTAATGAAAGTTTGGGAACATTAGAAAAAAATTATCGTGGCTATGAAACCTTTGGAAACAATTTAGCAAGAAACACCTCAGACACAAAAAGCTAACGCTTGGTATTTCATATTCTGTTTATTTCCTGTCCATCAAATTCTTTTGCTCAAACAAAAGAGTTCCATCCTCCAACAGGTCCAGAAGTGCTGTTTCTCATGAAAATTTCAAAAGATTTCCCTTGACCCATCTTTCTCATCAAACCCACTTTTTTCTCCTCTCTGTTCTTTAAAAGCAGCTATGGCCTCCTGATTTATCATTTGTCCTAAGTTCTCATTTCTACTTCACAACTTCATAACAAAAGACCTCATGTTTCTACCTGCGGACTCACTCTCTCACTAACACAGGCAAAAGCTCCTACTGTTGCACTGTGCAGTCTCCTGTTCTTTCTTCCATTTTTCAATGCAGGTTGCTACACATTCTCCTGCCCTCCTGAAACCCATCAGCCATCTTGCACAAAGAGGGACTCATTCTGTTCTGCCTGGGATTGCGTTGGATCAGAAGTACACAAAGGTAGGTCCTCCAGCACTGTACATTGTTAGCACCTGATTAATAAGAATCTAAATAAGCCTTTCTTGCTCTCAGTTAACAAATAGGATGATGCAGTCTTTGCTTACATTTACATAACCCAAAAAAGGAAAATAATTGTCATTTCCAAACTTTTACTATTCCAACGCTTTCTTGCTACACCACTGAGGAACCATGAAGGAACAAGGCCTCTGTAAATGATGGAGATACAAAGAGCTCATATATAGGTGTCCTTGTGTATGTATGGCTGGAAATATTGGGAATGTTTCAAGGAAGGAAGAAGATAATTCCTTCCAGAACTTATTCCTCATAGCAAGTATTAATACACAGTCTTCTGGCTCATGACAGGAAGCTTACCAATCATTTTATTTACAAAGCCTCATCTGCAACAACAGGGAGATACAAATAGTGGGGTTTGGGTTGGTTCCAGCACAACCCATCATCCCCTTTTAAACCTCTATTTCCTAAGCTTTCTGCTGAGTTTAGTTTCTGGAGTATATATTTTGTGCACTGGTTTTCAAAAACGTTTTGAAGGGAGTTGAGAGTGGGATGATGGAGGAGCTAAGAGCAGCTACAGCTCTACCTATATGCATGACAGGAGACTACTATGTGTGTGCTGGAACTTCATGTGCATGTGTACATAGGGATGACACAAAACTGGCACCTCACACCAAGAATACGCTGTCTGTGGCAAAACAAAGCAGGGCTGCTGTAGCAAAAGGTTTCCTCCTCTTTAGTCTTATTCAGCAGGCTATTTGATCACACCTTACAGGCTGGGCTTTGTTCTATCCTGAGTCCTTTGAAGATCCTTATCCTATACAAGATACAGATGCGTGTATCTTTGGCATGTAACTGTGTCCAGTGCAACACTGCCTGTATGAAGTACTTAGCACATTTCTAAAATGTTTCTATTTCTATACAAGTGAAACAAAAATGTCACCAGTGCCAGTAATATGTCAAAATCAGATAGAAAAATCATCATAACCATATTCATAAGCAAAGCTCATTAACTGCTTTTCCTCCAAATGGCTGTTTCTTTCACAGGCTGGATGGCAAGTAATATAGAACAGCAACATGTATTCCAGCTAAAACCTCAGATTTCAAGAAAATTTAGCCTAAACTGCAAAATTTCAAGAAAATTTGGCCAGGTTCTTTAAAGCATTTGTCCTGAATACTTTATTTGGTATCTAGAAAGGCTAAAAGACCACTGCCTTTAAACAGTCCAAACTCTGAATAGATCAAAACAAGACAAAGGAACTTTTAAAACCTAAAACTTTGTACTACTTGAACGTGAACTTTGAAAATTAGTTACTGGTCCTCTTGAATGAAGCAGAATAAAAATGAGAGAGTTTGTGATCAAACCCTTTCTACCCATGGTGTGCTCATAGGGCAGGTTCATTCCTTTAGGTTTGCTTTCAGACCAGCAGCATTCAGAGAACCTCTTGGGCTGCAACAGACTGCACAGTCCCCTCTAAGCCCTCAGTAAAATAGTTTTCCTACTCCAGCTGGGCCCTGACTGTGTGCCTGCTCCTTGCTCTTCTTGGCATTCCTTATTCATCACAGTTTCTGAAGGCTTTATGTTGGCCTCACCACCTCTGCTTTCTCCACCCTGTGTTCAGGAAGCTTTTTCCTTCTGCAGTTCTCCACTGCCACCATGAAAGAGGTGGTCCCTCTTTCCCTTTGGGGGTGCCAACTGATCCAGAAGGCAGTAGCCAGCCTTGGGCAAACAAGGAAGTGCCTTTCTCCTTTTAAGGACCAGTTTTGCCCTTGTCAAGAGAACAGAACACATATTAACTGTGAACAAACAAAATAATGTAAATTCCACTCACTGTGGAATTTGTCTGGCTGAACTTGAGGCATGGGAAAGGCTACGGCCTTGACCAAGGCACCTGAGCTTCCCCTGCAGTGAGCTGAAGGTGATAAGCCCTTTCAGGAAAAACAACCAAAACAACTTTTGCAGTATAGCAGTTATGCAAGCCAGGTAGGATAAATGCCTCTCTTTTCTCATCATTATAGTTCTTTAGCTGGCTTTTTTTTCAGGGCATTTTAGCACAAGTCATATCACACCCAGGGAGCTGGACAAGATACTCATTCCTACACAAGCCATCAGCAAGAAGCAACAGGATAAAAGCAGCACAGTCTTCGTCATCCAGAGTACAGTACTAAACAAGCATCTCTTGTAATGCTTATTGAAGCTAAGAAACACCTTAACACTACTGCTACTGTGAGAACCACCTCAGCTGATCAGTCTGATACATCCTTCACACAAGTTCCCACCCAAAGGCAAATGCTTAACTCTCAAAATGAAATCTGTAGTCACAGGTGACCTCATGCAGGACACCCTTCTGGTGTCTAATTTGCTACTGTCTAATGGCTAACTTGTCTCAGCTCTAGCCAATCACTTGAGCTATGTGTGCTTTCCCACTGGTTACTGGTTTATGCTCCTCAGTTCCATGCAGTAAGCCATTTTGAAATCAACATCATCAATTTTCTACTCCTGTAGCAATTCAAGGTCCATTTCATCACCCCTAAATGCAGTGCTAAGCCTTCTCTCTAAATTACTGGAGAAAAATCTACATAAGATGGTGCTGTTGCCATTGTCAAGACTTTAACTGGGGAAGAGTTTTGCCTTGAAACCTGGGGTCTGCCTGTAGAAAGTTACTTCATAAAGTTTCTAAATACAAAACCAGGTCACTGTTAAAGAGCATGCAAGAGGTTTCCTTCAGCTTACGTTTCAAAAATCAATCCAGAACAGAAGTTGCTTGCTGACAGTGACAAGTTTTCTCTTTCTTTCTGTTCCACATGAGCTGCAGCAATGTCATGTACAAACACAGAGTCAGTACCAAAGGTCTTATGCAGACTTCAAGGGAGTCAGCGTTACCTGAAAGTACTTCTGTACTTTCCACATATCACAAGAAAAAATTATCAATCCAAAACAACCTCCTTCAAACACACACACTAAACTCCCCTCATCTTTTAATTTTTATCACAAAACAAACTCAAAAGCCTAGTTGCATTAAAAATCCTTGTAATATTTAGCCTAAGCTTCTCTCCCCTTAGCACTGTGCATTTCACCTTGATTTTCAGGTTGTCTTCTCCTGGTTGATGGCAAAATAGATCACTTACTGGCCATCCTGACCAGTTTCTCATGTTTAACTGAGCCACAGAGTTCTGTACTTGAAAGAGTGTGGCTGTAAAGGTTTGTTCAGCAAATGAAATGATCTGATCCAAATGTCAGTCAAAGCCTGTAAAAAGCACATATGAAGTGCAACTCCTTCCAAAATCAGTCTTGCAACAGTAGCAGCAAGTACCATAGTCTATTTTATTAAGAAAACCTACTCTGGTCTGCATGAAAAAAAATAAATCCATCTGCTTTTCTGTTTATTTTAAAGTCAGTCGACCTCTGAACTATCAGTCTGAAGCCCTGTATCTTTGGAACTTTTGTTAACGGACCTAAAATTATCTTCCATACTCCAGTGCTGGCAGTTTTTCGGAACCTCACAAGTCTGTACAAGTTGTTACACTGTCTCCTTCTCACCCTCCATCCCCTCAGGCACTTTGATTCTCTCTATTTCACTCCCACGAATTCCCTGCCACTCCTCCTCTCTGGCAGCCCAAAGGTGCTGCACCAGCTCTCCACAGGTTCTCTTCTGTGGGCAGCAAGCGTGGCACATTTGCCAGCCTGAGACAGTATTTTCACTGGTCTTGGTGCTTCTGGTTGATGTTTAAGTGATTCTAATGATAACTGCCCTGCTCAAAAACTTATTTACTGTCACACTTGTGTGTCTATCTGCCATTGCCAGTGCACTGAATTTAGGCAGCCACACTTCTGAGTTAAGTATAAACTAGACCGGATGGTGAAGCCTTGAAGATAATTGACATACCAATATAAGCTGATTGCTAAATAGGAATAAAGATAAAATACCTTGCTATCTATCTGGTCACATTATCTGGGTGCCATTAGGGATATTTACGTTACTTGACAAGCTGGAAAAACGAAGCATTTGAAACTTAAAAGCAATTAACCCCACAAGACATCTGAGCACACAGTATAGCTGTAAATTTGATTATTAGTTGCTTTACTTTAAATTTTAAAGGTGAGATGGTCCTACTGATGCTTTTTCAGTGCCTTCAAGGCATCCAGAATATAATCCATTTATTAATTCATCTGTAAAACAAGGATAAAAAAATACTAGGCAGCATAGGATATTTTGGGATTTTATTAATTCATGTTAGCAAAATATCTGGAGAACCTCCAGTGAATGTCACTATGAAGTTGCAAGACATTATTTTTAGTCTGCAGATAACTTCTCTGAGTTTTCCCCAATAAAAACAAGAATAATTATAAATTAACTTTTCCTCTGAATTTTTTGAGATGTAATTCTTCACTAGCAAAAACAGACCAGGTATCTGAGCTTTACACTTTGCAAAGCAGAAAAAAATGCTTTGAAATTCTACTGAGACTTCCCTAGCCAAACCACCATCAGACCACCCACTTCAACAGAAAACAAAGATGGATTGAAAGAAAAAATTCACAAGTCTGCTGCAAACCCAAGAGATCCATTTCATCTGATGCTTAGCATGGAACAGACATTTTCCTTCCATTCTGTGCCCTAAAGCCTATCCAATGCAATCCTGGAGTCAGCAGTGCTGCCATCTCCTCCTGCACAGTTGTGAGCAGCCCTGTTCTGATGGAAGGAATCCCTCATTTTTTGTGTTATAACTACTTTTTAAAAGCCCCTGCTCTATTCAGAACTAGCTGTATTAGCCAGTGTGCCTATACATACTAACACATGGTTGCTGGCCTGGAAAACTTCTATGAAGAGACACAAAGAGCAGAAAATAGTAGAATGGACACCATTTTTTGGAGCAAGAAACCAAGACGGACTGATTTCCCAGGGGCACAAAGAAATACACACTTCACAAGGATCACAAGTTCACTGTTCAACTTTTAGCTCAGATCTTTTCAATCCCAGGCCAATTCCTCAGCTATTCCCTCTCCCTGATTTAATGCTGCTTTAATCCTCGTGTAGCACTCTGATGATAAGTCATAGTCTGCAGAACTCAGACCATGCCATGTCACCTATGGGAACCTGAGAGCTGCTAGGGGAACATGAAGAACTGCTGCTCTCCCACCCTCCACCCCGACCACATTCCAGTCCCTTGATGTGGGAACACAATGGATGAATAGAAAGGGAAAACTTCTTACTAGGAATATGAGGGAAGTCCCATGTGCATCCCATTGGATGCAATCTATCATACTGTAAGTGAAAGAAGCTGATAAAAATTCAGCTCAGGTGGCCCTGCAGTGCAACAGAGAATGTCAGCCTGAATCAAAAATGGCAAGCCGCACCCCAAATTATTTAGCAGGTTCTCTGAATTTGAATTAATCATTTTATATCCAGCTTTTAAAATGCCTTTGTTAAGCTAACAGTTTTATCCCCAGGCAATGAGAATGAAAACAGAATGAAAAATATTGCTGCAGTTGTTCTCATGGCTGTCAGCAACTGCAGAGAGAAGGATTTATAATAATAACAAGAACAACAACAATAATAATCATCATCATCATAAATGTAAAACCAGACGACTTCTTTTTGTTACAGAAGGGAAGGCTGAGGCCACAGTATTTGTTTTCATCCACTTTGAAGCCTTAACTAATATCTGCAGAAAATAACTGCAGATACACTCTGACCACAGCATGTATTTCTTGCAATACTACAATGGCATGCAAAGCACCTAGGGAATTTTCATCCATACACACCCTGTTGCAATGTACAGTACAAAGATACCACCTATGCTACCTAGAAAGCCAACTGATCCCTCTTAGGGCAAACCAGCTTGAGAAACTGATGGATCTCCTTCCAGCAATGATCAATGCCCCTCAGATCAATCTCTCTTGCATACCAATTTATCATCAAGACTATGTAAGATACACTGTGCTCTGCAGCTCCTTTTCTGCTTGGTTATTATTAGCTCTACCACCAAGTTATTAACCAAGCAGAGCCTGAATAAGCAGTCCTCTGGGATAAGAATGAAAAAAAAAAAAAAGTCACGCACTTCCAAGAGTTGACTATTTATAACTTACTGGCTGAAAAACATGAAACCTTTTGGGACAGTTACAGTCAACTTCAGGATACTCAAGATCACGACATCATCGTGGTTATATGGAAAAATGTCCTACTGCCCTTTTTCTACACCTTTATAATTTTATTGCATGTTTTCATCAAGCACTGACTCTTTGCTAATTGCTACAGAGCTCTAGAAAAAGCCTGTTCTACCTTTAAAGTTCTATCTTTATTACTTTCCTAATATTTTTTAACTGAAATATTATTCATATTACTTCATAACTTGAAGTATATGTAACAGCACTACATAACCAGTGTGTTCCAACCAGAAGTCAGGACGAATTTGAGTGAAGGACAAGGATATCTACAGTCAACAAAAACCTGAGTCAGGCATGTAAGCAAATGCTCTTAATCTATTAAAATCAAAGATTCTACAAACACAAAAGGTCACTGTGACCAGAATGCTAAGAAACTAAAGCAACAGTATAATTTTCTTTCCCAGACAGAGTGACCTCAGAACTTCCCATATCTTCTGGAAACACTGCTCCCTTTTCCCAAGGAAGAACTGAGCCTATAAAGCAATTTTTTTCCCAAATGCTTCTTTTCTGGGACTTTACATATTCAAAAATATTGCTGTCCAAGGTAAAAGAGCGATCTGCTGTCTGCTGCAACCAAACAGAACACAAGGGAAGCAAAGAAAACAACCATGCACATTGAAATTAACCCAGAACCATCGATCTCAAAAAGGCTCTCACAGTGCCCTTATGGACTGAATATACTAATGAATCTATTCCTAGAAACCTAAGCAGCTACTGCAGAAGCTTAAATAGAGCTGTCCAAAGGAAGTAGGAAGGAGAAAAAAAAAACCTTAGTAAAATAAAAAGACAGGGAATCGCTAAGGAAAGTAGACATCTTCTGACTGCAGGAGGAGACAACCTAACAATTCTGATGACCAGCTCCTTGTATTGCTGACAAAGACTATTTTCACAAGAGTGGGTGTACTCTTATAATTAAAAAGTATTAAAACCTTCCCACAGGCAAGGTAAATCACATTTTAACTCAATGTAGCTGTGAGAAAGAAATCCTAGAGAGAATCCTGTGGATTACGTTTGATTAGTCAAGCAGTGTAAAATTACATTGAGTATTTGTCTATACCAGGCTGGTATCATACTGGCAATCAGCTGATATATTAGAAGCCTACCTATTTTTCTACAGTAGTGAGAAACAAAACTCTTCTTCTCAATCCATCTAAGATAGGTAAGCAGAGATACAATAAAGAAATGGTATTCTGAAATGTATTAGCTAGTATTATTTAAAAAACAAACCAAGCAAATGCCAAAAGAAACTAGGCAAGCACTTCTAAAGCTTTGTGTGGTCACTTTTTAAATAAAATACAATCCACTGATATGAGAAACTAAATCTGTGACACCACTCTAACGCATGGTATGTATTCAAAGCTTGGAGAGAACAAAACCAGGAAGACACAATCCAAACAGGACGTGGAAGCATTCATTTTGCAAAACCAGACCTGCAGATGGGACAGTTATAACCAAAACCCTGTTCAATCAGAAAAACCTCACTTCCTCAAGGCTGAATAGACAAATTTATGTAACTCAGAGCATGTATAAGAATCTTGTGTTCATCACAGATGCTTAAAATATCACTTCTTAATGACACCCACCTACTACTTTGGGATGCACTCAGTCTGAGTGCAAAGGGAGACTTTATGATCTCTAAGCCAGTCTTTCAGTCTTCTTTCCCACCTACCTATAGATACAATTAGTCGTTGTGACTTCAGATTAGGTTGTACGTCTTCATGTGTCTGCAGAGCTCAAGGGTACAAAGGCCTTGACCAAAAACCAGAGTTTTCTTAAAAAGTAAATATTCTAATTGGAACTTAAACTCTTGCAAAAATGGCTAGCCCTGTGTTGCTTTGCAGGGAAAGGCCCAGAACACTAGCTCCAGGATACCCTGGCACATTAGCCATTCTGGAGAGTAGCTAGGAGGTCTCTCTGGTAGCACAGCAAGTCAAGGGAGATCAGTAACCAGTGCTGTAAATGCCTTGTGGCACATTCCTGCTCTCCTTCAGTCTCTGGGCTCATGTCAAGCTTCACTCCTCTTGCTAAAATAGGATAAACTATTCCAGCCTGAAACCAGGCAAGAGGTACCCAGGAAGAAGCAGTTCAAAGCCAGAGACAGACTGACATAAGGGAAAGATGGGAATGCAGATGGGAGCCCTGAGGCTTCTGAAGTTGATGCTACTTTCCAGGAGGGCATACAGAATCTTTGAGAAAATCTTGTTAACTTCCTGAAGATGTCCAGAAATTGCAGTTAAGAAAGTGCCTTGTCATCAGGTAATACTAAAATATCACAGTGTCAGGTGGTAGAGGAAACTACCAAAAAAACCCCCTACAAAGGCTAGAGGAGCTTTGGTAGCCAGCTAAGAAAAAAATGAAAAGCATTTTAGCAACTGGAAATTAGATGCAAATGTACTCTCAGTCCTCTCCCAGAGGTCACCAGCACCTTCTCTCCAGAGGATGAAAGCATCAGACTCCTCCAGTATTATGCCTCTGTGGGCTTGGTAACAAACAATGCAGTATCTTTTACAATCTGCTTTACCAAATTACTGTAATTTGGGACCACTGAATCCAAGTCCAGTGACCTCACATCCAGGATTTATTTAGGCAGCAAAAGTTGCATTGTTGACACGTTCAAGTTCAGTTGCTCTGGAGCCTCAGACAAGGAGTGGCAGATAAAAGGGTTTTTTTCCAAACTGTAACCTTGCCAACACGCCTCAATCACATTGGATTTAAAGCAGAGTTTGGTCTCGAGGGCTCTGTCAGTATTTAGTCTCCTAATGGAGACTGTCAGTCACCACTAATAACAGCAATTTTCAACACACATGCACCTACCCATCAAGAATCAAAGCGAGTCTACAAGTTCCAGCTCCACATGACACTGAACAGCCATCATATGACAGCAACCTTCTGGCAATAACAAGTCACATTTAAAGCAAGCCACTTGCAAGCAAAAGGTTCCTCCACTAGTGCTCTGATTTTTGTTCTAATCTCTGCACAAAGGCATACTTCCATGGGGCTGAAGTCTCTCTTCCTATCAAAGGACTGCCCATAACCTGCAAAGGGTGGCTTGGAGAAAGAGCTCTAAGAAGGTCACATCAAAATAGTAACCACATCATGTAAATGTGCCCCTACAAAGCACATAAACACACATGGTTAAAGTCAACAGGGGAGCAGTGGCAGGGTGTCAAAGGGATGGCAGACCTCTACAGCACCTATTCAGAAACAAAAGAAACATCAGGAAAACCTACTATAAACACTGAATTCATGCCTGTAAAAATTAATTCTTGGATTCTTGACTCTCAGCTGCTCCCAAGGCTACACACAGCTTTGAAAGGAAGAACAAACATGATGTTTCTGTATCAGTCATGTTTCTGTGCAGCTAGCACAGACTACATTCATTTTAAACCAGGGAAAGAAACTCACTGACACAGGAATGGTGTTCGGCATCCACACAGACACAGGCAAGAAGCTGTAACACTTTTGGAGGTAAATTACAAATCATACACCAACATATTGACAGTCTAAAGCAGTGATGACAACTCATAGTTGCAGTCCCACTACAGCTGTGGGTCACTGAGCACAGTTATCTTAACACTGCCTATCTTCTACATCCCCTGCCTGTGCTCAGAGGGCTGACATGGAACAAGACAGAAGTCCTGCACCCACAGAGACTTTGGGCTTTATGAATCAGTAGCATCAGCTCAAAAAAAATGGGCTGCACTAGAGGGAAGAATCTACCTCCACAGACATCTCTTCAGGCAAAAATTACTACGTCTCCAAACTAAGAGGCCTTAGCACTGTCTAGAACACTTTTTCACTAGACTTGCAGAGGCTGATGTGGAAATTAAAAACTGAAAGGACAGAGTCAGATGATTGACCCTAAATAACATCTAAGCAATTCAGTCATGCCTTTCCCTTTGCTGGCTTAGACAGCAGGATATTATAACTGGTATTGATCGGTCCGTTTGCTACCCTAGCTGATAATGGTCTGGATCTGAATGAAAGTTTTTATTTTTATTACATGACTCAGAGTATCTGAGCAGATAATCAATTATATTAAAATCTTATTCATTAAAGAATTAGATGATAGAAAAAAATCTTATTTCTCTTGAAACACATTATGTACTTCATTGTCAGCACTCTTACCAAGGCTCACCAGGCTATAGGGAGAATCCACATTAAAACAACTATGAAGGTATTAACAGAAAATGAGCACTTGGAAGCTCAAAAAATAATCTTTATATTCCTTTACATCTTCCACTGAACTGTTCTCTGTGTGATGTAACGTGAAAATGTCATGCTGCTAATGTAGTTCTAGGAATGACCATGAACATTTTTGGCTTCGCATATAGAAATTTTTCAGTGTTAGAGATTCACAGGAGGTCTATACAAACAAAAATCTTACAGCAACAGTGCTCTTTGGCTCATACTGTTATCCCTATTTAACTGATGTGATTAACTGAGGCAGAAACATATTGAACTTTTTGTCCAAGGTCACACAGTGAGGTCAGGAATGGAGCTAAAGCAGACTCCAGCTCTTTCAGTTCACTGCTTTGTTTTAAATCATCTAATCTCCCTTTCAGCTTTTTGATGCAAAAGAAAAAAGACTGGTAATACATTGTTACCCATAAAAGTGCAAATCCCCAATGTAAAAAGAATGCAGGTTAGGATTTAAAACAAATATATGAAAATCCCTTTTCAGCCCACTGGATGCAGAAATATTGCAACACATCCCATCACTTTAATAATATCTCACAACAGAAAGTACTTGAGTCACGTTTAATATACTGCCAATCCCAACTAAAAGCTCTTAAGAATACCAAAAGTTATGCAATCAGCCAGGAACATGTAGCTGATGAAGACTCCTGGAATCACGTGTTGCAACCAACTTTTTCATTTGTGTATGAAGAAAGTTCAAAAGAAAAAAATAAATGCAATATACCAAATTTCTACAGCATTTTGCAAGTGTCTTACAAATACTAAGTAATCATCTCAATGATTCCATCTTCAACAAAAATTTTACCAGCAGCTATTTCAAGCTAGAAGCTGCATGAAGATGATGTGAAAACTGAAGCTGTAGCTTCAGACCAAAGTGTTAACAAAAAGCCAAAATACACAAACATTAGTGAAATGAAATATCGATGCCAGCAAGCCCAAGCAGTGACACGATTTCCTGGCCACCATCAGCTTGTTCCAAGGTTTTGCATTACAGACTTTGCATCCTGGTCCATCTTAAAGAAAGTCAAATCAATGCAGATCAAATCAAATGCACGTTGCTTTTTTTTTTTTTTACTGCACTTCAACAAAACCACTTTCTTGATAATGCACATTGTGCTACATTTACCCCACCCCCCCAAGCACTTCATTTTTTTACAATGAAGAAGAAACACAGCTTCATTTCTGTTGAATTTTGATTGCAGTTACTCCCTCTCATTTCTAAGTGATACTGCATGGTGAAAATTCAAATGATTTGTGTTCTGTAGTAATCCTATTTAATTAACTTTTTAAGTACCCTTCCCAGCTTTCTAGAGCAGTTACTTGCAGGCACAAGGCAAAATTTTTTTCTCTTGATATCAGAACTGCACCAGTAGAAACAGAGTGAAATAGCCCCCAGCACAAGACCCGTAATTTAACATCGTCCACAGCAAGATTTAATAGTCTATTTTTAAAAAGGGCTTAAATGATTCAGACACACCATGAAAATCAGTGGAACTCACACTCATTTCAGAAATTCCATTCCTATTTTAAATTTAAATATGTAAATAAAAGTCCTCAGCTGCTCACAGGATGTCAATATGAAACCTCATAGCTTCAGATGCACAGCAGAGTCTATGGTTGCTTCCCTCCCTTGAAAAGCTACAGCCTCGTCTGAAATTCAGAGTCTTTTTTCTAAACAGCCCTTATTACTATTGCAAGGAAACCTTTTCAAGATGGGCATTAGTATGACTGCTGGCCTTTTATAGGGGTGCAGCAACAATAAGTAAAGAATAAAGAGAAAGCCTTCCATGCCTAAGGCCCACATATTAGCCACAGAAGTTCAGGACAGAGAGAACAAGGCACAGAGAGACACCCAGAGCAAGTCACACAAGCAGTTTGGGACCTGGCTGTGAGAACAGCTAAGCCAGAGGCTGCAATCAAAGACAAGAATAAGCATCACAAATAATCTGAAAGACTACAGGAAGGCCTCAGAAGAGACCACCAATGACACAAAAGAAGGAGCTGCACTCCAGGAGCCTAAGACAGGTACAACTATAGATGCTGACAGTTCAAGAGGAGCGCAGTGAGCCAGCCAGCCCCTCAGTGGGAAAGTGCCAGTGCAGCAGAAGAACGCAAGCAGCAGCAAGATCTGCAGAAAAGCACATATCCTAGTGCATATACTACCTACCAGGGACAAATGTTCCACAAGCCTGCAATCTGTGACACTGAGCCCTTCAATCAGGTCACAGTAATTTGGAGAGTGAGCACACCCAGCACAGCTCCTTACAGAGATGTATCTTCATCCCACTGCCTGCTTTTCTGATTTGATAGGCCATTCCTACACTACTACAAAGTGGCTCAAAACAGGTTTTTGGTTATTCATTCTCCCTACTACCACAGAGAAGATTTTAATATAATATTTATAAGCTAGTTTATAATGAAGGATATTTTTGGCAAAGAGCTTTGCTGACCTGCAGTGCTAAAAAAATATTACCGTTATAGAAAATAGCCCAAAGTTCCATTTCATTTTTAGCGTTATACACTTGGTATAAATTGCTATCTTATTAAAATATAATCCTCAAAATAGAAGAATTCCAACTCTTCAGCCCTAAACACTCTGCAAAACCAAAAACGGACTGAAAGGGCTGCTAACGTTCATACCCAGTTTAGATATCTGACTTGCCATAAAGTAATTATTACATTTGTTATGTATCTAAGATATAATTAACAGCACATGTGATTGGGAGAGATTAATTATGTAAGTCAAATTCCAATACCTTTACTCACTTCAAACACCACCTTACCTTGAGAGTAATGTCACTGGTAGTGATGTCAATGGCACTACTTGCCAAATAGAGTACTCTTTAACAGGAGCCAAAGTGACTCAAACAGGTACATTTTTGTAGTGAACTACACCCATGTTTATAAACAGACTGCACACACATCAGGATCCAGCATATATAAACAAACAAACAAGTTATAGAGAGATGCACGTCTCTCAATGATAATGAACTACTTGCATGACACTTAGATGTAGTTTAACCACTAGAATATCAGGTCCACTTTATCTTCACGGTCTGTATATAACCTTGCTGGTAATGAAACTGCTGACAGGGTTTCTCCTACTGCTATTTGAGTCAAATATTGTAACCACAAAGTGCATTTGTGAGCTTCTATGACAATTCCAGTTGGAAATGACAAAAGCCACTGAAATACTTAGTGGGTAGAACCCTTCCCAAATCTTCGTTCGCGAAGCCTAGCCATGATGATGACCTTAGCCCCTTCTTCCTGAAGGACAAGCCTCAACCACTATCTGAAGAGACAGATAAATTTCAGGCAACAATCAGTCTTGAGAGCAGCTGTACTTACTGTACATATGCTTTATGCGCTTGGAAAATCAATTAATTTGCAATAAAATAGTAAACAGAAATACATAACACAGCTGCCTGTCTTCCAAATATGCCATTAATGTAACTGCTATGAAGTCAGTGTCCAAAGCTTACAGCCGCCTGTTTCCACGAGAAGCAGCGGGGTACTCATTTTCATTTCCCAAGTCACACAGTTAGCCATTAAAAGGGAAACACAAACAGCATCAGTAGGTCACTAAAAAGAGATCTAGGAGACAGGAAATTAGGTCCCTCCTTTGCTGTTTTCTTCTGCTACCCAGAGGAGTCATCAGGTTTTACATCCCTCAGATTCTTCAGCTCATCAACAGTTCCATACACACATGTTGTATGGCTATGACAGCTTTCTGTGTGAGAAGTAAGGAAAAATAGTGTAATTCCCCTTGTATAGGTGCACTTGTCTTTCATAACCAAATGCAGCTGTGATGTTTGCAAGCATATTTTGGTTTTAACGTATCATGCATTGAACAAGCAGACACATGAAAAGGATATAATAGGCCCAAATAAAATGACTGTATCTTTGAAAGTTTTAAAGACCAGAAACCTTAAATATGGAATTTGAAACAAACCTGAAAATACCATACTGTGTACCTTACTACTATCATCCTGCAGTTAAAAGATAAATGGCTTATGCTCTGCTCATAAGATGCTAACCCAGCAGAGAAACATTTGAATGTTACCTAACAGAAGAGGAAAAACAGGCTTGGATAATGCCTTTAACTTGTGCTTTCTGTAATGGAAACTCTGGATCTGAAGAAAAATATATCCTGAATAACTTGTTCTCCCTTCAAACACTCATCTGTGTGATTTTTTTTCCATGAAAACTGGTAAATCCCCTCAGTCTACAACTGAAACATCAAATCATAACCAGAAAAACATACAAAACCTGACCTCATTGGCTTCATCTTGATATTTCACCTCATGGTTCTTGTGTGATACAGTAGCCTGTTTAACAAAAATCTGCAAACTTTTTGAGACAGCACTTATGCTTGTCTCCAAATTGCACACAGTATCACACAAATCCAACTACCCACCTCAAGAAATGAAAAATAAAAGCTAGAAGCAAACAGGTATGAGAACTTTGACACCCTTTTTTTTGTTTGCACCAATTCTCCTTTCAGAGTTTCATCCCAGGAGAATGGCACAGACTGCAGTGGACTAACATTTGATTACACTGGCATCCACAAGCAACAGTTGTTTGTTCCAGGGCTCTGAAGCCTTGCGTTAGAGTTTGTGAACATTTAACAGAGATTTTTGCTTAGATAGCTTTACTTTCACTCAAATATCATCACAGTATTTTATCATCTGCTTTAGGTAAAATCAGAAGAGTTGCTAAAGGATTTGCAAACTGGTCCTCTAAGAGTAGTGTTTGACCTCCATAATAAGATAATACTCACATGTTTCTAATGAATGCAGCAAGCATGTGGCAGCCATACCATACTTTGATATTTTAATTCACATAGCGTAACATTTTTAAGCTTTATCACTAAAGAAAGTACTTACAGGGTCAGAAGGACCACAGAAGTCTCTGAACACTTTTGGAGGCTCAGATGGTGTTATCTCCATTGCTATGCAAGGCCCTGAACACAACTCTGAAACCATCTCCTGGAAGAGAAGAAAGACAGAAACAAAGCTTAGCTTCTTTGGGCATTAGCAAGGGTTGGATCCCTCCCTAAAACCAAGTCCAAATTTACAGAACAGGGACACTTAAAAAACATTGGTTCATTTAGGAAAGCAAGGACACAAAACAAAGATACCATTAGTATTCAGAACAGAAGAAATATTTTACATTTTGCTACTTGGTTTAGAAGGTGGAAATTGAGAAAAAATGGATATTCAGCTTCAACAGGATATAACAGCATTCACAATACTTTGATCTGGACCTGGATTTCATGGCAGTGTCCCATAACTTGTCAAACTAGACTGAATCAATGGAATGCACTTTGCTGGGTTTTAAGCCTGAAAAATCACACTATATTCAGCCAGTTCCACTGGCAGCAATGTACTTTGCAGTGTTCCCTACAGGAAGCACAGTACACAGCCTATATTTGTTTCCAAATATACACCCGTCTGATGGCTTTAAGCCACTAAAACGTCTCCTGGGCTTTTGGTTCTCACAGTCTTTTCCTCACCTATTACTATAGAAGACGAAACACACAAGCCAACAGAACCTGTGCCCGTGGCACAACTTGATAGGGAAAGGGTCCTTGATCTGGCAACATTCTTGGGGTGTACTATTACCAGAATCTTGGCTACACTGAAATCATCTGTTTCCCTGGAGCCTCCTGGAGAGTAAAGAGACATCATGAGTTCTGCGTGGGTGATGAAGATGGGTCTTACTTTTCATAAGCTTAAATTAACTCTGGGCATTAGTGCCAATTTGGAGTTTGTTAATTAGAGGTATAGGTTTCACAAGCAGAAAGAATCTATTTTGATGTTCTAGTCTGACTTCCTTTTTTAAATCATGCCCTTATAATTGCATACTTGTCTAGAAAACTGGGCAGACAAGTTTTAAACAAATCAGGACAATTAAAGGATTCAAAACCAGTGAGGAAAGAGGAAAAGAGAAAACTCACAAGAAAATAAGGGAGGATGGGTAAGGTACTGCAAGGTACCACAGTCATGTCCACCAGCCACAGGCAGGTCAAGGATGAGCCATGGCAAAGAATAATAGCATACAGAGTGGATGGAAGAGCAGTAGGAAAAGAAAGACAGTCCTTCTCTGCCTTTTTTTGTGACACAAACTAAATACACAAACACTCCGAGTCAAGCAGCACTGTTCCAAAAAGTTTCTATCCCTATAACAGATTCCATGCTGAGAACATGTGCCTAATCTTCCCACTCTGAAATTTAGTCAAGTGCCTCTATCATCAGCCTGATCCTAGGAAATCTAGGTAGAAATATTCCAGCAAGGACATGAAAAGAGTGCAGGCTAGTTTCATGTTCTACAACATGAATAAATATTTTAATTCCAAAACCTGTGTTATCACCAACAGATCCTCTGTTAAGAACAGGTCAAAGAGCAACATATTTCACTCTGTTAAAAACAGTAAATTGTCACAAAGTCATTACTTAGCACAATTTCACTGAATTCTGTCATTTAACAGGATAGTGGAATAAAAACAGGCTTTTAACTTCAGTTGAATCAATTCTGTAATTCTTTTCTGCAAACGGTGGTTATTCTTGTTCCTCCTTTTTCTGTTGTTTCTGTATCGGCACTGACATCCCACCAGCAACAACGAATGTGACCAAAGTTACCAGCACAAAGGCAAGTGGAACTATGTCAGACAGACCTGGTCTACCTTACACAGCCTCATCAAGTTCAGAGCTGAATTTAAATAGCAGACACTGCTTCTCTGGTTAGGCTCCCAGTTACAGCTAAATCAAATTTTCTTTAGCAAATAGTTTACTTGTCAAATAGCATGGCTTGTGGTCAGACAAAACCATTCCTGGAGGTGAATCAAGCCCAAGCATTGTGATTGTGATTAACAAAGTGGATTCTGAGCTGACCTAAAATAATCTCACTTCTTTTTACCCCATTTTTTATGGGGTAAACAGCACAATAACTAATCAATAGTATGCAAAATCCCATGAAGGAGAGACCAACAAAGCAAACATTTTGTGCAATTGTACATCTTTCTCTTTTCACAAAGATATACTTTAAATACAATGTCAAGCCTTTATCTGACTGACAAGGGGTAACCAGAGGAAACGGGAGCAGAATTTTTTAGAAGGATTTCTGGATGCCAGTATCTTCTGTGCTGAGTTATTTTGGAATGATAAATAAAATTTAGATCAAAACAGATGGTTCTGAGTCACATATATAAGGTCATATTCTTTCTTCGCTATCCTATTTTGCAACATACTTCTTCCTATTTGGTCTGCACTGGCAATATCCGTTGCTGTTCCCATGTGTGCCCTCTCTGAAAGTTCTTTTCAGCTGAGTCAATCCAGCACATACAGCTTGCAGGACGGAGCCCTAGCTTCTCACTTTTCCTGAAATCACCTAAAACATATCTTATTTATTGACTTACCCTGTCTAAATGTCACTTTCCGTTCTGAGTAACTCTCCAATTATATTATATAACTAACATTTGCAACGTGTTAAAGGGTCAGAGATTGTACAAAAGAGCTGCAGAAAACGGTAGAGGATTTCCAACTTGTTTCAAAGCAGAGACTTTTGCAGTAGGGACTCTTCAGGCCCTGAAATAATTCCAGACATTTCCATATTTTAATTCTGCCACATATCTACAAGTATGCCTGTGGAATCTCCCTCTGGTCTTTGTCAAAAATAATGTTATAAGTGGAGACCTTAAGAGTATTCCCCAATCTGAGAGTGAACTAATAGTACTCCTAACCCACTTAAAGACAAATCTACAAACCCTGTTGAAATAAGTTAGACTGAACAATCATAAAAGAGGGGAAAAAAGAAGAAAAATTTCATTATCAGAGTAATATCAGTAATTGTCTGGAGTAATATTAGTAAATATGTAGAAAACTTCTAATAATTTAACCATTTAAAAATTAAGGATAATTTGTATAGTACACAGCATGGTAATGAAGCTAAACTCATTACTCTGAGTAAATTGCAAAAATTCCTATGAGTAAAATGAACCGAAATCCTCTGACAGGAGGTGACACAGAAATACAAGCTCATCTGCTTATATTCCCATTGTTCTATTTGCAGTCAGAAAATTTTATGTGACAGTGTAACAAGGCATAACACTATAGAGAGTCTTAGATGTCCACTGGGATTACAGCGTATCTTAAACTTCTTAAGTTTTCTGAAGATCTACAGAAGTCAGATCAATAAAACAAAGAACAGCTCAAAGTGTCATTAGGAAAATCTCAAATACAGCAGCCCCACTGTAAATAAAATAATAAATATATATTCTGGTCCAAGCCACTATTGCTATATCAAATCAAAGAAAGATGCAGATGTGGACACATTTTACATGGCTGAACAATTTTCATGGAAGGCTCTCCTTTGTGACGCCATACATAGCACAATTTTCAAGATTCATTAATTTATTTCAGAACATATTAGAACTAATAAATACCTTGTTCAGAAAATGAGTCATATCACAATCCCAAGAAACAAAAAATGTGATCAGTTCCTCATTTAGGCATATTTTGTTTTCAAACAGATTCTTCTTAAACTTACCAGGTATTCAGGGACGACACCTTTGTAAATCTCATAAAATTCTTCCGCGTTTGGACGCTCCATGTTGAACTAAGAAAACCAAAATGTTAGCCAGGTGGTATTAAACAACAACGACAACAACAAAAATAGACAGACAACCCTTATTAACCAGCAAATATTCAGAATTCTCTTTTAATTTTTACTAGGTAAAAGGAACGGCTTTACTGCTGCAATATGAAGTTTGTCAAAAGCTTAGTCAATGATGCCACGGACAACATTAGGACACAGTAACTTATTCCACCTGAAATGTAAGTAGACAACTTAGTGTAGGCTTACCCCACTAAGACATGCAACAACATCTTTTTGTTGGAGAGTAAAGGAAAGCGGTTATTCTTAATTTGTGATGGGCATTTGAGTGACAGGGGAATTTCAGATCTTGAAACTTTTGCAAAAATTGAAAGGCAGGACTTACTGGACTACTCTTGGGAACAATCTCTGTGCCAAATTTCTTTAACTGCTGAGGGAGTGCAGGGTGTCCAAATCCTTAAAGAATCGTTAAAAGCATTCCCCATAATCCATACTAAAAATATATTTTAAAAAATTAAGGAAGGATATTACAATAGTTTCACTAATTTTAGCTAGTACATTTTGTAAAGGTATCTCTAATTGCTCCAGAAGAGACAGATACCCTTATTCCCCCAACTAACTATAGGGACTCAGATGGAGAGAGGTAAAGTGTCTTGGCTCAAGGTCACCGAGCAAGTATCAACAGAGCAGCTGATCAACCAAATAAAAAACCACAAATATCACGAGGACAATGCTGATCCCAAAACACTGCTAGTCTGCACAAGCGTTTTATATTGCAGGAAGACACCTGTGCAGTGCATATAGCACTTCTCCAACTTCTGTTTACCATAAAAACAATCACAAAAGGAAACCTACCATCTGCAAAGCTGAGATCTGAAATCCTTGCTTGAGGATGGCTTTTATAATCTTTCCGGCGAGCCCTGAGGAAGCATGTAAAATACAGTATTCAATTTTAAAAGCAGAATTTACAACTAAAAGGTATTCTGGCAATATACTGCTTATTTTCAAACTAAAAAACCAGTGTTGGTGTAATGCTGTGAAAGGAAGCAGAGAGCAGAGCTGAATTCACATTCTCTATGTTCTATATGAAGTGACATGCTGATCGTTTCAAACAACTAAATTCCATGCAGCTGTTGAAAAGAATTTCTACCAAAACCAAGGTAATTATTGAAGCCTTTGCTTGTCTCAGATCAACTGCAAAATACCCAGTTGCTGCAAGAACAAGATTCATATTTTTAATGAAGATCCATTGAAAATACCGATGCTTAATCAGTAATCAAGTCAGAGCACAGGCTTTTTTTTAAACAATGTTCACCAGACTGCAGGTCCTACTTTAAGCCAGAAACAATGCAGGATGATAACAAGTATTACCAATAAATCAGCACAAGAGTTCATGTGTTCTGTGGGTAAAACACATTAGTGCAAAATAACCTACTCCTTCTAAGTTTATAGCTCACAAATATGCTATTGCGGATCATATTGCTTGCTTTATTCTCTCCAAAATGCATGCTCAAAGACTGAATGATGTTGTAAAACGAAACACTAAACTTTGGAGAACAAGAACCACTGATTTTCCACTGAATGTGTATTTTAGATTTGCCTGTGCATACAAGATCAGGCCATTTTGAAGATTATGTCAGCTAAGCACAGTACTCTGTGTGAGTGAATTTCATAGAATCACTGTTTTTATAGAATGCAAATGCCTGTCCTCTAGTACAATTTGTGAGAAGCCACAAATTTCTGGGTATTTATTCAGAACAGAATTAACCATAGAAGAATACCCTGTAATGAATGACAACAGCAGGATTTGACTCCTGGTCATTAAATCCTTTTATTAACTAGTCCTTAAATTGCAGAGTATTTTGCACTACATAAATTTAGGAGATGAGAAAAAAACAAAGCCAGTACCAAGGTTATAGCATGCTCAAGACACAGTCTGCTAATACCTGTGGCATAGGATTGGTGAGCTTCCTACCACATTAAAAGGTCAGTGAGAGTTCTCAATAAATGAGATGGATAGTTGGAGGGCTTTCAAAAACTGTATTTACAAATGAAAAAAATTGCCCCTTAAGTATCTGCTACTATATTTTTACATAGAGGTTTATGTACAAAAATCTTCCCTACACAAAACAGTGCATATTTCTTCCAAAAATCTTCAAACTACTAAAGGAAACACTTGAGATTTTGGTACACACTCAGTCCATGCAGCTCTTTGTGTTCACAGAACATAGGAACAAGCGGAGGCAGCGGTAGTTCCCATCCCACTATACTGTTCCACCATGGCTCATTAGCACTGGTGAAAGTTTCCTTACAAAATTCCTGTGAACCCAGGGAAAAAAAAAATCACCTTTTTCTCAGGGTAAAAAAAAAAAAAAAAAAAAAAAATTACAGTAGCAAAGGGACTTGGGCAGATTTGTCCAGGAGATGCAAGACCACGTCAGAGAGAGAAACCAGAGCTTTCTTTTTGTCCATCCTGCTGGAAAGTCTGAGTAGCTCAAATGCTTTCACACAGGTTTCACTGAGCCTACTGTCTTGACTTCAGAGATGAATGGCCAGTTTATAAAGAGATTAAGTGTCTAGCTGGGAATCATTCAGGAAATAAATAAAATAATAAATAATATGTGTCAGAGCATAACCATTTCCTCATTCTCAAAATTCAGAGACAATATTTCAGTCATCTGCTTCACCAGAAAACAACAAAGGCAAAGAAAGGGCACTGGCTGATAAATGGTCACTGCCACTTGCAGGGAAAAGGCTATGAGAAATGTATGAGAAAGCTGCTTTGCCTAACAGATGTCCATTTTGCACTTTATCAGTCAAGAATGGGCCACTCACATAGGCACTCACACCCCATGAGTATCTAATTAAAATTAATTAACAGGTTCTGGGGTACTGTGGAGATCTGCTTTTTACAAAACTTTTGTCTTCAGCAGTTTTATGAGCTGTAAGCAAAATCCATATTTTAGAGAAACAAAGGGGGACTCATATTTAGCTTTTTGAGCTGCTTCTCTACTGAAGTTGCTAAGATATATCTTTTCTGTAGAGAGGAGATAGGCTCCTTTAATGCTAGATAAAAGTAGGAAGGTATTTTGGATAAAAGTTCTTTAATAACTAACTGTGATAAACCTACTGAGATTTTTCTCTACATTGTATTTCTGAGTTCACTTTTACTCACCCAGAGCAACAGAGCACTTTGTTGCTCCAGACAGACTGGCCATGCCTGCAACACCCAAAAGGCTTAACCCAAGGGCTTACTGTCACCATTGTAGACAGACAGATGCCTCACCAGAAAAATTCAAAATGCCTTGAGGAAGGCATTTATGTTTGCAAAGCAGGATGTTAGCTCCACTTCCCAGATGCAGGAATTGAGGCAGAGGATAAGCAAGCTGCCAATGACAGCACAAATCTGCAAATCCAGTGACTTGGCCTCCCCTGTCCCATTGTAGGCAATAAACGTATCACTTCTCCTAGGGGCACTTTCCTTTCAAATTTTACCTGACCCAAAATAGAAACAAAAAGCATAAAGGCAATCCCCAAGCAACAGAAGAGTGGAAGCTCAAAGCTCAGCCTGGGATCTGTTTCAGGCTTTAAGCCAGTTCCATGACTGAATTGGGATGTATCCTCTCCTTTGTGGGCAGATAAGGCTAAAGGAAAAGACAAACTAATTAGAGTGCCATTTCAGCAGCTTCCAATAATTCTTTTCAACTTTAAAATCCAAATCTGTAGTGAAAAAACAACTTTCTAAGGACTCTACAACCAGGGTCAGTGCATGTTTAAAACATGATTATACTAAGAACCCAAATCAAAGCTGCAGATTAGGCACCAGTTATGACGAATTTTCAGTCCCAAAGCACAAAAGAACCACAAGCATTACTAAATACAACTGGGGGAATTGAATACTAATCCAAAAAAACAGGAAAGTGAGAGGGAGAAAAGGAGAGCAGGAACACACTTTATGTCTTCTGGGCAGCATTGTGTTACTACATACCTAACACAGCAGAGATAATCTTCCAACATATTTTAATCAGTTAAAATGCTAAGGTACCAAGACCACCTCAGTTACATTCATCTTCTACAGTTTGTTGCTTTACAATATATAGTATTTGAAAATTGTCCTTCTCTAAGAAACAGAAAGTAGCAGGGAAGACACTGGACTGAAAAATGTTACAACTGTTTGCAGAATTATGGATTGGGATAAAATAAAACAATTAATAAAAGTCACTTTTAACATAATATCACTTTAATCAATGAGAGGTAACAGCTGGGCCACTGGGACTGTTCAGTCTCAGTGCACAACGGACCACCAGCCAAATAGGAATGTTACATTCCCTTCCATTTGTTCTTGGCCAGTTTCCCAATTTAACCATTCCACTGTTAAAAGCTTATTAGGCAAGACAGCAGACTGCCTTCAAAGCAAGGCAAGAACTAGCTTCCTCACCTCAACCTCCATATGGCATTTTTTTAAACCCTTCCAACACTTAAAAATAATTCCTCTGGAACAAAAACAGGTTTTTTTGGACAGGAATACATGAACTTCCACAACTGATCAGAACGATGATCCACCTAATCCAGTAACACATTTCTAAAAGCAACCAGTACAAGGTGCTTAATGTAGCACTATAAGAAGCAATTTCATTTCACGTCTATTTTTGACATTTTAAAATGCAATTTTGTTTCACACTATAATGAAATTGTCTGATTCTTTATGGCCAAGTGTTAAGGTCCTGTCCCAAAACTCCAGAGAATCATGATCAGGCTTGACTTCAAGCAAAGTCCTTTTTGAATTCAGTAAGACAGAAAAGTGGGATTTAGAGTTGGGCCCTCCTGCAATTTCAGTTGAAGTTCTCACTAGTCTTTGTTTCAGACGACATTGAAAAACACTGTGCAGTAAGAAAATTACAGATGTCCTTCTCAAAAGGTGCACTGCTTCCTATCAGTTGGTCAACTTTTTCCCTGAAAAACAAGGTTTATCTTTTGCTCTTTCTATTTAGGAATAACTCAACTCTAAGCATTCTTACTATGCAACATATATACACAATTTCTAGGCTCCCCAAAAGTTTGGTCAGAGTGATAATCTACAACTACTGAACTCCCAGCTCCACTGTAAAAAAGTACATGAAGTCATTTTTGTATCTATGCTCTGAAGCACCAAATGAGTCACGGAGGGTCTTCTGAGTGGCAGACACTGGGCCAACAAAGGAGAAGAGGAGCTCAAAAGCAACTCAGGCTAACCATAAGGATCTAAAAAAAAAAGAAAAGTAGATACGGACAGAAGATGAAGAGGAGCATGTGAGGAAAAGGTAAGAGAATATCATTTATAGTGATAAAATACAAGAATTTCCATCACTCCTCATTTCTGTCTAGGCTTTGGTATTAAAGGAGAACCTCAAGAAGTTTGAAGGGCAGCTTTACAGATATTTATGGACAACCCTATCAACACTGCAGCACTGGTGAAAATCTTTACAAACAATAATCATTTGAAAATGCTAAAAGATAATGGTGAAGGCAAAAGACATCACCACTGTTTTACTGAAGAATAGAAGTCAGCATTTTGCTAGCACAAGAAAAATTATGCAGATAGTAAATCTCAGGAGACCTTGAAGCCAAAATGGCAGAGCATATGATGTAACTGAGAATGGGAACTGACAGAAATGTTCAGAAGGGGTGAAAGCTTCAAAGGCTTAATCCCAGTTGCAACTTTCTGAACTTCTATGAACAAGGCAAGACCACACTTGTGAATGCCAGACAGGGCATTAAGATGCAGAATGATGAAAATCTGTAGGGAAAAAAGGTATTCTGGGAATTTTTGCATGGGAACAGATGGGAAGAGTCACACAACATTTGGATACAAAGGCCCATACAGAAATTCAAGTCAAAGATCACGGACAGGCTACAGAAACTATCCAGCAATTTGGCTGTGCAGCGTGTGCCATTTGAGAAGGGAATCTGAAGAAGAAAGATTAAGAAGGAGAGATTAGTATCTCTGCAAGAGTTATGCTGAACTCAACTTGATGGTTGAATATCTACAAAAAACCAGAAAGGCTTAGGTTTGTCTTGCTTTGTTCTTGTGTTAAGAGAAAGTTTAAAAAGAAATATCCAGCTTGTTTTGCTCTTTCTTTCAAGACGTTCATCACTCTGTACTCCTTTAGCACATCCACTCTGATTTGATTTTTTCACTTAAGAAGATTACGGTCAATCACTCCGGCTAGAAGAATGTTTCTATGCCTATAATGACATTCATTTACTTTTGCTTATTTCTTGAGTGTGAAAAAAACCTAAACATGATATTTTAGCTGAAGCTGTACCACTGGATTATATGATGGCATTTAGTATTGTAATTCAAACCATTCACATACATAATAACATTTCTTTCTTTTTTTATCTGGTTATCCCTACTGAACACTGAGCATGGGACAATGGTTACAGTTACAGAGAGGAAGTGGTTAAAATTATGCCTTGGAGTGTGCATTAGCCCATAATTATAAACAATAACTTTAATTTACCATTGCACTGTCAATTTACTTAACTCTGGAGGTTAAAACCCTCATGAGATCCCCTATAATCTGTTCCAGCCTTTACTAATTTTATATTCCACTTCCTGAGGAAGGTTCGCCAACTCACTGTCCTAGATCAATAGTAAATGTACTGCAAGCTCTGTAACTTATTTTTGACTTGGCAAAAGACTATCACATATTCCTACATTCTGTGTCTTATCTGTTTTCAGATTCAGTACCTTGCCCTTTTCCTTACACTCTGATTTGAAAAGGGCAGTAACAGAAGAGATTTAAATATATTTATTTTTTGCTGCAAGGTACAGTGAGTTAGACTGTGTGCATGGCTGCATTTTTTTCATTTTTATAAAACGTTTTCAAAAATTTCTGGTAAATTCTGGTTCTGTTAAATCATCAGACATCAGGCCAGTGATAAACGATGAAGTTTTCCTTCATACTTCGATTAAATATTCTTTCATCTAAATTAGTAAACATGCACATATTTTGTAAATTCACTTCTAAAAAGCTGTATATCCCTGTCTCATCCATCTCAGGTTAAATAAATTAAACCCTTCACGTTTTCATTGGCTAAATCTCTTATTGTTTTTGCTCTCAGTTGAATATGTTATTTTTGAAACAGAGTGCCCAGAAACTGGACATGATACACAAGTTGGATTCTCACAAGCACTGAGCAGGACTAGTGGGTCCTACATTGTGAACACTGATTTTGCTTATGTTACATCACTATTCCAACCATTTATCTCCAGACTTTTCACTGATACCCTGCCAGTTCTTCTCCATTTTATATCTGTGCATTTATTTTCCCTTCCCTGTGGTAGTGCTATGCAGTTTATATTCAGTTTCATCATGTTCACATCGCTTCATTTCTGCAGTTCATCAGGAATGTTCTGAATTCTAATCACATCCTTCAAAATTGCAGTAGGCACTTGGCACCATCTGTGAACATTGCAAGCTTGCTCTGTCCTTCCCCATCCGAGCCATTAGTGGCAACACTGGCAAGAACTGGCCCCTGGATGGGGGACAAGACTTCATTTCTAAAGTCCTTTTAATTTCACGTGTTCATGTCCAGTCCAACATTCAGGGAAACATTCATGGCTATGCTGCACAGATTTAAATGTACAAATTACTTCACTATAGGAAAAGTCTGGTTTCCTAACTGCAAAGAACTTTGACAAAGGCACTGAAATTCAAGTGAATTAGGCTATCTGGCTCTGTTTTACCTTCCTTTACAGAAAACATACTTAGAGAATGCAGAGATCAGCAAAGCTTATTTTCCTTCAAAAAAGACATGTTGGTAAATGTCCATCATGTCATCACTGAGTGATTTAAATGAACTTATAGACTCCTGATTCATCGGTTTCCTTGATATAAAAGAAGTTTCATTAGCCTGAAATTCCCTGGTCCACTCTTAGAACTGACTTTACTCTAACCCTTTAAGAGTCAAAATCCCAAAATTCAGTAAGAAACACTGATTTCTAATGTCTTTTTTAATACCATCGTCCCTGCAGAGAGATAAGTCTCATCAACACCCCTAATATAAGTCTACTAAACACAAATGGGAAACACTCTCTTTCCAGTTGGATAATACTTACAAACTTCAGCAAGGACTGGTTGTACCATTTTATCTGTTTGTTTCCCTGAAGTATATGTCAGTATATCTCCTCCTCTTCCTTCCTGTCTCAAACAGTGAGAAAGGATTTCCAGACTCAGTTCACCTCCCCCTCTACCTTAACCAGTTCAAATATAAAATGTACTTTTCATACTTCAAAAAAATGAATGTCACTTCTCCACTAGCCACTGAAATCCAAAGTTAGTCTAAGCTGGGAAGACAATGCCAAGCTGCTAAAACTTCATGCAGGAAATAACCAAGAAACAACATCAGCTTAGCTTCAAAAACAAACACCCCAGGCACGGAATATCCATCATTACAACTACAGCAAAGAATTCAAAACACAGATGGAAGCGGAGGGACTACTGTTCTCTTGAAAGCTAGAATTTTTTTCTAAAAAATGGTGATAGAGTGGTAAAGTAGGTTGCTTTCACGTTAATCACTTTTTTCCTAGCTTCTCAAAAGAGAAAAAAACCCAGCCAACCAAAAAAACCCCAGCACCACTAGACACCACCAAATGCTTCACCACCCTATATATAATTTATTCAAGGAAAACACAAGAAACAAACTGCATTTAATTTTGCATAAATACATCTTCTGCCTGGGCAAATCTGTCTGCAAAAGAATGCCAGCATCTGAAAGCACAGTGCTTTACTAGATAGTTTTCACATGATCGCAGCAATAAGATTACCGTGTTGTGCATGACCCAGAGATCACATCTCAAACAATCCACTGTACTTTGAAGTATCTGCACAGACTTGTGTTCATCCCACAACTTTTTTTCCACCTTGAGATTCTGTCTTCAAATAGTTCCTTACAGACTTCTAATAGTTAGATTCATCAAGGCTATCGCTGATACCCCTTGCCACTCAACCTTGCAGACAAGATCCAAAGAGAAGTTCTACCTTCATCGAGGTGAACTCCACAGCATCTGCACTTCACCTTTTTATAACAAGTACTTGCCACAAACAGTTAACATATACTTTCAGACTACTTATGAGAAAACTGCATTCCTCGTTTTTTTTCAAGCATGAGAAGACAGCTTTCTGAAAACCTTGTTGTAATTCTAGGTTTGCTGAAAATAAAAATAATGAATTTGTCAAACTTACACCTAAAATGGTAAAAAAAGGAAACAATTTCCAGAGTTTGTTTATAATTTTTAAAAATCTTATCTAATAAATACAAATTGTCTTGATAAAAACCCATGAAATAGATACATAGTCCTGAGAATGATAACAAATTTGCACCTCCACTAGCCCATCCTCTTTTTCTTTTCCAGCTTATTCAATTTCCTTAGTACATACATGTAACTATACTTAGCATAATACAGAGGTGCATTGGACATTATTATAGTGATGCCTTCTCTCTTTCAAAGAGCAACAAGTATATCATGTGTCAGGAACAGTTCTTCAGTTGTTTGCAGTCAGACACATAATCCACTACAATGCTGGATTCCCACTCTCTACAATCCTTCTCTCCTCACTCTCTCTTATACAGTAACTTCACTTGAGATCATACATAAGTAAACCTTCTTTCTCTACATGTTTGAGACTGAACTAGTCCTTGATATTCTTTTTGTCAAAGTTAGGTTTGTCTTTGGAGCAACAGACTACTCTCTCAATTGGAATTTTTCTGCCTTTACATAAATACGATTCTTATGGTTACCCGCCACGCAGCATTTTGTTAATCAATGTAAAGTTCTACAAGCTTCTAAAGCTGTCCACTTACTACTAAGTTAAGATAGAAGAGTTCTGTAGGATTTATCATCCACTCAGAATAGGTCTAAAACCACATTTCCACAGAATACCTTTTCCACTTGGAAAGAAACCATGCCTGCTTCTTTTGTTTTCTATGAGACTTAAATTTTAGTTGAAAAATACTGTGGAAGATGTCACTGATTTTTTTTTTTAATTACATAAGAGGAACAAGGATTTAACTTTAAAGAAAAAGTTAGAACAAAATCTCAAACTTAACACGTACTAGGAGAACAAGCCTGTCTGGGTAATCAGTCTCATGCCTAAGAACTCTCAAGACCATAGAAGCTCCCTTGCCTCTAGGCAGACCTTTCAGTTTGCATCAGGTCCAATGAATTCTTGCCTGGCAGTTTTGCTTTTCAAGTTCATGGCACAGTTCTAACCCCAAATTTGTTTTAGGCAAAACTCTGACATTAGGAGAACCCATGTCACAGCCTGGGAGTGCAGAAAAGGACAGCAGGATTTCACCTCTCAAGCTCTGCGCTGGCCTGATCATCACTAGTTTCAAATTTTTCCCCTGCTCATTTTTGAAAAGAAGTAACTAAAGGCCACATCAAAGAAACCAGTCACGAAATACCAAATTCTAATTCCTACAGCAAACATGACTAAACTGTTACAAATAAATATGTTAAAGCTAATCCCACCCAGTGATCTGTAAGGTGTTATTTCTGCTCACAAAAAAGTCAAGTTGTAACTGTCCTCAGGGCATTAAACTGGTATTTATCTATTTTGGTGAATTTACAATTTTGGCTTCTGAGCACTACAGTTAATACCTCCGGATCTAGTAACATGAGGGGAATTACAAAAAGAGAATATCTAAGTGATTGCAACTATGATCTTGTATCTGAAGTCAGAAGCACAAGAAGCAAGAGGATTACCTAACACAGATCCACACTAAAAATTTCAAATTATTAAATAGCTTAGCCATACAATCCTAGAGCTGCACTTACTTGACTGAAAATTGATCTCTAGAGAAGAGAAGACTAAGAGAAAAGCGTGACAGATGCTGAGGGGTCAAACCACGACATATCTCCCTTGTCAGAACAAGTTTGCACAGAGTAGCACCAGGGTGCTTTTGCATTCTAGCTCCCAAAGACAAACTGGACTGCTCTTGTAAATCCTCTTCAGAGTTAAAATACAACTGTCTCACTGCTGCCAGCCAGGGAAGCAGTTCATCTCCACTGGGAGGAGCCACCAGAGAATGAGCTAAAGCTGTTTAGTTCAGAGCTCTGGGATACACTGCCTTCCATGGCCTTCCCAGCCATTTTCCCATTTCTGATCCTCCACAGAAGACATTCTGCTGACACCAGACTGACAAAATAGCTACTGCCTTACTTCTTTAAGAGACATGTATGATGCAGATTCCTAGAGGGCCAGTGACACCATATGAGGAGCAGCTGAGGTCACTTGGTCTGTTCAGCCTGGAGAGGAGACTGAGGGGAGACCTCATCATCGTCTACAACTTCCTCATGAGGGGAAGAGGAGGGTCAGACACTGATCTCTTCTCTGTGATGGCCTGTGACAGGACCAGAGGGAATGGCCTGAAGTTGTGTTTAGGTTGGATATTAGAAAAAGGTCCTTCACCCAGAGGGTGGTTGGGCACTGGAAGAGGCTCTCCAGCGAAGTGGTCACAGCACCAAGCCTGACAGAGTTCAAGAAGTGTTTGGATGATACTCTCAGGCACACGGTGTGACTCTTGGGGGATGGTCCTGTGCAGGGCTAAGGGCTGGACTCCATGATCCTTGTGGGTCCCTTCCAACTCAGCTTATTCTGTGATTCTGTGGATACCATCCCTCCAGCATTACCAGCACCCTTGACAGCTGAAGTTAAGCTTCACATAACTTCCCTGACACCCTTTATCAGGCCTCAGGGTTCCCCTGCAGCCTGGCAGACTATTTGGACACTCTTGTTTACAGAACTTCTCTAGTCCTGCTGCGGGTGGTGGGGCTGCGCTGCTGCGCCTGCCTAGGAACAGACGTTCCTCTATGCCTGTCAGGAGAGGGTCACCAAGGCCAGAGATAAAACCAATACTGATTTTCCACTACTTTGTCACTGGATAGGAACCCTATAAACCCCCTATGGCAATGAAGGGCAATTCCTAAAGACTCTGTCCAAGAATTAACCAGCATAAACTGGGAATTACATCCAGCCTTCTGACAGCAAGATAATCTCACTGAAAAGCACCCTAGTTTACAGCTGTTTTTCAAGCAACCCATCTTCTAGGATAGAAGAACAGATTTCTCCTTCTAAGAATCAGTTATGCAACAAACCCTGGAGAAAAAACAAACCCTGGGAAAAAGAACCAGAAAGCAAAATTCAAATAATTAATTCTGTCAAATGTTTCTGCAGAAATAAAGACTAAAGCTCTGCATAAACTCCAGTGTGTAAGTGAAACTTCAAGTAATTGTAAATATGTAATGAGCAGCTTATATTCATGGCAATTAGATAGTCAAGTTCAAAGCCTCAACACTGCATAGGAAATGGCAAAAAGGTTTATTTTTAGAAACTCAATACTGAAAATTTGTAGAGCACAAATAAAAACTCCAGTGCATAAGAAGCTCTGCTGCTTTGATCCACATAAATTCCTCTCTATGCCTCTGGCTCTGCCAAACCACCTTTTCACACTGGCCACACAGGATTTCCTTTCCTCTCCACCTGCTGTGTTTCTACTTACCTCCCTCCCACCAAAACAGCAGGGTGGACTGGGGGTAAGCAAGTAGCTCATTTTTAAGACCAAGCAGTCTCCTGCATGCAATTTTCCCAAAAGGGCAGCTCATTAGTTGCTATAGCACCTACTTCAACTGAGATACAGGAAGACACAGCAGATGTTGCTGGTACAACCAGAACGTCTGGAGTATCACTGAACACAGTTGCTAACAGACATTAACAGGGAGATGAAGAGGACTCCCAAAAACTGTCGCAAAGCCAGCACACAGTTCTCTACTCTGTTGGGATTCTTCCAACTGTGACAACGAAAACTGCTTTCCAAGATGACCAAATGCACTAAGAGATGCCACTCAATGATATTTCTATCGTTACTCACAAAAATAAGCTGAAGAAGAATATGAGAAAGACTAAGGAAGACAGAAGAAGATAGGCTAAGAAAGCTAAATCCTCTCCCCTGCAACACTCCTGGCCCATTGGGCTGATGTTGGAAAGTTCCTGCAGCCCTTGGGAAGAATGATCCATCTCACATAAAACTGCAGACTAGAATCAGTCCAGCTACAATATGAAGCCACACTCGTGCTCTCAGCCAAAGAGAGAGGCTGCTGCTCAGCCAGTGTCTCTACCCCTTCCTAAGACCAACTCCTCATCAGAAGTGAGACTTCTGCAAAGTTTTTACAAGACCTCCTCAGTCTCATAATCTCTTAAAGAGATGGAGTGCCTGGGGGTTTTGAAACATACAAAGTAACCTTGGAGAAAACAAGCTGGGACAAGAGGTCTTAGTACAGTAAAAACATGGCCAGTCCTTGAATTCCATCACTCTTGATGTTAATTTAAAATTAGGTGCTGGTTTTGGCTAGGGTAGAGTTAATTTTCTTCACAGTAGCTACTATGGGGCTGTATCTTGGATTTGCGCTGGAGACAGCACTGATAACACAGGAATGTTTATGTTATTGCTGAGCAGCTCTTACACAGAGTGGAGGCCTTTTCTTCCTCTCACACCACCCCACCAGCGAGTGGGCTGGGGGTGCACGACAAGTTGTGATGGGACACAGGTGGGACAGCTGACCCCAACCAACCACAGGGATATTCCATACATTATGGAGTCATGCTCAGCATATAAAGCCAGAGGAATAAGATGGAACAGTGTGCGGGCGACATTCAGAATTGTGGCATCTTTCCAAGTAACCTGGAGGTGGCTGAACACTTGCCTACCAATGGAAGCAAGGAACGAACTCCTTGTTTTGCTGTGCTTATTAAACTGTCTTTATCTCAACCCACAATTTTTCCCACTTTTACACTTCCGAGTCTCTCCCCCATCCCACTGGGAGAGAATGAGTGAGCAGCTATGTAGAGCTTAGTTGCCACATGGGTTTAAACCACAACAGTCCTTTCTGGCACCCAAGGCGGGGCTCACAGGGTTAGTGCCACATTTTATTGGAATGTGCTGGATTGAGTTTATAGCTGTTACTGCTGTTCAGCTATTAATCGTGAGGCTCCTGTGATTCCATAGGACTTGTTTTCCTGAGTCTAGTGCTCATGAGTGGTGGCTTTTTGCTTTCCCTGCTGGCTGTAGAGCTGTGCTGCCAATCACCTTACTCTGCTGATCCTGGGAGCATTTGGATAATGGCACTGGTGATGCACCTGGGCTGGCAGTTGGCCAGGACATTGCTGCTGTTTCTGTGCTGCTGTGCTGGACAGGCTGGAACTCCAGTGTGAACTGGAGTCAAAGGGACTGTGACCTGTGGATGAGCCCACATGGGAGCAGGACACCTCAAAGCATCTGTGCTCATGGACAAGCCTATGCCAGAGTAAGTACATCTACACGCATCCGTGGCCATGGTTCTGTCTGTGCTGCAGCAAGTATACTCTGAAGGGATTGTGGCTCAAGGATAAATCCATGCTGGAGAAGGTACACCTTGAAGCATGAGTCATTCTGGAGCACCTCAAAAGCGTGTGGCCATGAATAAGACCATGACATGGCAGAACACCCCTGGAGGGACTGCAGCCATGGGTAAGGCCATGGTGGAGCAGGATGAGTTCTGAAGGGACTGTGGCTGTAGGTAAGGCCATGCTGGAGCAAGTTCATCTCTGAAAACATTGTGGCCTGTGGCTAATGACACACTGGAACAGGTGCACCTCAAAGCAACTGTGGATAAGTCTACGCTGCAGCAGGCATTCCCCTGGAGACACTGGCAAGGCTCCACCTGGAACAGGCACAACCCTAGGGGCTGCAGTCTGTGGATAAGTCCAAGCCTGAGCAGGGTTAAGGGGAGGAATTAACTGCAGTGTTAAACCCTACAGTCTGATCTAAATGGAACAGACGTGAAGACTGTAATGGATAAACCTTTAAATTGTTGTAAGCTGTGATTTGAGTCGCATGTTATAGGAATTACTGTAGCAGGAATCACCTAAACCAATGAAGGACAAGTCTTATATGAAGCAGTGCAAGTGTAGCGGGGACCTGACCAGAGCTGGCTTTAGTGCTCAGTAACTCCACACAAAACACCCTCTCCTGTCCTGAGTGACCACCATAACAGATGGAGCCCAAAGTCATGGACTAAATGAACTCAGTAGGCCTTTTGTGGACATTTGTGGACCTTCTGCAGACATTTCATGAGGATGGTCCACAAACTAAGGGAAGCATATCTGCATATTGTATTAAAGAATGGGAAGGAGGGGGATGGTTAGTGAGGACATATTGGATCGTGTGGGGTCTGAGCATGAGGTAAATGGTATGGAACAAGTCATGGAGAATGTACAGGTTTGGGGTGGGGTAGAGTTAATTTTGTTCACAGTAGCTGGTATGGACCTGTGTTTTGGATTTGTGCTGGAGACAGTGTTGATTTTATGTTATTGCTGAGCAGCTCTTACAAGGCCTTTTTTGTCTCTCACACCACCCCACCAGCAAGCGGGCTGGGCGTGAAAAGAGGTTGGGAAAGGACACAGATGAGACAACTGACCACAGGGATGTTCCAGACCATATGATATCATGCTCAGCAATAAAACCTGGGGAAAGAAGAAGTGGGGAACGTTAAGAGTAATGGCATTTGTCTTCTCAAGTCACCATTACATGTGATGGATTCCAGCTCTCCTGGGGATGGCTGAACACCTGCCCATGGGAAGCGGTGAATTAATTCTTCATTTTGCTTTGTTTGTGTGCGTTGGCTTTTTCTTTTCTTATTAAACTGTCTTTATCTCAAGCCACTTGCTTTCTCACTTTTACTCTTCTAATTCTCTCCCCCATCGCACTGGGGGAAAGTGAGCAAGTGGCTGTGTGGGGCTTAGTTGCCAGCTGGGGTTCAACCACAACAGATTGATAAAGAGCTTTGCTGACCTAGAAAATTCAGTTTTGATTTCTTTGTTCTCTTCAAGGTAGTAATCAAAGCTGCACGGAGGGAGAACGCTCAGACAGGGTACACTTAATCTTTCAAATTTCAGTTCTGTTTGGCAGCTGTCATCTGCCTTTCCAGCCCTCTGTAGTGTGAGAAAATGAAGTATATAGTGGATATTAAGCTGAACCTTAGGCCAGTCTTTCTAGAGCTCACACTGCAAAGCTGTGTGTGCACATAGATTTTTCGTTTATCTGTATCCATTCCTCTCTCTCTCATCACCCTCAGCTCCTACAGACACTCACACTCCCAGAGGTGAGTACAAACAGGGTCAGAATTTGTCTTTTGGTGACTTAGAAAAATTCAGGGAAGTTCAAGAAAACGGAAAGAGAGTAACAGACAAGGCACTATGAAGTCTACAGAAACAAAGATTAAAAATAGGAAGAGAGAACCTGAGCTCACTAAGATAGAGTCTGAGCCTCTACATGTAATAGAAATTATATCAAGTATAGAAAAGCACAGTCCAAGCCATCTGTATATCAATCCTGCCACATAAAAGTTTGTCCTCTGCAAACATGTAGGTAGGTAAAATCACAGTCCCAGCTGCTGCCCATATTTCTGTAAAAGGAACATCACTGTCTTTGCTGCATGGCAGACTTATCAGCAGCAGATACCATGCAAGGCCTGTAAGAGATAACAGGCATGTTATCAGCAGCCACTGAGAGACTCTTTCTTGTGAAAGCCTTCTCATTTTTTTTCAGCAAGCTCTCCAGACATCCCACATGAGGTGTGAAAGGCCTGGAAACTGCTCCAGCCACTTCTGCTGTTTCCATTTCAGCTATCCACAGAGAAGTGATTAAAATGCTGCAATGTGCTGCGCATCTTACTAAGAAAAAACTCAATGCTCTCACACGGCAATATTTATTCTGCATTCAAAAATACTGTTTCAGTGCCAGAGCCAAAATATTTTACTGCACTCACTGCTCCTACATTTAAGTACAGGACACACGAGTGATATTATTTTTGCATGGTAACTGTAGGGCATTAAACATTTCCAATACTCATACAGCAAACTCACAGGACATTCTCTGGCACAGAAAGCATCACAGAGTCCACCAAATGCTTTAGGTCTTTGGCTCATTTTCACTAACAAGCCTTTTCTACTTTCCATCCCCACTGCATTCAGCAGAAAAAGATTCATAGGAGCACAGATCTCCCTTTGTGAGTAGTTTTAATCTAATATGTTACTGCATGAGTGGAAGGCCCTGCAATATAGCCAGGTGTCCTGCTTTCACTCTGTTGTGAGGATGCTAACCTCCAACAGGTGACTGTGGTGGGCAGACAGGAGCAAGGACAAGGTAAGCTGTCACAATAAGATTCATCAAATTCATGTATGTTTTTATCCTTCTTTTTTCACCTCTCCCTTCTTATTCTGAAATTAACGAGTATCCACATGGAAAGCACATGACACATTCGCTCTTCATGGAACTGAACCACAGAAACACTAAGTGTGCATGAAAAACCATGTATCTGCATGCTTTTGTAAGTACAAGGAAATACACCCTGTGCTCTGGCAGTCTCATTTTCCAAAAAACTGGGCATAGGAATGATCATGGATACAATGAAGCACGCACTGCTTTCCCCTCTGCTATCTGCATTGCTTACCTTCATTAACAGCATGAGGCTTAATAATGCAACAAGTACAGTTTGTGAATGTTGCACTGCTCGCTGGTCCACGACCCCCACTGGAGGGAAAGAACAACTCCAGCTCCTGAAAACAAGTATAATTGAATACATTTTAGATTGATCTAGCTGCATGTATCAGCTTTCATAAGTAACAATATGTGAAGTATCCATAAGTACAGAAGATAAACCTTAAGTAACAGGTTTTTTTTTTTTGCTACAAATACTTCTTCCCTATACTATTACCTCAAATGTATCTTTTCATCTTTGACACCATTGCTACAATCATAGAAACATGACCGGAATATTTCTTGCAATGTCTTCCCTTTCACTTCTGCAATGCAATCTGTTTACACTCTGAGCATTCGAAATGCTGCTGTCACCATCATGCTGTAGAGGTGCTCCCAGTTTTCCAAATTCTCCCTCTCTTTCCTCACTATCTTCCCAAATACACTCCCATACACACATTTTGTCTTCCCTTTTTTCAAACCATCTTTTCCACTATATAAGCAAAAATATAACTACTATCCATTTCTCAGTACGTTTTCTTTCCATATACAAAAATGACTTCCTTCCCATTTATTTACATTTTCCCCTTTCCTCTTAAACAACTAAACTTTGTCTAAAATTGCAGACTCATTCCTCATGCCCTTATTGACTTCATATATATATATATATATATATATTAATCTTACTGAATTAAAGCTGATGAACTCAATTGCTTTGATTTCTGGGATAAATCAAAAGAAACTCTTTGCCTCTGATCACTTCTTGTTTTCCCCACCATCACTATTTGATTATCATACAGCTTTGGGCCTTAGACCACACTGGGTGAGCTTGACAGTCAGGTTTTTTCCTCAGTAGTATTTTTTCACTGCTCACTGCCAGCTTCACACTTTTTCCATACCATTTATTCCCATTACGTTACACAATCTGCAAATTAACAAATGTGCAAAACACAGATTCCATTTCAGACGTATTGGTCAAATTCAGTAACAGAATTGGTAAATTTCTATTTAAGGGAAAAAATTACATCCAGGAAATACTACTACCAAATCTATCTGATTTTTTCCTTTATAAGAGTAGCAATGCTAAAGGCCATTTCCTGGAATTGTCTCATTTAATTTACTAGCTCAATTCAAATGGAATAGACTTACCTATCTCCCAGTCTTTAGCACTTCGACAATTTTTGTAATCCTTGCTCGAACAATTATACAATTCAAACTAATGGATTTTTCCATAGAAGGAAAAATGGCTTTTGTTTTTCTGCTAGCAAATAATCCACATCTTGAGTGGGCGTATCTTGAGACAATAGGGTTCATTGCCTACATTCTTATACTGATAAAATGCTGCATGTTTCAAAGACCTTGTCCCACTCTGTTAACTTCTGTTTAAAAGTAGCAGCCAGGAAAAGGCAGCAAAATATGTATGCTATTCAACACTTAGTTTTATCCACTAAAATACAAAAAAGGAAATTAATTTAATAATGTTGAAGGACTGGCATAATGAAATGCCAAACCATAACGATGTAGAGCCTTAAAAAAAATAAAATTATTTTCCTTTCCCTTTACTCCTGATTTAAAGAAATTACAAAATTTGGCCTGCAGAGAGACAGCAGCTTAGAGTGTATCAGAAACATACTTTCACTTGTCACTTAGTCCCCAAAAGAAAAATGCAGCCTTCTAGTCTAACTGTTCAGCTTAAAATACGTTCATTAAATGTGTTTGGGACTTCAGTTTTCTGTCAGAAGAGTTCATTTAGGTCCCTTTATCTCATATTCCTTTCTTTTCAGCAAAGCCTCTGCAAGGCACAGCCAACTAGTTTCCATAGCAACCACTATACAACCATATAATGCTGGGCCTACTAAATTAAAATAGGCACAGGGGCATTAAATTCACAATTTTGTTTGATTTATTGAAGATTAGTATCAGCAACACCACAAAGATGCAACACCTACAGAGGTTCAGCAAAGTAATCCCAGTGTCATAAAAATGCTGCTGATGAACAGGGCCTTTCAGACAGCATTTCAAAAATAATGAAATGCAAAAAGAACAACAAACTTAAACCAAATAACATACTTATGCTCCTAATCAAGATTTTATGCTAATAGATACTCTTTCCTACACTCTCAATTCAGAAGCTGGCACAGTTTTCATGGTAGTACACAAGAACAAAGAGAAACTATTCTCCTTATATTTGAATACATCTAACTATTTAACCAGAACTTCAAAGACTTTTCTGACTATAATTTACCTTCATCAGAAAAGATCAACTTTATAGGAACTCTTTCTGACTCTGTAACATCTTCATCAAGTCTGCCGCCAGAGAAAGTACCTCAGGTCCAGCATATGATTTCTTGCCAAAACCAGAGGCACTGGAGCCAGCAGCTCAGGCACGGTGCAGATCAGCAAGATGAGTCCTTGACCAGCAGAAAACTGCCCATGCTTTGCAGTCAGCCTGCTACACCACACAGCCTAACACTAGCCAGAAGAGGAGGCTGACCAACCCTGAACTTACCACCGGGATATGATCTCTGTGTACATTTTCTAGAACGCAGTGCATGGCAGCTTTTAGGTATTCTGAGGCAGATCTCTCTCCAGCTGTACTACTGCAGCTGTTCCAAGTTAAACAGACGAAAGACAAAGATGAAGAAGCAAAAACTGCTATCTTTTCCCCACTGGTGTTCAGCTAAGACATCACAGCAACATACCAATCAACCGTGAGATAAACTTTATTCTCGACTTTACTTATCAGCATGTCTATCCCACAGCAATACACACAAATAGTCATCTTAATTCTACAGAAATGCTGGCAATATCTATCACCCAGTCTGAGGGCTTCTTTTTAGCACTAAGGAAAGACACTGCAAAGAAAGCAAACAGAACCGAACTCCTCAAAGCCATGTTCAACATATCACCTCTCAAAACACAAAGCACTACAAAGTGGCCTGTTTTCATATTTTTCATTCTGAATAGTAACAGCAAAGTAGGCTGCAGGCAGAGGACTAGTGAGGTCTGTGGAGGAGAACAGATAAGCAAAACCCAGGAGGGCACAAAAGGATTTAATAGTTTAATCCCTTTCTTTCTATGACCAACAGCGGTAGGCTCTAGGTAGACTACGCAGACTGTGCAATTAACTCATTGTTTGTGATGTACAGAAGACATTAAAAATGACCAGGCATGCCCTCCTGATCAAAGTGCCCAAGGTTCCCCTTTGTGACAGAAATAAACAAGATTTCTCTTTTCAGACAGTTTATTTTTCCATTCTAACAAGGATCCATGAAGAATATGTAAACTAGTTCTGAACTCAAGTGTGGAAAAAAATGAGATTCCTGACTCAATTGTTAAAAGACAAAGTTAAAATAAACCTCAGTCAAGAAAGTCAAAAACTTACTTTAGCAGCTGAAGCAACAGAATCTGGGCCGTGAGCTGCATCCCTTAGGCCACCGTGTCCGAAGTTCTCTCTGATGCTGTCCAGTGTATCAGTTTCAGTCGCTGCAGGGTTTGCTGGCCCCACTATCGCTTTCCACTTACTAACTGCATCATCTCCTAAGATCTCCATAGCAAGAACGGGACCACTCGTTATAAACTGGAGAAGCTCACTGCAAAACGGAAACAGCACATGGTGATCCATGCTACAAATTAAAACCAACAAAAACATGATCCAGTGGAGATGCTTGGAACACAACTTGGCAAGGCCTTGAGCAACCTGATCTAACTTTGAAGTTGACTCTTCTTCGAGGAGGAGGTCAGACAAAGTCATGTGCAGACATTCCCTTATTATGGTTAAAGAATCAGATAACACAAACCCACTCAAGCAACTTTGTAGATTGTCAGATTTTAAAAGAATTTGTAAAGGATCAGTACTGGTGTCCTGGCAACAGTGAAAGAGAGACTCTGCTAACCACTTGTCTGACAGGAATGATTCCTAAGCATGTCTCCTCTGCACAGCAGATTTCAAGGCTCTTGCATATGACCCGTGTAGGTACCCCACTGACAGAACTTCAGCACTGCTTTTGAGATGGACTTCTCCACTGTCCCATGGACCTCTCCCATGGATTTTGCGCAGTCAAAGCTCAAAGTGGGAGAAAAGGGAAAGACTTGTAAAGTTTGTGTGAAAGAGAGGACTTAATCACAAAGTGAGATATTACATCCTGGCATAAGCAGAAGTCAACTGATTTTAATGGGATGAGTTCAAGGAGAAGAAATTGTCAGGAGCAGCCTGCCTCCTATCCTGACCACCTCACTAACATAGAAAACAACCACCCAAACCTGGTAAACCAAACATTTTATTTAAAAACTAAACAAAATGCCACAACTATAATTCCATGTCTTTACAAAACATACATACCAACAAGCCTGTCTTTTCACTGTGTAGTCTGGACTGAACCAATAAAGGAGAACATTGCCTCAATGCTTTTTGCACTACTTTGTTAAAAAAATAGAGCTTCCCACAATTGTAACTGTGGATGTGTATGCTTCTCTGCCTAATGATCATTTAGGGAATGATCACTGGGCAAAAAGAGAAGAGAAATCCTACTAGTTCTTTGCTAAAGAAATGATATTAAAACTATGAAATACAGAAACTACACAGCAGAAAGCTATTGGAAATCAGGTTCTGTTGGTCAGGGATTGCTTGTTTAGGACACAGTTAAATACACACAAGAAAAAAGCAATTTCTACAACACTGCTTACTGTGCAGACTAATCCTTGTATATTAAACATATTTTTAAAATTAAATTCTTTAGTATGAAAACCGTAATTTTCCAAACAAGTAGAATAAATATTATTCCCTACTATTCACTAGACTTATACTGACTAGTGAACTTGCAAACTAAATTTGAATTTAAAGGCAAGTAAAACAACATTAAAGAGTTGTAGATTTCGCATTTCACTGCCTTGAAGATTCTTGTTTCTATTTGATTTGTAGTGGTTTGGAACAATTTATTTCTAATTTAGAGAAAAATCCTATAGAGAGGATGTAGCCAATAGTACTGCACAATGGGAGACAAGCACATCACAGTGGACAAAGGCTTCAGTTCCTCAGACAATTGCCATTAGTGTAGATAGACATCTGTGAAATAACACTGCAGGCAAAATTCCTGCTTGTTTATCAACATATTCAAGCAGACTTACTCAGCAAAGAAAAGGCAATTCTAAATCATCTGTCCTCTGACCTCCAGTATGGTCAGACATAGCCTGGGGCCATATCTCTGTGAAGGGCTTGAGTTTGGACCCACAATAAATCAGCTGCTGTTGCAGGAGAGCTGCTGCTGCTGCTGATTCTCAAGCATTTCATTCAGTACTGAAACCAGGTCTTTTGACCAAGTCAGTGTAAACCCAGGCATCAACATGGCTGAAAAACACAAAGCACCCTCTTCCTAAAAGAGGCAGACTGCCAAATCCAAAGGGAGGAAAAGAAAGCTGGCACCTTTAGGGAAAGCAGAAATGTCAAAAGCTCTGGGTCATAAGCATCAGTCTGTTCAATTATGGAAAGACTAAGGTCTTTCACATTAGGTGGAACAGTCCAGCATCACAGAATTATGACATTTTGTCCAAAGGTAGCACTACAGTTGGAACTGCCCCATTCATTATACTTTCAGTCACTTATGACTTGGGGTATTTGCTACTAAGTTGATTCTTACAGCTTAAGTGTTCCCCCTAATTCTCATTATCTGCAAGCTCCACCCTGATCCTGAAGATGCTCCTTCCCTTGGCTTTGAAGTTTTGCCTTGCTAGGAGCATTTTCACTTCTGAGAGACAAAAGACATTCCCACAATATCATCACGCTGCAAAGAGTGTGAGTTAAAAGCCTGAATAGCTGAAATAAGGACCTGTCCCTGAAGGAAGATGAAAAGGGTGCATACTTTTGCAAAGGGCTCCACTCAACTAAGACAAGCTCTGATTTTCCCATGATCCTGCAGTAACAGATATAGTAAATATAGCAAATCCTGTGCATTCAATAAATAAGCTTAATACATGTCAAGCTGAAATCGATATACCTACTGATAAAAAGGTTTTGCTCGATGGTCTACGTAGAAATCAGCTGCTTCTTTTCTGGAAAAGTAAAAAGACATAGATATAGCTATACAAACACACATATATACATAAAACACCCTCTGAAAACCACAAACTATCATTCATCAAAATGTTTCTACAGGTGATGAATTCCTAAGCTGGAGAGCTTGTTGAGTGTTCACGCCCAGTAATAGAAACGCCATTTGATTTTCTGTCATATTTTGTGTGGCTATTGGTATAGCTGGAGACTCTTTGTGCTCCTGCTCTGGGAAGGAAGTAATTACTGAAGCCTATTTCAGGGTCACTGATGGTCTCCATATTCTCAGGGTGAGAAACAATGCTGCAGAGAAACCTTCTTGCCAAGCCATTTCTGTTGTTTTCATCTTTCATCTGTAGAAGGAATATTCGTTAATGAAGTTTGACTTTAAAGCAAAAATAAACAATTTATCTGCTTCACTGGAACATTTCCTTATCAAGGCTAATTTTTTATCACATTGGTGCACAACAAAATATTGCATAACCTGGTTTCTATACAGTATCCTCAAACCTTAAAAGTCCCATAGGCAGCTCAATGCCCTCCATATTAAAACTTGATTTCTCCCACATTTTCACTCTTAAAAACTCCATTTGGTCTTGCACATCCCCTCAGTGCCTATATGCTGCTTTCTTCCAAAGCAATGGGGTTTCTGCAGTGAGGGATCTCCTCACATTGCCAGGCAACTAAAGGCACTGGAAGCAAAAAAAATACCCTTTTCAGACAGGGTGGTGGCCCTTTCCAAGCTCTGCATTGCCACAGCCACACCACCCAACTACACACGCTTTGGGGACCACCACAGTACATACCACCATCCATCCTCTGATGGTCATGCTGTTTTGTGGCTTTTCACCCCACCACCCCTTGCAACCAGCCAACCTACTCTTTTCCCTGTCTTTTTCCCCAGCTGCTTCTCATGTTTAACTCTTGCTTACTAAATTGCTTTTTCTGCATGGCAACAGCCAGAAAAAAACACAGAGGTTTTCAGCTCTAAACCTGCTATTTTGCAGCTTCAGAATTCCAGTTCAGAACACAGCCTCCATCATGCCTTGCTCCAAATCCTCATGTGTGCCACTTTCTGAAGCTGGAATTTGTGGAGAAAGACAAGCTCTTCAGGAGGACTGACAGGTGACAGGAAGCAATATTGCTGGCCTCTACTCTGCATACAAAGTTCATAAGCAAAGCAATATGTGTAGCGTGACTAAAAGATTTCAAATTGTAAAATTGTTTTTACCTCCAGAAACAATCTTCTAATTTTTTCTGGTCACTTTGAGCAGCTCTCTTTACTGAATGAAACTGCCTTCATATTTTTCAAGTAACAGATTCCAAGTATGAACACAAAGGCATGGTTCTATCATCTCAAATGGAATTTTTGACATCTCTCTCCCATTTACAGTCCAGACTTACACCAAATATTGCCAGAGCAAACAAATAACATCAAGAAGGACCTACAAAGAATTTAATTTTCCTAACATTTATCAATGTTTGAACAGTTGCATCTTTCTCCAGATTTTTTATTAAAACGACCTGATTAATTCCTGGTTTATTGCTTTCAGTTCAGTGTAAGTATGAGCCACTAAAAATCCAAAAGATTTTCATTAAATACATAGTGAATATGCTTTCCTTCCATTTCCCAACTAAGGCAGAAACATGATGTAAAAATTATGCTAGACACAGGAACTCTTGCAATCTCAAGCTTCAAACATACACTCTGCAAAAGTTTTGCCTACAATTCACTATTTCACCAGAAAATCCACTTCTGAAACTAATTCACACAATAACTTTGGAAAGCAAATATGAAAATGGTATGCAAAGAGAATAAGTATTTTAATTTCTGAATGCAAAGAAGTATTTGAGGGATATATTTCTGAAGCAAATTGAGCTCTACTACTCAGTTAACAAATTCAATTGAAATAAAGTGCAGTTGTGCTATGTAACTTAGTTCCTTTTCAATTTCATTATTAGTTCTGTGTTTTTAAGGAATGGAAAACAGTGTTCTCATAGGTATAATAGACTGAACTGACATATGATTAAACGAAGAGACTAGAGAAACAAGTGCCTGCCCACACTTTCATATCTTGGCTACAACTTTTACAGAAGGTATGAATCTACTTAACAGTAATTGACAGACAAATGTTGTTAATAATCCCTTTAAAGAAAGCAGTAGATGATAATGCTGATTTCAACAAGAATGCTTGCAGAAACCTAAGGGTAAGACACTTTGGCAAAGCAGTAGTTCTATCATTTTAAAATGGCACAGTCCCAAGAAATAGAGTATGCAAAGAAACCACAAAACACTCAAGGCATTATTTAAATACATTCAGTATCACAGCAGAATCTTGTGCTCATTAATAATTATTTTCAATTATACAAGACAACCAGAAACTTTTATATAGAAATAGGCAATAAAAGTTCATGTCTCAGTTCTTCCCTTCAGTATGAGTCAACTCTAACACGTGACTTGGCTCAACAGTTCAGCTTCTCAGACAGACACTGAAATAAAGCACCATACAAAATAACATATCAGATCAAATCTTTCAGATTGCAGGAGAGGAAGACAAAAAATGCTGGTTTGAAAGACATTGTGCATTCTAAATCAACATTAGAAACTTGGTTGAACTCGTGAATTGGAATTGTTTGATGGAGAATCTGGGACCAGATCTGGTACCAATCATCAAACATTGCAGCAGGTGAATGCAGAGATGAGGAAGAAGTCATATAGTTGTTTTATCAGTATTTTATAAAGCCAGAAAGGTTTTGAGGTAGAATTAATTTGTTCCTGACCTCACACCTCAACCATAAGAACACATAAATATGGTATCGCGTAAGACAGATAGCTTTTCTTTTCAAAAACACATTGTATATGCAAAGCAATAATGGAGAAATAGTGCAGTAACTTTGGGAAAATCTTCTAAGGTAAAATGATCCTCTGCAGCATGCCGTCTTTTAAATGTTGTGGCTCAATGAGGCAAGTGGAGAATAGTGAAGGCTGGGGGGATTAGGAATATGCACAAGTAAAATCTGTCCAACCCTGCAACATCATCATCAGATCACTTGCTTTGCCTGAGACTTCCAGTCATTAAAAAGCACAAATTAAGAAACACATTTACTGAGAGCAAGCAAACCACATACTTCAAAGACAACACTGTTGTAATCAGGAACACAGTCTGTATGAGGAAGCCATGAGGTGAGGACATACAGATATGTCAGTAGCAAACACTGCCAAATTGCTAAAGATATGGTAGCCACCTTGGATTCATACAGAGACATTACATACTTCATTTGCACAGCACTTTTTGATACTTAGCTTAAATCTCTACATACTCTCAGAAACCTACAGGATTATGAAACTGATGAGTCTTACCTCTGTTACTCACTGGAATAAATCTGATGTGTGGAGCAACACAGAATAGCTTTAGAGAACATTCTTAACTGCAAAAATATTTAGATACAATAGAGCTAACCTTAAAAATTCCTTACCTTGAAAGCAGCATCATTTTGGCTTTAGTTATTGTCAATCCTGAATTAATAATGATATCAATTAATTCTCCAATCTTGTGCATTGCATCAGGTTTAATCAAAGCCAATGTTCTGGGGGGAAAAAAAGAAAAGTAGAGAGATACAGCCAACACTACTTTCCTTGGAGCATTTGGTGTGCATGTTGGGTTTATATTCAGACAAAAAACATCACATCAAAGCGAGAAATTCTGTCACAGTCACATATCCTAGTCCCAGTGTCTCATCAATTTCCATGCTGTTCTTGAATGCCTGTGCAACACATTATTCTGATAAGAATGAGCTTTGAGCATTATAATTTTCTTGGCTTTCTGGTCCAAGTCAGCTCACAGTGTTCCACCAGCAGTCATTATTTACTGAATTATCCCTTCGCTGTCAGAGCAACCAATCTGACCACTTCTTCCTTAGCTAATGGATCTCTCTACAGCTCCTCACTCACAGCTCTGGGTTAGAACACAACTGACTTGTTAATCTGTCTCTGCTCAGCTCCCTTTTCACCTAACATTCATCATTATATACGTAAAATCAAAGCTGTTAAAATTCCCTGTTTAAAAATATTACTTCATTATGGGCCTCTTCCATAAACTCAAAGTGAAATGATTTTTTTTTGTTATTACTTTTAAAATATTTCTAGTCCTCAGTGAGAAGAAGATTCTATTGTACTTGGTACAGTACAAAAACTCCATGGCATACAAAGTGCATGCCAAATAGCTGACACTGTTAAGAGACACAATAAAAGGATGGCAGAGGAGTTATTACAATTCTTATACTGACTGACAGCTATATTCTAAGGGACATCAATTCAAAAATCTTTACACTCTTCCCCACATCTTTGTTTCCAAGTACATCCTGTCTTATGGGTAATTATCTTTTTATACTGTACATCCCCAAGGCCAGGACTGTTTTATTAGAGTGCTTTGCATAGCACCCAGTACACCATCAGCACTAAACGTATTATTAATCAAAAATAACAAGCACAAAAAGAAGGTCTGTAAAATTGCATTTTCTATTTGCATTCATCTTGTGGTGAGTCAGCTTCAAATATGCTCAGCTTACAAACCAACATATTTATTCAACCCTGTATTTCAGAAACTCCACGTCTCTGACAATCCTAAAGAGCACTTTCCATTTCTTAAACTGTTTCGAATAAAGAAGGCTACCCAAGAGGCAATTTTTTATTGCAGTGCTTCCCTAAATAAAAAACAAATAATTGAAAATTTCTTTTTCCTATTTTATATACCAGCCTTTGCTGAGTATACAGGAGATGTATGAACTTCCAATACATTTACTCTGAACCTTAAGCAACCCCAGACTGACAGATGCTTTGGCAAGAGACAGACTATTTCACAACAAATGCAAAGCAAGGGAGGTGTTAGGACCAGGAAACATAATGAGGAAGATTTGAATGTATTCAACATTTCATCTGAAACTAAGGGAGAGACACAGATGACCTTCAGAGCTCAGAAACAATCAGATTTCCTCAAGCATCATGAAGTTCATATGCACAGACCGCCTTAGCCTCAGATCCATTGGGAAGTATGACACAAAAAGACAGATGGATTAAGGATGTGGCCAGGAACTGCATGAAAGTAGATAACCAAGACTGTGCTTCAGTACATTGCAGTGCAAACCTTATCTTCAGATCAGCAAAGTCTGACCTCTCACCAACATTCAACAGTTTGCCAGCACACTCCATGCAGCCTACAGCCTGTCCCCCTCCTCCCTAAGGAAGCTCCACCACATTTTGTGATATTATTTGTCATATGACAGGGTGTGTCATGTGATTGAGGCCCATGAGGGGCAGCAGCTGCCTGCTTGACCGATGACACAAACCCACTCACTCACACAATGCATGACCTGCGTCCTGGCATAAGTTGTTCTCTACACTGTCATCTCTGACGAACAATAAGGATCTAACCACTGGAATGAGATCTCCAGTGCTGTTTGCATTTCCTTGAGGAACACAGGCTATTTGAGATAGATTGCTAATGCTAGAAATAAATTGTCCCTTACTTTTCTACTTTCAACATTTCTAGTAATATAATACTGTAATTCCTACAAATATGTAAAGAAATATTGCATTATGAAGCAATTTACCTAGAAGATATTAATACAAACTGCAATGAGCAACTCTTATAACATCTTTAACTAATATATAAACATTAACATGTCAGTGAGAGCTTCTCAGACATATGCAGGATACAAGAAGTATAGCTCAGGATGCTGAAGACTGTTTCTGAGATTGGATTTTGATTCATGTGCCCTATTTTTAGTTTTTATTAGGAATATGTTTCTTGTGGTTTGACAGGATGCAGTCCACAAAGTAGATTTTGAAACAGTTTTGTCTTTAGGAACAAAGGAGAAAATTAAAATTAAGTTAATTTGCTTACATTTTCAGAGGGACTGTGAGACAGTACTGCAATGAGTACTGAAACAACAGAGGATGAGAATTGATCAAAGGAACAATGCACAGAGCATGCTGTGACTATGCTTTTGAGATCTACTTATTTCTAATAATAGGACTGCTGCATGCACAGTGGCTTATGTCTTGTAGGGGGAGAAGCACTGATTATGTCAATGACTAGAAGCCTAAGAATAACATATCCCAATCAAAACAGAATACAAGTATTTCTGGTTGACACACAAGGTTTCTAACACCATTTTCAAAACCAGTGATACTGACTCTAAGTATAGTCTACTTAGACAGGACACACTAGGCAGACAAATGTTTACCTCAGGTTACAACCACCCAGGATCACAAGTGAAAGGCTACAGAAACAGAAATTGCTGTCTCATGCTAGTGATTCCTTCTGTGGCACACTGTAAACAAGCCCATGCTCACTTAATCATTTTAGTCATTGTTGTGATGGTTTCCTTATGATACACGGGCAAGAAGAGGAGCTATAGAAACTGAAACTCCATAGAACTGTCTTAATAATTCTTGCCTAATTCTAGAAAGGGACTGTGCAAATTTAGCCTTTTTCTACATATCTGCTTTGTACCTCATATACCTAGGGTCACATTCATTTGCTTTACTGACAAAAATAAAAGGTCCCTAATTCAAAACAGTCTTTTTTTTCTTTTATATACATTCCTCAGTCTCCTCAAAGGTCTCTGCTGAGCCCTATTTGCATACATATTCAGTGACCAAGGAATATATTTCCAAAGTTGAACTAAACTGACGATAGTCCTGTACAGCACAAAGGCAAGAAAAATACAGGGAAATATTCTGCCTCATACAACAACCTTAAAATTATTAATAGAATTCCAACTACAGATTATTTTAGGCATTATCAAGCCCTGCAGAAATCTTATTATCTTTATTAACTAATAACTGCTGTAAAACCTGTTAGGAACAGGCCGCAAAGACAAATAACTCATGTGCAACTGTTTTGCCTAAGGAAACTCTTATAATATGACCCTGTTTGCTCAGTGAAAGCTTCTCTGAAGAAACTGGATTTTGACAATCCCTTGCCCGTGTAAGGCACCTTTCACTGTGTTCCTCTGGGCTATTCTGAATATGTAACTGCACTTGCATATCTGTGTTATCTTTCAGCCCACATTCCTAAAATGTTTTCCAAACAGCTGACATGTCATAAATGCTCTTTCTTCCTTTTGTAGAGCAGTACAAAAATTCGACCCCTCCCAAGACCACTTAGTTTGACACAACTACAGTGTTGCCCTGTAGTCAGCAACGTCTCCTACAAGAATAAATGTCATTTTATCGTAAGCTGTCTTTTCTTGGTATAACTGCACGAGCCCTGCATCAGCAGCAGGGCTTTGTTAGTTTAGACAGAGCAGGAAATACACACTGATATAAAGATATAATCTACCTAAGGCTCCACTGAGGAACAACAAAAGTAGCCAAATATACAGAATCCATCCCCAGTGTTCTCCACCTCCTTTGCTACTCTTTCAGCATGCTCAACCCCAGCTTGGATAAAAAGTACCATAACTGTTTCTGGAAAGACATTATGGCAGGAATTTTCACAGCAATATTTTTGTGCAGTTAAGAGAAAGATGTGTGTTAAAACTTGAAACTCTTCCTCTATGTCTGGTTATGTACAACTCCCCAAAAAGAGTTCAAAATAAGCCCAGTTAGCAGAGGGGAGCAAGTAAGTGAATAGGGCTCACTGGAATATCATACCTAAGAAAATGTTCTGTGTTCTTTTCAAAAAAGCTGGGGTAAATTATCAAAATTTATTAATTTGGAAATTCAGATATTACCTGCACTGTCAATAAACCATTTTTAAATTTCTTGTAAATTAATCTTAGTGTCATTTTATTAAGTCCCTCCTGATATTTTTGGTTTTGGATGGGCTCTTAACGTCTTTTCCAAAGCAAATCTTTAAACCAAAAATATATGATGAGTCTTATCTTCATCCATTATAAACAAACTTTGTCTTAACAAAGAAGCCTATAGTTTTTATTGACATTCTCACTCTAAACTTTCTGTCCTCATGCACACAGAGTTTGAGAGATGCTGAAAAAAATTATCAGAAAAAGTCCTCCATAATGGAGAAAAACAACAGAGAATGTGAGTGGGCCTCTAGTGTTTTCATTTGCTACTGCTCACACAGATCAGACTGGTAGGGTGCTAGGCTTCTACACAGATCCCAGAGAGACAGGTGGCAGCTTCACATGGTTCAGGCCTTGGAATCCCAGCACACCTCAGAATTACCATATTAATTCTGCCCCTAGAGAATCCACAAATCACAAGAATCCTACTGCTGACTGCCCTGGGAGAGTAACAATGCTGAACAGGACCACTCTTTTCCTCCTTGTCCCCCTCTTCTCTCCCAAGAGACCTAGAGGAGCCGGCAGTTAACACCATGAAGAAGCTGGCCTTGAAGGTAACACTAAGGTAACTGTGGGAATCGTGGGTTTGCCCACAAGCAGGGACCACTTTGCTTCTCTCCAGTTCTCAGTATGTCAGATCACTCTGAACTGCATGCAAACTTGTAGCTACATTTTCTCCCCACGATTAGTACAGAAAACTGATCTCATTTCTAGCAAACAACTACTTTGAAACCCCAACCACAAAGGAAGATTTCCAAATCCTCCCTTCTTACCTCTCTTTGCGGCTCCCAAGCTTGCGAGATGTATATGGGTTCCCATAGTCCACTATGGAGAGATGACGGGAAAAAACAGTAATTTTGCTGCCCACATACAAGTCCTCGAGGTGTAAGCTCTCGTACTGGGTGCGCTTCAGAAAGGTGCGACGGTTCTTCACATCGTACTGCAGGAAAAAGGATATTAAAATCTACCACAGCAAGATATTTAGTAACAGGCAAACTCAAATGTTACCTTCAGACATTTCCACAGTACTGAGGGATTGAATCTGATCACTGACTTAATTGATTTAACTCCTAACCCTAGCCCTTTGAACTCACAAGTACACCAAGAAAACTTAGAAGATTAAACCACAATTAAAAATGTATTACATTTAAATAGTCTCAGGCTCACAGCTATCTTTGAATTTGCTTCTGTTCTAGTTCAAGCCACGATAAAAGGTTCAGGTGCCTTGTGAATGCCTCTGCCTAGTCTGAGAGTTCCCTCAGCAGATCCATGCTGTTTCACAGACCAATGGCTTGCACCACAACGATCAAGATATACCCTGGCAGGTCTCCTCTTCAGGGCATCGTTCCAGTGATACTATGCTCTATTTGACTGCGTGGGACTCAGAATTAGGGATGCATAGATGATTGCAACACTTGGCTGAGATGTTCTCACTGCCTAGAGCTGCAAGCTCAAAAGCCTGTCAAGACAATTCAGATTTATATATCATCAGTCCAAGCAAGAAGCCAAACGTTAACATGTAGTTTTCTGGGTGGGCTGGCAAAGCACAAAAGGCAACCTGCTGAACTGTTTCCTCACCGCATGTAGATATTAGAGATGCTTTCAATTTCCTGGGGAAGTGGAATCCTATGAAAGGAAGAGTTTTGTCCTCCTCAGGCTAAACTTCCCCTTGTCTCGAATGATATGTACTGTACTCCACTGCAATGATACATCAACTAGAATAGCATTAAAAGAAAGCACATCATTCCCAAAAATAGAGGGGGAAAAAAATTTAAGCGCAAAATTACATACTCCATATTCTGAAGTGTGTAAATACAGTTCTCTTCTCTTAGAAGGCTAGGGGAAAAAAAAGTGAGTTTTTTTTCAGAATAGTCAAAACTTTGCAGATCAGAAAATATAAATTATTTTAATACTTCCTCCTGCTGAGGGCATGATTATCAGGAAGAATCCTTCCCTGCTAAAATGTCTTTAGCTCCTCATACATGCTCCTAACTAAGTGTTCACTATTCAAGTGCAGCAGGGAATGAAATGACAACATGCTTAAAGAAAAATATCACTTGAATTCAGCTACTTGTTTTCTCCTGGACTTTCCCAGGAACGGAAGCGTGGCCAGTCTTCGCGAACGAAGATTTGGGAAAGGTGTTTTTACCTTTCAAGCCTGCGCAATGGATTTTTTAGGTG
>JAWWLV010000001.1:21518626-21529927 GCA_035041135.1 Platyrinchus mystaceus
CTGTCAACAGCACTTCAAAGTAGTATAATGCCTACAGCATTTTCAGATTATCTCAGCTCATAATAATCTTCTGAGAAGCGTTTTTAACAAGAACTAGTTGGTTGCCGTGGAATCACAGCTAAAGGACAGAGGATCCCTCAGCAGCCAATACTACAAGCAATTAGCACCCAGGATTCTGTGTGAATGCTCTAAAGACCACACATGCTGTGCCTACCTTGAACACTCAGAGCTTATAACAGTCTAGTAACCATTTCTGATCCTATGAAGCAGATAAACAGCTCTGCTGACCGTTTCTTACTCACTATTGCAGGCATCTTGTCTGCACTACTGCTTAACCAAATGTTGATGTTAAAAAACTATTTTTTTCCTTTGGATTGTGTTAAGTCTTGATTCTAAGGTAGCTGGACTAAATCCAAATTTCAGCTAGTAGAGATGTCGTGGTCATACTTTATCGTGAAGTCAGACTAATGGCAAGTTACAAGTGAACAGACCTTCTCATGACAAAAGCTGTTCAGCATTTTCCCATTAGTAAAGTAAAAAATTAAAAACTTCTGTGGTGTAGAGAAGGCAAAGTGGGTAAGTACAACCATATTATTAAACTCTGCCAATCGTTGCAGGCTTTTACAGGTTCATCTTATGAAGAACTGTTCAACAGTTCAAAGATTTCTCTCCCAGTATACAGACTTTTGTCATGACAGTTTTGCACTGACTGCTATTCCCAGGAGATGCAAAGGTCTCTGCTGGATGAAGACACTGACCAAGAGATTCCTATCCCATACACAGCTTTGATCAAGTTGCTTAGTTTCACCTTCACAGCTGCCCCCTGCACTAGAGCATTTGATGTTCAGCATTTTTTTAAAAAGGAGTTATATTTCCCACTTTATCCTTTTGTAAAATCATCACCATCATTCCTTTCACAGAAGGATAGCACAATTTATTAGCTAAAATACTCTTTAAGCATTATAAATCCCCCTGGATTTTGATGAAAACATGACAGAGGCAGCACAGTCAGTTCATCCTCATTTCCTGCTTCCACAGACCCTTCACTGCAGCATAGGAACCAGGCACCTGCAGAAGAAGTCAGAAAATGCTGCCAGGCCCACTTTCCCTGCAGCTGCCACCAGGAAACACTCCTAGCCCAGAATGTCAGTAGCTGCATCCAGACCACAGTTCCCCTTCTCTTCACCAGTGATTTGGGGATGTTCAGAATTAGAGACCACGGTTCAGTTATCTGAGTGTATTGTAACAGAGAACATGGGACAGGGCGAGGACAGCACTGGTGTAACTAGAAAACATACAGCATAATACAGTCCCTACAGTAAGAGAAAGAATACATGGAAAGGATAAAAATAGGAGAGATACTAAGTTTAGCGAGGGATCATACTTAAATGTGCAGTGTTAATGTGGAAGAACAGGTACACATCCTCCAGCATGCCTGCCTACCTACCTACCTTCCCCCGTTTCCCATGTGTAGACCTCTCATATGTGACTCTCTTTGCAAGGGTGTTAGAATATTCTGTACAAAAAGTGTGATTTTTTTAAAAAGATATTTAAAGTAGTTACAATTATTGAAGGATCCATGCAAACAAAGAATATGCAACAGGCTCTCAGGAACGCATCTCAGAAGAGCCCATTCTTTGCAAATACAGGAGCACCCTCTGGTGCCCAAGGACAGGTTGAGCAACTTATTTAGAACTTGAGTATTAACTTCTGAAATGATCAGTAAGATCTCTGTTTGCCATCGTTTTCTAGCGTACTATGCCTCAAAATTAGTAACCTTGTAAGTGGAGGTAGAAATGACTAAACGAGAAAGCAACAGATCACAACATCCTGGGTGATGAAGACCTTTCACGCAGAAAAACTGCTGACACAAGGACATATGGCACATGGCTTTCTTCACAGAATCACAGAATCATTTAGGTTGGAAAAGACTTCTGAGATCATCAAGTCTAACCTTTAACTGATCATCATTTTACCAGCTACACCACAACACTAAGTGTCACGTCTAGTCTTTTCTGGAACGCCCCAGGAGACAATGACTTCACCACCTCCCTGGGCAGCCCATTCCAACATTTAACAACCCTTCAGCAAAGAAATTCTTCATGATGTCCAACTTGAACCTTCCCTGGTGCAGCTTGAGGCTATGTCCTCTCATCCTGTCACTGGTTGCCTGGGAGAAGAGGCCAACCCCCAACTGGTTAAAACCTCTTTTCAGGTAGTCGTAGAGAGCATTAAGGTCCCTCCTGAGCCTCCCTTTCTCCAGGCTAAAAAATTCCAGCTCCCTCAGCTGTTCTTCTTACAACTTACCCTCTAAATGCTTCGCCATCTCTGTTGTCATTCTCTGGACTCACTCCAGCACTTCAATGTTCTTCTTGTCATGCAGGGCCCAGAACTGGACACAGACTTCGAGGTGTGGCTCCACCAGTGCTAAGTATAGGGGAACAATCACTTCCCTAGTCCTGCTGGCCACACTATTGCTGATCCAGGCCAAGATGCCATTGGTCTTCTTGGCCACCTGGGCACGCTGCTGGCTCATGTTCAGACACAGTCAACCAGCACCCTCAGGTGCAAGAGCAGCTTTCCAGCCATTCTTCCTCCAGCCTGTAGCACTGCCTGGGGTTGTTGTGACCCAAGTGCAGGACCCAGCACTTGGCCTTACTGAATCTCAGACAATTGGCCTTGGCCTATCTATCCAGCCTGTCCAGATTCCTCAGCAGAGCCTTCCTACCCTCCAGTAGACCAACATTCCTGCCCAACTTAGTGACATCCACAAACTTACTAAGATCGTCCAGACCATCAATAAAGATACTAAACAGGGCTGGCCCCAATACAGAGCCTTGGAGAACCTTACCAGTGACCGGCCACCAACTGGATACAGCACCACTCACCACCACTCTGGGCCTGGCCATCCAGCCAGTTCTTAACCCAGCCAAGAGTGCACCTGTCCAAGCTGTGGGCTGCCAGCTTTTCCAGGAGAATGACATGGGACACAGTACAAAGGCTTTGCTGAAGTTCAGGTAGACTATACTCACAGCCTTTCCCCCATCCACTAGGCGGGACACCTAGTCATAAAAGGAGATCAGGCTGGTCAGGCAAGGCCTGCCCTTCTCAAACCCGTGCTGGCTAGAAACACGCAGCCTATAAAAAAGTCTGTGCCCCAGGTGTTAGACAAGTATCAGAGCTGTCCACTCCAGGACAACTTTCAAGGGCTATCTCAGAGAGTTTCACATATTGGGAACATTTCTTTTAGGCATATAGTATGAGGAAAAAAAAATTTCTACCTCTTTTATATGTTCATCTAATCAGGGATATGTTCTCTATACATGCAAATACTTGCTAAGCTTTCATTCCAGTCACATGCTAGGAAAAAAAAAATTACCAAGAGGGTGGTCAAACACGGGCACAGAGGGGTTGTGCAATCTTCATCTTTGGAGATGTTCAGGACTTGCCTGGAGAAAGGCTGGAGCAGCCTAGTCTGGTTAGACCTGTTTTGAGTAGGTTGGAGGTCCTTTCCAACCTAAATGATGATTCTGTGCTTCTTATTATAGCTTGGCATCTCTTTGCCCAAAGATAATGTCCCTCCTTCCAAGCTGCTCCAGATCCTCCATAGACCTATTGGGTTCCTTTATTAACAACAATCTAGATGTACTTTCAAAAATTAAGAACTCCGACACAACACTGTTAAGCATAATTTTATCCATGTCAAATCTGCCTGGAACAATTCTCCAAATAACCACTGTCTCTGTCATTAAATCCTATTATATTTTTATTGCCAAGTGAAAATTTGTAACTTTTCTTTATTCCTGGCAATGGTTCACTGGGTAGTTCCTGAATTTCTTGAGTTTCTGACAATGTACATATTAAAAAAAGAACCCCAGCATACAATTAGGACAGACATGTCAAAGTTATTAAGATCCCACAACCCAAAGGATCTGGCCAGATAACTCTGGGTGACAAAGGGAGATTACTATTGAATTTATCATTAAGTAATGCTGGATAACTTTTGCTATCATAATGTCACTTATTTGAGCCACTCCATCAGAAGAGCTGCCAATGCATCTAAAACTACTCTTAGAGAAATGGCAATTTCTGCAAGCCAAAGCCAAGACTTGGCTACAGTAGGAGGTAATTTATCCCATGGATTCTAAACCTGTCAACTTTATTTTTGTAGGGTGGCATTTTATATAGCACATAATGTCATAAAGATGTCAGCATTGAAACCAAAATGAGCTCCTGGAACAAAGGAAAGTTATGGGGTTTTTTAACAGTTTTCATTTGTCTGACAGAGTGCCAAAGAATCTGTTATTTTACCAGCTACATCTTGTGCAATGCATACAGCCTATCTGCTGAAGAACTAAATCAGCACTACTTGGAAACACTAGTTCAGGAAGAAACCATGACATATTTTTGATGGTCACAGGAAGACTCACCATGTAATAAGTACTAAAAGGCTACCTTATTAAAAAATAAGCATGTTGATTACTTTTTCCTCATGCTGCATATAACATTTTATTTTTCCCTGTGATGAAATGCTGCAAATGACAGATAGAATGGCAGCTATTTTGCAACAAAAAGCATGTAATTTAAAAATTATTAAAAGAAAAGTCATTTTATAAATGTGCACTTGTTCAGGAAAGTCTATTGGTAGGAAACAGTTTTGTCTGTTTATATGATAGCTCTGAATTACAGATCTGCACCAAAGTAATTCCACTTTACCAGCTCATCCAGTACCATTAGATTACTGCGTCCCAAATGAAACTCCTGTAAACAAAGGTATATTCCACAGCTGCCCCATGAGCTGTATTGCCTTTATAAAGTCTTCAGCTGAAAATCTGATCACATCATGGGAAACGCAGGACTCTCCATTGTCAGGTTCTAGAAATTCCTGATTCACTTCCTATTTTCTAAGACCTGTTTTCCAAAACAGTCTTTTCCATTGATGAATGAAAGCGGTTTTAAAAAATTACTCATTTTTCTTCCCTGTCTTGTCTAAACTGATGCTTTCCATGTTAATATTCTCTAAGTTGTGGGTTTCACCAATGAACTGATTATAATAATAACGGTAACAAACACAAGTTGTAAAATTTTCTGCTGAAGTGAGCTGAACTGCTCATCCCCTGATATAATCAAGATTTTGGTCAAAATTACAAGAGTGCAAGTTCTGGCAACCAGGAGAGTCTACTTCACATATACATTCCCCAACTTTGCAAAAAGAACTAAAAGGTACTTGTAGACTTCTATTCCACTAACCACTTGCTTCGATATCCACAAAATCAATGCCAGACGGCATCTGTTAGGGCAAGTCAGACATTGTTCTCTGGTAAATGCTGCATTTCTTTATCTGGAACACTTTCAAGTGTCAGAGTGCACCAAACTCATGAATAAAAAGAAACTAATGTTATTAAGATGATGGACAAATTAATCTCTGCACACAGTTACACGAAAGGTACCATTAAAGAATAATGCATTACAGCAGCCAAGAGGGAGAGCACATCTCAGATGCAGATAAGCAGGTTTCCCTTTGGGAATTTACTGCTTACTGTCCACAGCAGCCATGAGTCACACAATCACAACCAAGATGCCAGAGTGGATCAGAACTGACCTGAAATACTGCCACCTGATGACAATGATTAGCAGACCTGTAAAGCCAAAGTGCTGTTAGACAAATAACCTGGGGGATATTTCAAAACATTTTTCCCTTTACCTTGGCCTCCACCACAGCGATGTGCCCAGTTTTACAATGTACACAACTACTCAACTACTTCCAGAGCATTACTTGCAAATGACTGAAGTGTAAGGTCTGACAAAAATATACTACAAACCAAATTCACTAAAAGTTACTACCTTTACCTTTGTGTGAGTGTGATATGATTTTTTTTATTTGTTACTCCAAGAAAAGATGTTTTGAAAAACTCTGAGATGGGTCAGGTGCATAAATTTATGGTATCCACCAGTCACGTAACTTATCCTTTCCCAGGATGCTGTGTCCATACCTAACTGGACAGCACACGTTCCCAACACATGTCTTCCCATCATCTTCCAGCAGACAAATTATTCTTAATGCATTTTGAAAAAACATCAGGAGGAAGGGTATGTAAGTGGGAAAACTTTTTAAGTATAAAAGAAACAAACAGGACTCCGTAACACTTAAAAGGCCAGAGAAAAAAAAACAAGAGAAAGGTCCCAGGGCACTGGAGAAGGGCAAGAGAGAGAGTCCCAAGAGTGGCAGTCTTTAGGAAGATAATGCAACGAGTTATTAAGCAGTCAGTCACTGAGCATCTAAGAAGACAAAAATAAAAAGCAGATAACATGAATTAGTCAAGAACAAATCTTTTTCTGACACAGTGAGGAAGGGAGAAACCTCAGGTGTGACAAACAGGCCATTGACAGGGTTTTTAATCTAAGACACCTGAGAGTCTGATTAGCTGAGTAAGGCAGTAGGGCCTAAACTGAAGAGCTGTTATGACTACTATATGAGGATGTAATTAGGAATACTTCCACTGCCAACTGGGAGTCAAATGGTGTTCCACAGTGATCTGCCATGCATCTGCTTTATTTCCTATTTTCCTTATTACACTGAAAATGAAACTACAAAAGCGTACTTCCAGAACCTGAGCTGGTGACTAAGATGGGAAAGATTGCAAGCAGTTCAGAAGCAAATGATCAAAATGATAACCTGAAAATTCTATAGAGACAGATGCAAAGTACTTACAACAATGATCGGGGGAAAAAAAATCAAATACAAGGGGAAAAACTGTCTAGTAAACAAAATCACAGGAGAAAAATCTGATAATTACAGTGAGTTGTAGAGTGCAAAATGGCTCAGGAAAAAAATGATAGTAAATTTGGCAATATGAAGATCTAAGACACAAGAAACAAACACACTACTCAGCTGCAGTGAAACACATCACAGTTGGCAAGCAACCTACAGATTAAACACCACATTTAGAGAAAACTGCAGACAAAGTGGAAAATATCTAAACTTTAAAACCATATAAGCAGTAGGAAAATACTAAAAGAACAAAATTTGTTTACTGAAGAAAAATGTGAAAGGAGGAAAGGGCAAAGTTATAATCTTGAAGTTTTTTCACACATAAAAGACAAAAATGGAGTGTCTTTATATTCCCACCAAGGACAAAACAAGTAATCCCTGGCATCATTTGTGGCACGGAATATAACAAAAAAAACACTCAGAGAACTAAGTTTATAAAAATCATCATGCAATGGAATTATGTCAACAGATCATGAAGGTCCTGCCACTGAAGGCTTTTTAAAAGAAATTAAATAAATTCACCATGAAATGTTTTGTTAGAGGTTGCTGTAAGATTCAACACTGCTTTAATGAATCAGTTCACTTGGTGTCACCCCAGAAATAAAGGGAGGTTAGAAACACATCACTCTCAGTGACAGTCAGCTACAACAAAGCCAATGCTTTACCTAAGTGACATCTGCAGGAACTCACAAAGCAGGACTCCTGCCAACGTGAATAAATTCAACATGGGAATCAAAAATTACAGTTTTGCCTGGATTAAAGGAATTACAATGCCTGTACCTGAAAATAAACAGTTGCATTCTTATTTAAGTGGCAAATGCTGATCCTGTGTTCTGAAAGTGAGGTGCAAGCACAACAGGCTGGGGCAAACCTGACCTGCTTGAGGCAGGTGTTAGACGGTGAGCAGGTGCATCAGCCAGCCTGTTACATGTGTCTTGCACATGTGCTTGAACACAAAACTCAATTTAAAGCTGTTGGGTTTTTAAACAGCTTTAGGACACTGGGTTTAGCATGCCCTCTTGGGCAAAGGGGACTCAGCTGAGTTGTATTATAATCACAGAACATGCTGAGTTGGAAGGGACCCATCAGGATCATTGAGTCCAACCCCTGGCCCTGTGCGGGACAATCCCAAGAGTCACACCATGTGCCTGAGAGCACTGTTCAAACGCTCCTTGAACTCCGTCAGGCTTGGTGCTGTGACCACTTCCCTGGGGAGCCTGTTCCAGTGCCCAAACACTCTCTAAAAAAAAAAAACAAACCCTTTCACCAAAGTGCAAATTGGTTCTTTATTAGTGCCCCTGCAGTCACATCCTGTCGTCTGCTCTGCATTACTATACAGTGGATCCGGTGAAGAATAAACACTGCCGCCCCTGAAACGTATTCTCCCCTTGAAACGCACCAGCTGCCTTCCCTCCCGAGTTCCTGAACCAGCCTGTCCCTAACGCAGGGCGGCCTAGAGCTTCCCAACAGTTGGGCATCCACGAGCCTGAACGGCAGCTTAAAATTCGCCCCGGCTTCACCCCACGGCGCCCCTGAGCAGCGAGGCGGGCGGAGCCGGGCGCACCCCGGCAGCGGCACCGCCACCGCCGTCCCCGGGGCGCAGCTCCGCCGAGCTGCCGCCACCGCCCCCCAGCCCCGCCGCCCCTCTCACCATGGCGATGGTGACGACGTTGGCAGCGGTGATGGCGATGATGGCGATGCCCGGCCCGCCCCGGCAACCGAAGCGCCGCCCCCGCGCTCGGCCCCGCGGCGGGGCGGGAGCGGACACGACGCGCGGGGCGCTCCGCCCGCCCCGGACGCGGAAGCCGCGGGTGCCACAACTGTCGGGGCTGCGGTGACATCGCCGGGGCCGCGGGACGGTCTGTGGGGCCGTGGCCGGGGGTCGGGGTAGGGGCAGGGGCAGGGCGCTTTTGTGGCCGGAGCCGGGTGGGCGGGGGGCGGCTGTGCGAGGCCCGGGGTTCTGCGGGGCCCGTCAGCGGGGAGGGGCCGTGGTTAACGATGCAACCGGGGAAGGAGCTCTGCCTGCGGAGATGGAGTAAGACGGGGATAGGTGGAGAGGCTTACACTGGCTCTGCGCGTAACAGGACGGTATTGTAACGCGAACACTGAAGGAGCAGAGTCATCAGCAGGTGGTCTCAAATGAGCCCAAATGGTCATAACGAGTCCTTTACTGAGTATCTTGTCTCTCTTTTATCCTCCTCGTTCTCCTCAAGTGAGTAGAGATCCTCAATCAGAAAGGAATGAACAGCAGTGGTGATTAATGTGTAATGCTATTAAATGAGTAACACACAATTCCAGTTGTAGCAGCAACAGATGGCGAGACATTCTCACGTCTGTAGTTTGAGAAAGCTCAAGGCGGGAAAGGTGTTTCTTTTGTCTTCTGTTCATCACAATATATAACCAAACCAAAACCAAGCAGGGATATACTGATCTCAAACTAATGTAGTTAGTGATAGACCCAAGAAAAGGAGGACGAGTGACCTGTAGATTTGAGAGTGAGTGGACCTGTGGATGAAGGTGGCAACGGTCAATACCAGTGGTGGATAAGGGAAGAAATGGCCAGGATGGTAGTTTGGGCCAAGCTGGGGGTAAACTTTTTCTGTTAGGGTAAGCTAAGCATGTGTAGCCACTCAAGGCCCTGACTCCTTCTTTGACTGAGTATTTGCACTATGAAAAAAGCTGTGTCTAGCAAGCAGGACTAAAGCAATTGTGCAACTGTGCAGTTGCCATTGTTTCCTCCTCACCTCTCGGTCTGCTTGAAGCTCAGTGTGGGATTTCTCTTGTGGTTCTGCGATTATATTAGGTTATCTTTGAACGGTTATGCAGTTGTACTCTCAGAGCATTAAAAGATTTTAAAGAGTAAGATAAGGGCTCACTGAAAAAAGGAGTGATACCAGAAAGACAAATTTGAGGCATGGGAACTGGATGAGGAGCAAGAGAAAGGAGTTGAAGCGCAGCTCTTAGTGAAAAAGAAACAAGTGCCAGAAGTCTCACAGCCTTTTCCTTTTAACTCTTTGGATCTTGATGTAGTTTTTATCATTTTGGGGGGTTTCCCTTTGTGTTTGGGTGGGTTTTTCACTGTGCTACTGAACTGGAGTTTAGAGGTTGTACTAGAAAATAGGATAATCCGAGATTAACTGTCACTGTTGCATTACAAAAGACTTTTTTCCACCCCCCTCCTCATTTCTTCCTCAGACTTACCTAATTAGGAAGAGCTGACTGCTAAAGAGAAAATGACATCTCTAGAAAAAGGTAGGTCATTCATATGACATCTAAGCAGTCTCACCCATTGTGACGAAACTACTACTTCAGTAAATGTGCGTATTGGGGAATACAGAGCAGAATGCAGCATTACTGGGAATACTGGTGTTGATCAGAAATGGAGCAGAACTGGCTTTTTGGCTTTTCTTAAGCCTTCATTTGGACAGCTAAAAACACATTAGATAGTACTTAAAAGTCTGCTAAACTTCTTAAGGTGTCAGCAGCTGTCTAATAGCTGTTTTTCATTTACTTCTTGCTTTTAAAATGAAACTGCTCTGATTCTGTCAGCTCCCAAAACCTGATTTTGCTTTCAGCCTATGAGTAATGTTGTCAAGAATTTTTTCCATGCAAGTTCTTTTTTGTGTCTGCATTTAATCTTGTGTGGCAGCATGAAATATAAATTAATGCAATTCAGATCAGTGTTTGTGTCTCGTACTGTTAGTTTTAATGAGGAGTGCACGTTTGAGTAAGGACGTACTGTGAGGGTAGTGAGGCACTGGAACAGCTTGCCTAGAGAAGTTGTGGATGCCCCATCCGTGGAAGTGTTCAGGGCCAGGTTGGATGGGGCATTGAGAGTCTGGTCTAATGGAAGGAGTCCCTGCCCATGGCAGGGGAATGGATTTAAGATCCCTTCCAACCCCAACCATTCTATGACTTGTCTGACTTGTGCTTGATAATTGCTGCCGCAAAGGACTATTTTACACATGCAGTGTACAATTAAAACCTGTAACTTTGAAGTACAGAAATTAAGAAAGAGTTGCAATGAGACTATAACCAAGTTGAAAGGTGGTAAACTTTCCCCCCACAATTTCTAAATTATAGTTGATGAGGCCTCGTCGCCCATTCGAGGACCTGGCGATGGCATGGAAACAGAGCAGACAGCTGGATCGGCGGAAGTAATTACTGGAGCCAACACTACGAACCATCACATCCACCACAGCCCACATAAAAAGACAGCCTCTTCCCTGAGTCCTGGAGTTCTGCAGCTGGGGAAAGTACATGCTGACAAATCAGTGGAGATCGAAGCTATTCGTATATTAGTCCCCAAAGCAGCCATCACCCATGTTGTTCCAACTAAAAATGCTAAGGTAGCTAAATCTGTGGGACATAAAGGAGACACATTCCAGCAGTTGGATGGAGCTGCAGATCCCAAGAAAGAACAGATAGAGCTAAAAAATGCGATTGAAAAGCTGAAAAATTCAGAAAAGCGGTTGTTACAGGATAAGGAAGGTCTCTCTAATCAGCTGCGTATACAGACAGAGGTAAGA
>JAWWLV010000001.1:21530027-21630139 GCA_035041135.1 Platyrinchus mystaceus
TGAAAAATTCAGAAAAGCGGTTGTTACAGGATAAGGAAGGTCTCTCTAATCAGCTGCGTATACAGACAGAGGTAAGAAATTAAAGGTATTTTCTCTCACACAACTGAATTGTTTTGGTTTATATAAGTAGTTTGTGAATGTGACCAAAGAGAACTGCTATGACACTCTAGCCTTGAAACAAATAGTTTCCTTTTTGAACTTACCAGCTAAGATACAGAGTACAAGTGCATCAAAGTAATCAAGTCCTGCTTCTCTGACAACAGATGAAAGAATCAAAGGTTTGAAGCTGGGAGAAACACATTAGAGGGCTACAGGGAAATGAATCCTTTAATGAGAAAAGACTTTGCTCCTCAACCGCTAATGAGAAATGTTACGCTATAGAAGGGATGACTATAATTTTCTACTTAATGTGTCTTGGATGTCTTGTCTAATCCTTTGTTATCTTACTGATTCAGGAGTTGGATACTACTGAAACTTTGTTTCTTGTAGCAGCTTTCATTCTTCCTCTTTGGCTCTGTTAGAGTTTAAAGAAGGATATGTTAAATGTGCATTAGGCTCAAATGTTTATGCTTGCCTGGATGCATCCCATTCTGGAAAGAGAAAGGCAATTTATTGTTAGCAATTTACAATAATTTGCACTATATTTTTGAAGTAGGAGGTGTTCTAGTCTCTACTGATAGTCACAAGAGAGTCTGGTCTAATTCTAGGTCAATCGGGAGCTCAAGAAATTACTTGTTGCTTCTGTGGGGGATGATCTGCAGTATCACTTTGAACGGATGGCTCGTGAGAAAAATCAGCTCATCCTAGAAAACGAAGTCCTGGGCCGGAATATGTCTCAGTTGTCTGAACAATTGGAGCGCATGTCTATCCAATGTGACGTGTGGCGAAGCAAATTCCTAGCAAGCAGGTATTGCCTCTCACAGAGCTGTCATAACAGCATTCTCCTTCAGTCTTTCATCATGTGCACTCATTGCAGTGTGCTTACATATGCAGGGGACAGCCACAACAGCTGTACTGACATCTACTATGACATTTGAGTATACAGAAAAGGTATAAAGAAAGTAAGCTCCTTGTAAATCTGAATAGTCCTACTTTTCAAAGATGATACAGTGAGTCCCAAACCTCCTAAAATATCAACTACAGTTCTTGCCAACATAGCAAGAGGATTTCTTAATTCTGATAAACTGTGTGCAGTTTAGGGTGTAAAAATGTCTTCCAGGGCAGCTGTCCTGGCTTTTCTTGAAGATAATTAGCTTGATTTTCATCCCCAACCCCCAGTATTGATACAGTTATAAATTTGTGAAGAAACTGATGTGGTTAAAAGCTCCACTTAAAGTGATTCAGGGCTCTAGTATGGAAAAAAGAGTAGGGGGAATCTCTTCATCAAACACTGTGTTACTGCACAGAATCCTATTGTTATTTTACTTCTGTAACCATAAAAGCTGGTCTCAAAGTCAGAATATCCTTTGACAATGAATTAGACTTTTAACTTGCTAAGTTTAGTTGTCTTACTGGATTTGTAAGTAGTGTTGTAGGATTTCTAATTTTCTGCTGTACTCGGATAAACTGACTGAATTATGATGCTTAATGCATATTACAAAAGACCTTACTGCTTGAAGGAAGTGGTAATAGAATAGAATTTCCTCCTTTTAATTTGCTGGTCTTAAGAAGTTTCAGCATATTGGGTGAATGCTAAGTACTTTCAAGTCCTAGCTAAGCAAGAGTTACTATCCTAACTTGTTTTTTTAGCATTAATAGGAGTTCATAGGTCAGGGATGTGAGTCCCAGCAATGTGCTTAGAGTAACACTTCAATATTGCAATGATCTGATTAATTTTTATCTCAGATTTCTAACTGGTTGTTGTTCAAATGTCATTCCAATTTTTGCATTTGGAATATCACAGGTATTTGAAATGCCTGCTGGAGGGGTCAGTGCCAAGCTTCATGGCACAGCAAAATGTGACAACAGCTGTCTCATTTGTAGCTCTTAAATACTTTTATCTGGCATCTAGTTATTGCCCCTAAAAAAGGACAAAGAGGTAAATGAATGCAGTCTATAGCCATACCTACAGACTCTGTTTAGAGATGTGTGAACAGATCTGATTACAGCATACTTGTGAGAAATGTTAGTAAAACAAAAATGTATTCAGCTTTTTCTTTCACAATATTCTTGTCAACCACATTCATTTACCAAAGGTATTTTGAAATGTCTGTCATTAGATCGGTATTAAATGACCTAAAATTGTTTAAACTCAGTGAGTCAAAGCAGAATTTTGCACTTATATTGACTGGAGTTGAAGAGAAATTATTCTTAATACCTGTCCTTTGTAATTAGGTTGATAAAGGCTCTGTAGGGGGGAGGGGAGAGAGAACAGCAGCTTAATCCTCAGTTTGAACTGACAGATGATGATCTGTAGTAGAATAAAGGTGGGTTTCAAACTGTTCACTTACACTACTGACTGTAGATTTCCTTTGCAGGGTTATGGCTGATGAGTTAACTAATACCAGAGCAATTCTTCAGCGTCAAACCAGGGATGCCCAAAGTGCAATCCAGGACTTGCTGAATGAACGTGATCGGTTCCGTCAGGAGATGATTGATACACAGAAGTATGACTTTTCTAATCCAGACTACCTCTGTGCCAACTTCATTTTTGCCAGTTTATTCTAGGCCAGAGAAGAGTCAAATAACTTTTCACCTGTTTCAGTGATATTCAACAAAAATTATTTATGCTGATATATAGTATCATTACTTTTCAGTCTTAGACACAAAAGAGCAAAAATGACGTAATTCTTTCTTCATTCCCTAGAGGTGTGAAGTCTTAGGGGTAATAAACTGTGCTTTCCTCGGGCTTTCTCGATTTAATCACTTACTGTCTTGATTTCAAGTCTCATCTGTCTCCTTCCAAAACACAGAGATTCTTCTACCTGCATGGACTTTTTAGTTCTTATTCTGCCAGATGTCAAATAAGTTTTAACATTATTAAAGTAGTGTTTTGGTGAGGTCTTGGAGAGTAGCCTGTTTGTCTCCTTGTTTTTAAACACTTTTTTTGGTGAAGATTTAGCTTGTGCAGTAAGTCTTGGTAAGAGACAATTTCTCTTAAGTGTGCTGGGTGCTGATTATACAATATAGAGTACTAAGCCCACTAATACTGCTTCTTTCCTTCCTGCACAGGCTGCTAGAGGAGCTCATGGTCTCACTTCAGTGGGGGAGACAACAGACATATTACCCTAGTGCCCAGCCTTACACTACAACAGAGCTAGCAGCTGTGAATTGTAAGCTAGCCAAAGCTGTGAGCTCGCATCTTCTGGGAAATGTTGGCACTAACAGTCCAAAAAAGACTTCAACAACTGTGGAGTTTTGCAATACCCCTGCTGAGAAAATGGCCGAAATGGTAAGAACTCTTGCTACATGTCAATCTTTGTATTGAGGTTCTGGATAGATAGATTGGATGGATGGATGGATGGATGGATGGATGGATGGATGGATGGATGGATGGATGGATGGATGGATGGATGGATGGATAGATAGATGGATATTTCAACTTGGAAAAAAAAAAAAAGAAAAATTGCTTTTGAGCAGAAATCCTTCCTAGCTTTTAGGGAAGGAAAAAAACCATTAAACTGTATAGAAATATTTTCATTTTTCATCCTTAGATGTTACGTGTACTGGATCCAGCTGCACGTCCAGAAACAACAGAAGTTTCTTTTTCTGAGACTTCCCCATCTTCCTTCCTTTCCTCAAAGAAGAGTATTGGAAGGTTTCACCCATATACAAGATATGAAGATGTAACCTTCAATTGTTGCGATCACTGTCAAGGAGAGTTGATAGCCCTTTGAAAGCTCAGCCAAGACAACTGCACATGCACTCCTGAAGAATTACACTAGTTGATGTTCAGCAGGCTTCCCTTTGTCCTCTTTTCACAATGGGTGGGTTTAACATTGGAAATCATGCAGTTTCTGCTTCTCTACCTCTAGAAGTTAGGGACTGGCAGGATTTCTGTAGCCTCTGGGATACTACTTCTACTTCTCAGTCTGGAAAGCTACTTATTTTCTTATACAAAGGCATGACTATTTAAGGTTTATAGTCTTATTAGCAAATCTTGATAAATTTCCCTTTAGAGGGAGACAGAAGTGTAAGTATACCAAAGTAAATGAAATGCTGATAAGTTATGTCTAAATTAAAAAAAAAATGGAAAATGGTCAGCTCCATGCTTTTTTTTTAAATCTTAGCTAAGGGGATGAACCATGCCCAAGTCTATGTTCAGCCTTTTAAATTTAGTAATAAAAAGGAATATGTGCAATGATTCTTCATAGCTGTAAGCTCTGAAAGGAAGAGCATATGCAGTGTCAGCCCTCGTGGCAAGAAAGGGAAGAAGCTTGAATGAACTCTAGCAAAATATATAAATAGTAACTGGTTTCAAATGGATTCTAGAAAACTGGGGTGTGTGTGTGTGAAAATTATTCTTGTGTTTTCATAAAGCTGAAATAATGGCTTTTCCATCTGTTTTAGCTTCTGGAGTGAAGCTGTTGCATAGCTGAACCTCAGAAAAGGCAGACTGACGTACTTCCTTTAGTATGTGGTGTTGAAAACTGGCCTAGTGTTAGTACTCAGTCCTTGACTAAGCTCTTCCTGAGTATTACAGGAAGATGGAGATAAGCACCAAGTTTGCACAAGTACTGTTATAAAAAAAGAGTATTTTTTTACTTGTATGGTTTTATAATCTTGACATAGGTTTGAAGTTCTTGACATATGTTTGAAGAGAACTTTTAGCAGCTAATCTGCTAAATCCAAAGAAGCCTATTTAAGTTTCTTAGTTTGACCCCCAGATTTACCATATGTTGCTGTCTTGTTTAGGGAAGAGGTTTCTGAAATGGTTGATTTTACCTAGTTTTTCTTTGAATCTCATACCATGGTCAGATGATGTAAGTTATAAGTTCTTGCTGTTGCTGACCAAGCTTTGGTTTGCATGAAGAAAACTACAATAAACTTTCTTTGCTTGCTCTCAAGTTACAATTTCGGATTTAATATAGTCATATTTCTGACCCTGTTTTCTCTGCACCATAAAAGGAACTGTATGACATTGACCTGTGAAACCCTTCACCCTGCTGGTCTGAGGTAATGAACCAAGAAGCATTTCTGTTGTAGCTCACTACAGTTAGGGAGATGATAGATAGTGTGTGTGTGTGTGTTTGTGTGAACCTTTGTGAATTTTCCCCCTGGATTTGCTTGGTAGACACAAGAAGCATTTCTTGCCTTTGGTGTCAGGGGAAGGTACAGGAAGGAGGAAGGCACCTGCTACTCATGTTTCTCATTAGCATGTGAAATTTTCATCTGCATCCACACCCTCTATTTATGTTGTCAAAAGCTGCAAGACAGCACCCTCCAGTCCAACACCAGTACTCTCTCAATATGCCTGTAACTAGCTGCAAAAAAGAGAAAAATGCTAACAGCAAATCTGCTTTGCATCTACTACACTTCTGTTGCAGTACTTCCAGAAAACTCTCTGAATGTGGAAAAATGTAAGAGCAATGCCAGGACCATGAAATCTGTTGGATGCGTAGCTGGACAGAATGTTCCTCCTCTTTCACTGACTTTATGATTTCATGAGTGACCTTGGCATGTTCTCTGTCAAGAGTTCACAGTTTAGCTGGATAACATGATGTAGTTTATTATAATAAATTTAGCAAAACATTGACATTTATACAGGGAACCTACCTTCCTTAATATTAGGAAAGGTCATAAATTGCCCAACCTTTTAATTCCATGGAATACAAAACTACTGAATATGACTCACAGAAATAAGTTTTAAAAACTGTTGCATGCTCACCTACACGTTAGCCTTCAATGACCACTTTCCTTAAACCTTAAAAAGAAAATAGTCTTTAGGTCTAGAGCTGGTCAGCAGATCAGTAGGAAGTGGTACAAGAAACATGATTTTCAAACAACATAACACCTGGTACAGTCTTCATCACAAGCAGCAGCAAATAGCAATATTAACCCAGCAAAAATCCAACATCTTGCATAACAGCCTGCATCCAGGAATTCGTGGTGGAGTTAAGTATAAAGTGCCTTTAAAAGATGAGAATGTGTATTTGCCACCCTCATATATAGATCTTGCACTCATTTAGATTTGGTTAAACCAAGAAGATCCCTGAGTTATGTATAAAAGCAGGCTTTTCAACAAAATTACAAATAAATAAATAGGAAAATCATTGTCACTGAAGGTAATTGTTAAACTCGATTGAAAGCTTTAAATACACCACAAAAAGTCAGTAACATTAAAGAGCAAAAACTCAAGCCATAAAAATTCAGAAGACTGTCACCAAGAACTCTGTGGTTACATCAAATTTTCAACTGTAATGGTCTGTGAAGTGAAAGGATTTTGGCTCTAAACTAAATACAGTGGATGTTCCGCATCTGCTTTGCTCTTCTGGCTTCTAATCTAAGCTGCCTTACTCTCTCTTTAGCAGCTAGTTCTGCTGCTCGTTTTTCTTCTCTCTTCCTTCTGAGCCATCTGTGGAGAGAGAAAGGACAAGAAGTACTGGCAGTTGCAATTTAAAGTTTTACATCATCCATTCAAAGGAGACTTGTCCCCCTCCAAAACTGTGGAGTCACCCTGCCCTGTAGGGTAAAGTTAGGTATCACGGCTTAGACAGTCTAAAAGCTGCCACACCCAAACACAGGAAGCACTACCTTTCCACCCCAGTTCTCCTGCTTCTGCACCCGCCTTCACATCCCCCACTTTGTTAAGGCAGAATAACTTTATGCTCATTTATTGGACTGAATCAGCCCAAGCCTTCTCCAAAGCAGGCAAAAAGGCCTTAGGGAGAAGATCCCTTTAGCAAAAGCAATTCACTATTTCAGCTCAGGTTCTGACAAGTAATTGCACAACAGTGAACAAACAACATCAAGGAATTGATGTATTTTTGCTAGACTGTAAGTTTAAATGGGCGTATTCATGCAGAAAGCCCCACCAAAACAGTAAGGACTTCAGCAGTAAAGATGTACCATAACTACAGTATCAAGCTGATAGACTACAAAAGTTTCAGATATGGTTCCTTAGGAACGACCCTACTCACTCTTTAAAAGCTCTGTCGCATTCCTCTGTCCTTGGAAAAAAGGCAAGTTCCTCAGCTTGGCGTCTCAAAAGTTGTATCTGCCTTTCTTTCATGTGTTCTCGGTGCTTTTTTTTAAGCCATAAGTTGTAGGCTGCTTCTGGATCCCTGTTCCTCTCCTAGTTAATAAAAAAGACATAGAGCTTGTCATTAAAGGATCTTTACATTAATCACATTATAATAATTTTTTTGAACTCTGCTGGCATCTCCCCTCCACAAAACAAACTTTATAAGCAAACTAGAGCATATGCTAATATGGCATGGGATATATACATCAGCCAGAATTCAAAGTGCTACATTTAAAAGATACTGAAATTAGCTGTTCAAACCCATCACTGCAATGCAGAGGAACTTTAGAACAGCATCTGAATCTCCAGCTTTTGATCAGGTCATGTGCATTAACTGTTTGCCAACACGTTCTGATGGCTAGGAGCACACTTTCATAGAGTTTTCTGGGTGCTTGTTCACTGCAGGGTTCACCCAAGTCATTCTCCTGATAAATAGCAGTATCACTGTATCCCCTGTGATTTTATAGTTAAGTTCATGTATGCTGCTTCTACGACTCAAGCCACCCTGCCAAGAACAACCCTAAATATGCAAGTCTATCTGGCTCTTCACTGAAAACAATGTAACAAGAACATTCCCTATCACTGTAAATTTTCATACATCTTTGCTAAGAACACAGGCTTGGAATTTGGTTTTCCTATTTAACAAGAGTACTATAGATCCAAGTTCTACATTACAAAGATCTTACTTTGATGCTCAACTCTTCCAGCTGCTTTGCGCGGCGAATTCGCTTTTCTTCCTGCAGTTGTTCTTTCTTCTTCTGTAACCAAGCTTTAAAAACCATCTCGTTCTCTCTTCTCTTCTGTTCTTCTAGTTCCCTTTGTCTTTCTTCTTCCTTAAGTGGAATGAAAGGTGAATAAACTTAGTTTTTAAGAGAATCATTTTAATCTGCAAAGACCTTCACAGGCAATAAATAAGCCATTGGCATTATATGAGAGACACACTAAAATACCAGAGAAATGTGAATAATCAAAGACTGCATCAGAGCTGATGCTACTTTTAGGAAGAAATTACTGGGAGCACTTCTTTGGTTCATGAGACATTCAGATACTTTCAGTCTAATCCTTTTTGTGATTACCTCAATTTCCATGATACACCTCGACTCACAGACATTTCAATAGCATCAGGTGTAAACTCTTAAAATTAAGTCTGCCCAATAGCTCAGATTGGCTTAAAATCACTTTAATTTGATGCATTTTAAAAATGAATGCTGCTCTCAGGCTTGATGGGTGACTAAACCCTAGAGGATATTTAACGACCTATGGATTGCAGGCACTACCTTATAAATAAGGACTTCTTTCTGGATGCAAAGCGGTAATGTATTTACTTAAGGAGTATTGATAGCTTTGTGCTTTTTTCAAAATGAAACATTTTTTATGAAATGAACTGATTTTTCAAAATTGAAAAAAGTTTCTTTTAATTATTGATCACATTTTAGCTGAAAAGAAGTATCGACAAGGAGGAGAAAAATTGATTAGGACATTTTTTACCAGGATTTACTCTCTCTGACACAAAAGTTGCAATCCATACTCACTGCAACAGTTGTAGAAATCTGTTCTTCTTGCAAATAGATGCCATTCCTCCCACCTACACACAACTTTCAGACTATCCTCTAAACTTACAATTTGTAATTTATTGGAATGAAAAAAAACCCAGCAAAATGAAGCAGATGGATTCCAGCAATGTCAAGAAATGTTTCACGCCTGTGAGATCCATCACAGAATGGAAGAATTTCATTCAGGAATGAAGAAATAAGGTAACACATTCTTACCTTTCCGTAAGTCAGCCAACAAAGGAAGAAATTCAGCACACGCTGATAGGAAAATAACCTTCCTTACCTCCACCACACCACCTTTTTCTTCAAATACACACAGCATGGTGTTGAGATTTAGTCTTGTGTGTGCAAAGAAAACACATCAATCGCTCATCGCACTTCATATCCTCATTACTGAGCTAAGCCTCAGCAACCTTTTCAAATAAAGCAGGCTAGACCTATTTCCACAGATAGAAAGCAACCTTGGAAGCTACTTTAGACAGCTTACTTAGTACATCATGGCACAGAAAAATGACAGATGCTTGAGGCTCTTTTTATAGAGCATACAAAGCAAGTGATGTTTTTGTAACTGTATCATCGTAATGCAAAGAGAAGAAAAACATCTAAGTTTTTTAAGTCTTTGGTAAAGATTTCTGAAGTCCCCATTACAGCTGTCAGAGGCTGACTCTCTATGAATTTTTTTCTGAATAAGGAGCTGAGAAAGAATTAAAAGGGTTCTCACAGTCACTCTCCTGTGTAAATTTTATATTATGACTGAACAATCTCCCATGTGATAATTGCCTAATTCATACTTCATGAGCACCCAAAAGTGAACCTGCCATTAACCTGTGGTTAATGTAAATTTCCTGCATTGCAGTGTAATCTGTGGAGATGGGACACCAAGTGCTAAATTCCAGAAACAGTGGGACTGTAATGGAACCTAGGTAGAGGCAATAAGCAAAAGCAGTAAGCACAGTATAGCAGAAAGCAGCTTATCTATGAAGGACATATTGAATAAAGACTTCATTTCTCCTCTGAGCAAGGCATGAACCTATGCCACTCTGGGGGAAAATAGCTTTGAACAATTCTATACAAATCCCAGAGAATTATTATTATTATTATTATTGCTATTGCTAACTCTTTTATCTTGGAAAAATGGAGTAAATGCCCTGAGCACGTGGTCTCTGTGAAGCAGAGGAACAGGATGGTCACTGTGATTTATCTGTTGTCTCTAAATCTTTACCTCTTTCCTCAGTCTTTCATTCCTTTGTTCTAACTGCTTTCGTAATTCTTTTTGCCTGGGAGAAAGACTGTAAGTGGAGCTTCTCACAGACACATTTGCAGACTGAGTCCTCTGTGGATTCTTCTGTTTTCCCAGACCTCTTGAAGCACTGACAGCAGAATTTGGACGATACTTAGGGTTAGACGGAGGCTTAGGGAAATACACACACTCTTCTTCACTAGGAGAAAAAGCACGTGCTCCTGGTTTTACTGGAGGTATTTCCTTTATTTGAGAGAGAGTGTGAAAAGAACTGTAGTGTGATTTTGGAGATGTATGGTGAGTTTCAATATCAGTAAAAGAAACGCTTATTGGGGGCAAAAAGCCCTGGCTTTCAATATCACATAAACTTAAGAGTTCAAACTTCCCATCTTTTTCCACTAGGACTTTACCATCTGTCATGTCCTCATCTGTGCCAGCACATGGTAAAAGGGATGTGCTTTCCTGTCCCATGTCATTAGAAATATGCAACTGAGATAGCACACTTGAAACATCGTCTCCTCCTGCAAGGTCAGTTTTATAAATTCCAGAATCTTCTAGAGGAGGAACTTCAAGATCCACCAACTCATCCTTGAATTTTAACTTCCGTTCTCTGTTTTGATCCACAGGAGCCTGACTCTCCAGCTCTTTGTTGGCTTCTTCAATCTTTTCTAAGATGTAACGCTTTATTTCTTCATCCATTACCTCACTCAGTTCATCCTGGCTTTCCAGCTTGGATTCCTGGCTAGAGCTTTCTCCACTGGTATCAGATCCATAGCCCTCCTGTCCAGTATCTGACCTGGATTCCAAACTTTCTTCACTGGAGTATCTCACTTTCACATTTACATCTGCCTCTGAAAGCTGATCTAGATTTTCTTCTATTTCCTCACTGTCTTCCTCAAAGCTGTCTGCAGCTTTAAGAATTTGTTCTTCAATATCCTCTTCATTTTCTTCAGGAGTCTAAAAAAAATTAAAATAAACTAATCTCTTCTCCCAACAACAAACAGTATCAGAGAAAAGAAACAGCAACAGAGAATAGCAGTACTAACTACTCCAGTTCTAATTGAGGCTGTCAAACAATGTATGTACTAACAGCTTTTTTTGGCACTAACAACTCTCTTGCATTTTCTCGATGTTCATGTTTGCACAAAGTTTAACTAACCATGGCTTGTGCATAAAAACAAGGGTAAAACCAGCATGAAACCAGAACAAGTGTTGCCTAAAGGAACCCAAAAGCACTTTTGAAACAAACATATTATTTTCAATGAACACTGAATTTTCTGTTTTAAGGCAATTATAACCAAACTAGTTAGTTCACTGAAATGTTTTTCACTACAATCCCAAATAACCTTCCTTGTCAAAGTTCAGTGAATGTACCTACACATTTCAAATGATACTGAATTTTGTGCTTATGACTTCTATTACTACTCAATTTTGTCTTCTATATAAGACAACTAGCATTTAATGTAACAAATACCTCTCTTTCACCAAGGTTTTCTTTTTCTTCTCCATTGGTTAGCCATTCCAGATCTTTTTCAAAATCATCCTCATATTCTACATTTTCTGTTAAATCACTGATATCTGATGGATCTCCTTGATCTTCCCTTTCACTCATTTTGGTGATGTGTTAGAGTAGCACTACAAAAAGGAGAGAGAATAAAATGTTTTAAAACTCCAGTGGCACACAAATATTGAACATTGGTATCTCCTGTGGCACCCAAATTTGTGAGCAGTATCAATACAACCATGTTAAACGGTGCCACTGCACCTCAGGACTAAGGATCACTGATGGTTTATAAATGTGAATGATTTTGGCCTTTCCAGCTCCTGCTACTAGGGGAAGATTTGAGTTAAAGCAAATCAAGGTGACCTAAAAGTCCTAGAAGAACCATGTGAGCCACAGCTTACAGTAGATCAAATTACCAAAAAGCTTCTTATAATGACATATTGAGAAGATATTAATTGACTGGACTCCTGACAGAAACCTCCTGCTAGAGTGCCTGAGCATTTACAGCAGCTTTCAAACCACATCCCCTCCACTAGTAATAGGAGCAAATAAAGTTACAGATACACCACCTGAGACTGCTGAGAAAAATATCCAGTTTTGGTTTGAATTTCTGAGTAGGGCAACAAAGGGAAATACTCATTAAGCTGTTAGTCATGCTGGATATAGTCATACTCATGACAAAACTTAAGGTGAGCAACTATAAGGACTGAGTCTTTTAAATAGTCTTGGGAATGCATAGCACACAGGTACCATCAGCTCCTGAAGGACTGCTTAAAAGCCAGTGCTTGGTGCTCCAGGCTGACTGCCTGCTGCCCCTCTGCTCAGCTCACTCGGTAGAAGGCATCTGTCTCCACTTAAAGACAAAAAGGGGTTAAAAATGTGGAGACACTTACCAGCCTAGAGAGCTGATCCTGCTCTTTTTACAGCTTTAGCCACTCATAATTCCCTCCCTAATTTGTTTATTACTGTTTACAAAAGCAACATGGAAGAAGGAAACCTTGATTATTCAAAAGTTCATGTTCTCACTGTACTCTCTGCTGTGGCTGGAAGGTGCCACTTCTGAGTGTCTCTCTAGTAAGACAAATCTGTGCCATTTACAACATACTAAAGATCATGATTGTTTTGACAGGACAAGGAGTAAGGGGTACAAATTGAAAGAGGAGAAATTTAGGACAGATATTGGGAAGAAATTCTTTACTGTGAGGGTGGTGAGACACTGGAACAGGTTGCCCAGGGAGGCTGCGGACGCCCCAACACTGACAGTGTTCAAGGCCAGGTTGGATGGGAACTTAAGCAACCTGCTCTAGTGGGAGGTGTCCCTGTCCATGGCAGAGGGTTTGGAACTTGATGATCTTTAAAGCTCCTTCCAACCCTTAACATTCTGTGATTCTGTGATATGAGCATTAGCTTATGGCAACACAATACGGGGTGTAAGAGTTAGCTCTGGCTCTGGATGGCCCTTGAACAGCAAGACAGCTCTTGCCATGTGACCATCCTGCCCTTCCAGACAAGAATCATGGAACCACGGAATCAAAAAGGGTTGCACCTGGAGCTTCCAATCTGTCTATGCATTTTGCAATGCATTTTGTAAAACCCCTTTCATTCAAAGGAGAGTGCTGTTCTTTTAGACCTCAAAATTTAGTCAAGATTTGTCTAAGAGAAAAAAGTGGTAACAGAGCTGGGCATTTTTTGCTGCAAACTCATACAGAAACTTTTAAAAGCCCTTTCTTTTTTTTGATCCATATGTTGTTCAAGAAAATCTGGCAGTTTTTTCTTTTTCACCTCTTTTAAGCTACCACTTGCCACCAGAATCACTCGTTCACACTAGATTTCTCAGAATTTAAATTTTTAGAGCTAATTCAGACTGTTGCCTTGGCTTTCCACGCCATGTCTATTTCCATCATTTTCCTGCACCACCTCGAATGACATGTAATGATTTTTGCTGAAAAATGCCCTTTCCTTCACAAATAATCTTGGTTTGGGTGGTGACATGTACTTGGGTTCTTAATGGAGGTTACTTTGCTCTAGTACATATTCAGCACAAAAGAACTATTTCTCTGTGACTTCATCATTATGATAAGCAGACAGAAAAGCTGCACAGCTGAATTGTGCCTTTAACAAAACACAGTGACATTAGACTGTGGCACTCAACACAAACACTGAAAACTGTTCAATTAATTTAGTTTAAGTATAATAATGGGGAGCAGCATATAAATCAATTTCTCCTATTGTAAGATAAAGCAGTCATGGCTGAAGAGAGAATTTCCAATTCTATGTCCTCGTTTCATAGAATGACAGAATGTTAAGGGTTGGAAGGGACCATAAAGATCCCCTTGTTCCAATCCCCTGTGCCAGGGCTGGGACATCTCCCATTAGACCAGGTTGCTCAAAGCCATATCCAACCTGGCTTTGAACACTTCCAGGGATGGGACATCCACAACCTCCCTGGGCCACCTGTTCCAGTGTCTCACCACCCTCACAGTAAAGAATTTCCTCTATCCTAAATTTCTCCTCTTTCAATTTGTACCCATTGCTCCTTGTCCTGTCACTACAGTTCCTGATGAAGAGTCCCTCTCCAGCGTCCCTGTAGGCCCTATTCAGATACTGGAAGGTGCTATGAGGTCTCTCAACAACCTTCTCCAGGCTAAAACAGCCCCAACTTTCACAGCCTGTCTCTGTAGAGGAGGAGCTCCAGTCTCCTGATCAACTTTCTGGACGCCTCTGGACTTGCTTCAACACGTCTTTCTTATGCTGATGGCACCAGAAAAATCCAGATTCAGCTGCTATTCTGTTTAGGGTCTTACGAACCGAAGTGATTCAGCTTTAAGAGGGACCAAAAGTATTCAGAAAATCTCAGATCCTCACTTCCACCTGCTCCTGTTCTTCTAACCGGGGTGTGTCTGTGGGGGGGCGAGCGCTGCCACCGGACTGTTCCGCACAGCTTAGTGACACCTCTACGTGCTTACACTCAGGTACAGCCACAACAAAAGGCTGGATACAGCGATGGATTTCTGTTGCTTTGTCCCTTCGCACTAAACCATACACACACACACACCCGCGCGCACGCAGACCCGCAAACCCGAGCCCGGCGCTGTTGCGGTGTGGAAGGTCCTCACCAGCACCACCTGCTCCGCTCGGACGCGCCGCCCCGCCCGAGGTCCCGCCGCTGCCCGGCCCGGGGCACGGGAGGCGCCGCCGCCCGCCCGGGGCGTTGCCGTGGCAGCAGCGGGGCCGCCCCCGCTCACCTCCCGCGGCGCCGGTCACCGCACGGCGGCTCCCGAGGGACAAACGCCTCCTCCCGCTCCGCTCCCGCCGCCGCCGGGAACGGCGCTGGAGAGGCGCCACCGCCCCGTTGCCATGGAGACGGGGCTCCGCGCCGCGAACCCCCTCCTCGTCCCCCGCTTCCGTGTGACACAATTCCATTTAACGCCTGGGAATTAACGGGAAGCGGAACACTGAGGGGCGCCGGGGGACATCGCCCCCTCCCCAGGAGAGCGGCCGGCGGCTCTCCCTGTCCAGACGAAAGCCCTTGGATGCTGTTAAATTATGCACTTGTCAGGGAAGAGAGTCAGTTTCTGTGTTGTATTATTCATGATGAGCAATCGGATCAGCGCAAGAGCCAGCAGTGTCAGAATTCGGGCTTTTCTTAATCATGGAATCATAGAATCACAGAATGACTTGGGTTTGAAGGGGACCTTAAAGATCATCTAGTTCTAATCCCTCTGCCGTAGGCAGGGACACCTTTAACTAGGTCAGGTTCCTCAGAGCCCCATCCTGGCCTTGAGCAGTTCCGTGGCTGGGACATCCACAATTTCGTGGGCAACTTGTTCCAGTGCCTCACCACTAATAATGGACAAGCAGTGAATCTCCAGAGAGACACCTCTCTGTGTTAACCACACTTTGCTCTGAGAACTTGAAAACGGGGAGAAAAAAAAGAAACAAAGAAAATCAGGAAATTCCCTTCTGGGGAAAAAAAATACCAAAAAACCCCACCCTGATTTACCTTCAGGGCCAGGGGAGCTGACAGAGGTGTCAGGCTCCTCAGTACTGAGTTGGGGGCGAGGTGGCACATCACAGCCTCCTCTATGGGGGACTGAACAGCCCCATGGGTAGTGGATGCTGTGTCCTTGTGGTCAGCAGGTCCCCAACAAGCTGTGTGACCATCATACTCCCAATGGAGCACACACGGGGCTCACTGCAATGGGGAGCAGCTGCCGGCAGCCCTCCAGGGTGACCAAGGTTCATGCAGCATCACAAGATGCTTCCCAGCACCATATTTTTGGGGATGACCCTCCTCAGCCCTCCTGCCAGAATGTGACCCTAGGCTACAGCAGCATGGGCCCTCCGAGGGTGGAGGGAGGGAGTTGTCCTCACTGGCAGCATTGACATGGTGCATGTCACACCGTCCTTCACACAGCCATGACCCCCAGTTTTGAGTACTCTGGCACAGCAAAGTGAAGGATGACAGTCTACAAGGCCACAGACCTCAGAGGGCAGCATCCCCACTGTACTAAAGGGTTAACGCTAATGGAATAAAAGACATGCAGGAAACAGGCATGAAGCCAGGGCTTTGATAACTCTCAGAGTAACTCGAATAGAGTTACCCTTTCACTCAAAGTCACATGGGGTAAAAAAGCTGAACCCCTTCAAGGTGGTGTTCAGGAGATCTCTAAAGACATCTGTCATCATAGGCCACATGCTGTGGGAGGAGGCTGGACTCCATAACCTCAGAATTTCTGCTTATCCTATACCACATAGTGAGAAAGAAAAATGGGGTTTGATATTATTTCCAGTGGGCTGGAAGGGCTCCCTGATATTTACTGGTGATAATACTCAGGTACCTGCTTGCCAATGGTTCCTGCTGTACCTGGAAACACTTCAACAACTGACTTCATCTGGGGCACACAGTTACCCCACCCTTGCAGACCATACACTGAATTTCTGATTTTCCACATTTCATAAATAGGTGTCTTTGACAAATTCACAGCACACTAAAATTCAGAGAATTTGGCACAATACCAAAGCTTTCCACTCTGCTTTTTTCATAAGACTATTCTTCAGCTTAAAAGCCAGTGCTAACCCTTTCATTCACAAGGGATGCTTTATTTGACTAATAACAAATCAGCGTGATTAAGACAAGGATTAGACCCCATTGTTGGAATATCAAGCTGCGATGCTTGGAAATGATAACTTAATGATCTGAGGTCAATTTAAATTCATGCATGCATTCATTAACCCACATGTCATTAAATGTAGGTTTTCATATGTTCCCATCTGTGAGGAAGCTACAGAGAATGGTTATGGAAAATGCAATGAAAGCAGCAGCTAAGCAATGCAAGGCTCCAAGGACCAGCCCCGACATGTTGGCTGCTCTTTTCCATGTCACTAATGCATCAGACACTGATCAGGGAACACTGTGTCATGCACAGAGAGTACATTTCACAGAGAAAGGCTGCGTAACACTTCCAGAGCAATGGTGAACAAGCACCTTATCACCTTTGTATGTTGTGTAGGAAACAGTTGACACTACTAAGATCTGCTGGGAACAGGGTCCAGAGCTCCCAGTTCCATAGCCAAAGTCCCTCTTCCTTTCCCAGTACTTGGCTGCGATCACACCAACAAAGAAGAAAATGCAACCGCTTCCATACAGAGCCCTTCCCTTTCCCTGAGGGCACTGCCAGAGTGGCCAGCTGTGTCATACATGCACACAGCCACAGCAGGATTGAGCGTAGCCCTGCCATGCCCTGGTGGGCTCTCACAGCTGGTGCTAGCCCAGAGGGACAGCAGTGGGAGCTGCTCCTGAAACAGCAGCCCTTGGCAGCTCTTACTATTCCTTCTTTTTGGACAGAACAAGCCTAGCACGTCTCAATGTAACAGTGATCCCAGGAACTAAACCCCCTCTTCAGCTTTAGTTCAGGAACTATACCATCTTGATCTTACCAGCAGGTAAGATCTGGTGCAGGACACATAGATTTGGTAGTAACACTCACCTCCAGCAGCCCAGAGCATCAACTGGAACAAAGAAACAGCCACAGCTTCCCAGGCAGACAGCCGTGTGTAGTGTTTATCTCATCTCCATCAAACTGCACTGTGCTGTATCTCCAATGCAGAAATTCAGCTCCTTCACAGCAGCTGTGTGTCCCTTTTCAGCTCTCTCAGCTGTACACGATGTGGCAGGATGCGATGGGAGGAGCAAGGAGGATTGCCACAGTTCACGTGGACTTGCTTCTCTTGAAGTCAGGAGCAGCCTCGGGGTTCTTGTCACAGCACCTTGCACCAGCACCGCATGTGAAACAATTGAATCCACCTGAGAGGGTAATGCTATATGCCTCTATGAGCTACTAGCTGCCTTCCTGACATATACAAGCAGAGATTTTAATCCCTCACATGTCAAACTCATCCCTGCAAAGCTTACTCCTGCATTCACCCCGGGAAGGCAGATGAATGAAATTCAGAGCAAACTTGACATGCTGACAGTCCTATCCTTCCTGCCTCAGCAATAAAGCTCTGACGGAAACAATTGTAAAAAAGCCTCCCCTCCCCCCTTCCTCCCCAGAACACCCCTTTTCTCTTGCCTTTGGTATTGTGCAGAGGGCTTGTTGGACTACTACCCACACCAACCTACATCAAACTGACAGCATATACTCAGAGATCACTTTGCCCTCCAGCCCAGCCTGTACTATGAGGTGCAAGACATCTAGAAGCACAATGCAGGGAGAGCTTTCCAAGGCAGACAAGTGTGGGTATGCCAGGATGTGGAAGTTACAGCATTTTTTCCTTAATGTCTCAATTTTGCAATTAGGTCAATGTAAATAGAAAGGTCCTCCTGCATGGCAAACCCACACCTGCTTTCCCCTGCTGTCACCCTCAGTGAGACTGATGCATCCTGACTAGGGTTACCCTGCATCAGTGAGTGACGACTTCCCTCACTTGACCAGTCTGCACTGGAACTAGGGTTCAGCAATTAATAATCCTTAATACAAGACACTTGCACAGAGTTCTACAAGCCTACAGAAGCCAGCCAGCAATTACCAGCTTCTTGAAGACTAGCTTCTTTTTGCATGTTTTGTCCTATATTGTTTTCTTCTTTGTTACAAAGATGTTCAGAAAAACCTGAAGCAGCAGTGCTGTGGATTAGCAAAGTATCAAGACAGGAAACAAACACTGGCCACACAGGATATCTCGGAGTAGTTTTATTTAACAAAAATACTTATTCAATTAGAAACCAACAATGTCAACATGGTTACAGAATTTCATAGGCATAATTAACTCTGCATACAGTTCCAGTCAGGCTCTATAGTCACTCATCACCACAGCCAACAGCATAGCTAGGAACCTGAACAACATTCAGGTGTGGCTTCCATACATTAGCAGACCTGAAGATGTACACAGAGTAGTGTGCCTCTCTATTGCAGTTGCCACAGTTTCATTACTTTGGTAGAAAAATCATTGCTATTGCTGTAATTTGGTAGTTAATTTTTTGACTTGCTTTTAAAATAACTGGGCTGTTCCCCATCAAAAATTTGTTCTCCGTATGAAAAACATGATTAAAATTGAGCTGCTCCTTTTGGTCACTTGACAAGAGTGCCATACACCCACTCCTCTGGCCTTGCTGCAACTGCCATCAGACCAAGGAACTCAAATGGCAAACTATCCCTGTACCAGGACAGCTCATCAGCTAGTATTTCATGGCTTCAGATTTTATTTTTTTAAAAACAGAAAACAGCAGAGAAAGGAATATATACGTGGGTGGCTTCAAGTTTCCATTTCAGGATAAGGCTAAAGTTTATGTGTATAAATGCCAGTGCAGCTGAGCCCCTCTTTAGGGGGCTGTTTTAGGAGGCAGCCTGCAAACACAGAGAAGCTTTGGGGAGTTGGTTCCCCTGAGCAGCCAGCCTGGAAGGGCTCCCCAGGCCCCAGATCCCAAACACATTAATCATTCACCTTGTGTGATAAAGGCTCAGGCTCACAGAAAATGATGAGAAATGTCCCAGTCAGAGGAAAAACACCTTCCCAACCCCAATGCTGTGAAGTTTCCATGGCACTAAAAGCAAGTGATAAACCTAAGCTGCTTCTTCATCTGAAAGAAGGAAGAACCTCTAACCAACACACAGAGAGAAGGCATGGAGGGAAGCACAACATGTTGCACCTTCTCCCTTGCCAGCTCTCCTGTACACTTAAACTCACCACAACCTGCACAGCAACAGGGACAGCCCACAGGCCATTTCCACAGTATACTGCAGATATCTGTTGCTGTGCTGATCATGGTGCCTGAGTATCCAGGTGCCCAAGCCCAGGACAACTCTGTGCAACTCCTTCCCGGTGTTGAAGCAATTTAGAAAAAATAAATTATTTCTAAAAAAGAGACACGATGCAAGTCCCAAATTGCTTAAACTGGACAAAACAAAAGGACTGCCCACTCCAAACATTCATTGTTCTGCTCACATGGAAAGAAGAGGTAGAATTCATGGACAGAGACCCACCAGAAGCATAAAGGCATTTTACAATAAGGCAGAAAAAACTGACAGACCATAAGTCATCATTTTTCAAAGCCTCAGACAGTCACTCTGCTAACTACCGTAACTGAAGGCGTCTATTTAGTCAACACAGTCACAATTCTCCAAAGCCACGAAGAACAGCTTAAAATCCTGCAAGTCACCCTACTTCTTAGTGTTAACATCCACCACACCCCACTGAAACAGTCCAGCCCCCAGGGTTGTGAAGCAGTGACTCCTGTAATCACAGAAACGTGCAGCCCTAAAGGACAAAGTTGTCCAAAGGTCCCTTGGATTAGCAATTTGTCTATTTAAACTCCAGCTTTACAGTCCTTTGGGTACTGGCACAAGTCTGCTGATAGCCAGTCCAGCAGTGTTACAAATTGCCCCAAGACACAATTATGTTTTTGGGGAAGCACCATGATCAGCTATGGTAAAAATCTGGCATCAGAGGTGACAGAAGACAGCAGCAGGAGAAACAGTACAGGCTCCTCAAGGAAGCATGTGCATATGCAGAAACGCTGATGTACCAGTCCTCAAAATGGAGCATCCAGCAACACAGGGCAGCCCCAGCGAGAGCCCCACTGCAGAGCACAGCCCTAAGGCCACCTCCTGTCCCAGGCCTGGGGCTCTCCACAGAGAGGTCTGTTATTGTGCCCTCACTTCTGCCCTGCAGCAGCACCTCAGTGACAGAGAGAGCAGCAGTTGACTAGACAATCACAAAGCTGCCTGCAGACAGACAGCCTTAGACTAAAACCTCTCTCATTCTTTGTGAAAGCTTTACTGTTCTTTGCTGCACATCCCATATATGCAACAGAAGAACGAAAGGCATTTTAGAAAGAAGATATTTGTTCTTACTTACGTAAGAGCTGATGCATTTGCCTTCTAAAATGTGCTACTAATATAGTATAAATATGGATCAAATACCATTAAGGTGATTGCTTTGGGAAGAAAAGGCAGAGATTAAAAACAGACCTATATCTTCATATGTAGTCACCAAGAGTCTTCGCTTGGTGCACTACTGGCTTTCAGGACATCTGCTTTCTGTCTGCTCTTGTCTTCTGTAAGCTTTCACAATACTGCATATGCCACTGACCAAGAACACCAGTGAGATGACTGCAAAGTAAGTGGCATAAATCATGAACTGCAGAGAAGAGGAAAAGAAAATAAAAAGAAGTGGTTAAATCAAGCAGTTACCAAATTTATAAGAAGGTTAATAAATAAGCCCCCTTCCTCTTCTAAAATATCAGGAATCAGTGATTATTTCTCTACATACCCTTGACCCAGAAACAGGCAGCTAAGAAGCTTTACAGCTTGGTTTTCCTTCCTCCCTCCCTCCCTTCCATCAATTAAGGTAAGAGCATCTATCATACCTGAGTGAAGATGTCCAACCCAAGCCCACTGGCATCCACAACAATCAAAGTGAGCACAGTCTGAAGTGCTAAGGCAATGAAAGTGTTGACTCCAAACACCAGGGCATACCGCTCCACACTGAGATTTGTAGCGATCTGGAACCTGGAAAGAAAGGGATGACCAGAAACATAAGGACAGGGAAAAAGTAAGGGACTGAACAAATAGGAGGAACATTTCGGGACAAGACAACTAACTATGCAGCCTGAGGAGTCACATGGACTGGTCCATTATTTTTCACAGCTAAATTATCTAAACTTTTCTAAACAGGTTCATGATGGACTAGAAGCTAAAAGAGAACCTAAGATACATGCAAAAACATTTTTTTTTCTTTTAAAAACCAACAAAAAACCCCTAAAACAGCATTTTGGAAGCTCTGTGGGTTTCTGTGTTACTGCAGCAGCCCTCCAGTCCGATGTAAAGGGTCTCATCATGCAGAGAAGATACAACACACTGATCTCAGAGAGAAGGTGGCAGTCTCAAAGTCAGTCTACTGCAGTGTGGTCCATAACCTTTGGCATCCTCCTAACCAGAATTCCCTTTGCAGTTACCAGTTTCAGCATCACTCCTCATATTGTGCTTGAGCTGTCTCATAGTGATTATGCATGTGTGGTTCAACAACAGTGTTTTCCTCCCCAAAGTGACAAAAAACACTGAAGAAGTTTTCCTCCTTACAGGTTAGGGAGAGTTGATGCTTTAACACAGGCAAAGCATCATCATCTCCTCATCTGTTAACACTTCAGCCATGTCTATGAAAAACATCCCCCTGGCAAACAGCACTATCTAATATTAAGAAATAGTCATAAGACTTTTAAGCTTGGGCACGCTGCCAGCTAAATACATCTCCATGCCTCAGTTTCCAACCTGAATCACAACATAAACCTTTGCAACAGACTCTAGTTACACAGAAAATACCCTGCTTTCACACCAGCTGTAACCTCGAGAACAGTTTACATTAAAAAGATACTCACGTTGCTATCGTGATTAGCATCATGTAGATAATTCTGAAGACAACATAGGATCCATAGCACACCCAGATGTTATGAACAGTGTCCATGACATATACAGCAGCAGCAATAAGAAAGGAGAACAGGGCAAGTGCCACTTCACCCCACATTGCCCAGGATGTTTTTATGTGACCCACAACAACAACTGCAACAGCTCCTGTGAGAGGAAGGAAAGTATAACCATTAGTAATTGCAGTTGAAGCAATTTGGAGACCGTGTATTAAGATCTGTACAGCCCCTGACAGCCAAACATGATTGAAGTGGAGGACATGAATGTGACCACCTTAGAGGCTCTCCCTCCTGACCCCTCCCTCACCTGGAACCCTGCTGTAAACTCCCACTCACTTTCACAGAAACATGAAAAAAAAAAAAATACATAGGTCAACGCTGAGGGCCTCTGAAGTCTCCTCTCTGGCTCCAGAAGCACAACAGCCCCAGGACTCGGGCCACTGCCACTTAGTCCTCTGCACTTGACTGTGGCAGTGTTGTCAATTGGGCAAATTCTGTTGAGAAATGCAAACCCTGGTTCTCAAAAGCACTCAGCTAATTATTTTGTGCTGCTTTAGGGGGGTAGGAAGACAGCATAGCTGTTAGAGCTCTCTCCCAGGAGGCACAAAAACCTACATTTACTGTCATCAGCATGGTGGGCTGTAAGAGTAAGTAAGAAGAGGAGTCCAAATCCACATCTCCTGGGATGCAGCCTAATCACAAGGTACAATCATGCACTACTGATTGCACAAGAACAATCCTTTGAAAACAGAACAGGTTTGTAACTCTGGCTGGATTTTATGAAGGGGAGATGGGGAGAGAAGACAGATCACAAGATGAAAAATATGTGATATTTCTAGCAAATCAATGAGCAGACAAGGTGTCATGCAGAACCAGTGTTGTAGCTACTGAGAAGCCTACATACATATTACATTAATAGAAAACTCCCATTTGTAGTAGGCCTTGTTCTGCAAACAAGCCAAATAGCAACCAACAGCATAACAGCACCACTGTACAGAGCGAACTAGACAGACAGCAAACTGACAAAGGGAGATTTACTGGGGATCCGTGAAAAACAGGATTGTATTCAGCATTATAAGTACAGAAGCGCTACAGTGCCACATCTAAGCTCTTTGTAGCCCTTAGATGCCCTATTATCTTAGAAAACCTTGAAGCACACCAAGACTCCTTGTGTTCCATCAGTGTGCACAAGCCTGTGATCCTGTCAGGCCTCACATCAATCTTGTGGACTACAGAAGGGAGCTATGCCAAGAGAAAGGAATCTATTTCTCCCCACTAAACTCTTCTTCCCAGTGCTTGCTGTGACACTACCTGACTGACATTTGAAAGTCTGGCTCCTCAGTAGCAAATCCCTGAGATGCAAAAAGAAGGTAAGTCGTAGGGCCTTCTTCCTACTGTCTTGGCAATTCTGAAATTTGGGAACAGACATGACGCTCTGAGATCTCACGGCAACTCATGAAGTTGTGCTTTCCCTATGAGTCAGGGTTGTATCAGCCTGACACCTAATTAAGATATTCAATCTGTGTCCTGCCATGAGACACCTGCAGCTGATCCAGTTGTTTCACAAGCCAACCTGATAAAGGACAGCGACATTCCCAAGGAGGTACACGGATGCAGCTTAACAGTCAGCTGACCTCCCTAGAAGGAATACTGTTTCTCTTGCCCAGGACAGGTACATGAGTCACCGCAGGGCCTCACAGGCAGGGACGGCAACAGCATATGACACAAAGGTTGCCACACATTGCTCATAACTGAGCACAGAATGACTAGGAGTGATGAATATGATGAAAAATCAGATCTGGGGTTCACCAGGAGAGGTTATATCTACTAAAGGAAGAGGAGTAAACAGTATGTTCTTCTGTAAGTCTGAGGCTTCCCTGAACAAAGCTGGGTGCAGCTCCGGTCACCCACCTTCAAAGACAATGAAACTCAAACTCAAGGTTTGGTGCAAAGAGGGGTAATAAGATAATGAAGAGAACAAAAAGCTTAACTTTACTCAAGAACACTAGAAAAACTTGATTTCTTTGGCTCAGAGCAAAGACTTTGTGCTAAAATACAACCTTGGCATGACATCAGAGATAAATAAACTCCTCATTAATAAATTTTAACTGGATATCAAAAGCTAGAGTATTTGCTCTAGTGCCTGGGGAGTCAGGTCACTGCATGCTCATCCTTAACAGGTCCCTTCCAGTCCTGATATACACTTCAAGCTTTTAGTCGTGATTATTACTTCATTACTTCTTTCAAGCAATTAATCTGTGTCAACTGAAAGGATCTTCTGGTTCTGTCTTTAGAGCAGTTCAGGGCCAGAGGCTAATTTGCCTTCAGAAACGTCACCCAAAATGATTCAATCATTTATAAAAAAGATACTAGACGAAAAAAAAATCAAAATGGAAAACTAAAAACTCCAGTTTTACAAAAATTTAGTGCCAACCACCTTTTTTTCTAACAGCTGCATTGTTCACAGGCCTTTTAGAAAAAGACCTTGATAGCCAACATGTTTGTGATAAGGTTTGAAAAATACCCCTCATTTTCTTTATTTTTTTCCATTTTTAAAAATCTGCTGACATTTGACCACATTATGGGTCTTCTTTCCCTTGATACCTATTCTTTGCCTTCCAGGGAACAAGGCAGGATGGTAGAGGAAGCCAATTCCAACAAGAAAGCAGAGCCATAGCATCATGCTAGGGTGGAGGAACAGTGTATTACTGTGTGCTATTTCAGTGCAGGTTTAGCACACCAAGGACTACTGAATAGCCAAAGCCTTCAAAATCAAGTTGCCAACAGTTTCAAACCCAACTAATAACGGGTTGTAGACCAGCTTTTAGAACTACAACATCCTACCAAACTTCAAGAGGCAGCCAAGCATGCCCAAGAAAGTACTAATAATTTATTTGTATACCTTGGCTTCTTTTGCCCCCAAGCAGGGGATGTCCACAGCAGATGATGGAATGATAAGTCCATCAAAGAAAACGAATATGCTGCAGCAACATCTAGAAAGCCTCTCTAAGGGTATGTTACCTATATGAAAAAAGTATTGTCCTAGTTCTGGTAATGAAATAGTATTGAACAACTTAATAAACAAATGTTTGTGTTGACTGACCTACCTGTCCCTTCTAAGTCAACCAAATTCTTTCATCTTAATAGCTTCTCCTCTTAACAGTGCTGAAATGACTAAACGTGGCTCACTGCAAGCTGTACGTGTACAGGAAACCTTCATATGTTCCCTACACTGATGGAGGAAAACCAAAAGCACAAGACCTTTAGTCTGACTCTGAGTGGTTAAACCAAATATAACCCCACTGCCACAGTGACAGCCAAGAACATACAGTCAGCCACACGCCTGAAGCTTTCTCCCAAATATTTCAGAATGAAGATTGACTTGGGAGGCTCCTTTAAACACCCACGTTCTGGATTACAGGAATCAGAGCTGTGTGCAGTGACTAACTCAACACTGAGCACCCTACCTGTGTCTGTCAGGGAAGCTTACCTAGGAGGGTCGAGGCTGCCTCCACGGCACCGTTGTAGATCTCTGTGCTATGAGAAGGCAGCACCATCTCCCACAGCCCCTGAGCGTAGTTGATGACCTGGAAGTATCCGCAGGTGGACAGAGCCCACCACACAGACCAGCAGAGCATGGTCCGGGAGGAGTAGCACTGCAGGAAGTCCCGCCAGAGATCCTTGAGCACCTTTATGATGTCTACTTTCTGCTCCTGCATGGATTGGAGAAGGAAGGGGAGAGAAATGTAAAGTTTTTGTTTATAGATACTTCACACTGCTCCACAAAACTGCCCCTTTCAGGTGGTCTGATCACTGATGGGTGACCATACCACTCTTGGACACAAACCTCCACAGAGTAATGAATAAAAAGCTTACCCATCCCGCAGTCTCAGGAACTGGTCTCTGCCCTAACCAGGGTCATCCACTTACCTGCAGAGGAAGGGTTCAGTCCCAAGCACCCCTCCATCTCTGGCTCTCCCAATCAGAGAGTAGGAACTGCTGATGTTATGTGAGCAACGGAAAGGTACCAGAGAAGAGACACAGAAGAACAAGACATGATACCCACTTCTACAAGACAGGACCAGAAGCCAGCCATTTAAATCATAAAGGCAAAAAGCATCATCACTGACACTTTTAAGTCGTGATCCAAATTCAACCAAATTTTGTAGCACAAAGAACATGAAAGGCACCAGAGGAGTATATCTCCCCACAAAAGAGTAGATTTTTATTAGTACTAGCATTGAGGGTTTATTAATGTTCAAAGAAGCAATCTCATTACAACATACTCTACCCCTGTTAAAGCTCACCAAGGCTTCAAGAAGGCGAGAGATATCACCTGGGGATTTGAAGAGAAAGAGAAGCTACATCCACCAGACACTGCTGTCACAAATGGCAGCTCCTGTACATACAAGTGAACTGACAAATGGCATGAGACAAAAAAATGAAGCTTTCCACTCCAGAAAGAGCACAAAAGGGTTCTAGCAACAGGGAATGACAACAATCAAAATTGCTTTTTACATGCACACTGTTACAGTCCTGTTCTTTACCACTTTATGCCAACAGGAGGAGGAAAAGAGCATGTCTTTACTTTTTAGACAGGAGTTCCTGATTGCATTTGCTGTATGCAAACATGTACAGAGTCTGTGCAAACAGGCAAGACCCTTCTTGGGTGAGTCAGAGGAGCAGTTAGACTGCTCATGTGAGACTGGGCAGAGCCCCAGGGCTCACCCAGCATCTCTGGCCCCTGTGAACTTGGATTCCCTGCAGGGAAACGCACAGCAGTGTCACAGGACTGAGCTATTGCGCATTGTGCTGTCACAAGTCCAGTTTCAGCGTGGTTTCCAGACAGCAGCAGCAACTTTGGGCTCTTGGCAGTATGCCCTTTGCCTGGGGGAATTGTGCAGTGTGCCTGGGAAAGACTATTCTCCATGAGCAATAAAATTCATTTTACAGCCTTTCTACTAACACTCCCAAAGACCACAGCCTGAACCCTGTCCTGAACTCACTTTCTTCCACCCCTTAAAGTGTCACTGACTTCTAGACATCTTTATTAAACACATGAAGTCCCACTGGTGCTTTGCCCATGGCGTAACTCTTGTTCTGCATACGGATACCATTCCTCCAAAGCCCAAGAGAACAACTTAGGAAGAAGTCAGCTTGTGACAATGTGACCTTAGCACATAATGCCCACACAGAAGACTTCACACAAAGCTTAAGTTTAGGCACAGGAAAACAAGGGAAGGGAACTGTCACATACACTGCAAAAACTGATTTGGCACATTCAGGCCAAGCACGTGCCTGATAAAGCAGCAAGGTCCATCTGCCCTCCCACCACCTGGCAGTGCTTCTTCTGTATAATTATTCCTACAGCCATTCATGTTTGTGAGATATGGCTGTCCTTATGTCAGGAAGGAGGACTATTGTCACATGCCAGTGCTTCTCAGCTTTTAGCACCTGGTATGACTGAACTCTGGGGAGTTACGCAGATGTACTTGCTCCTTTTTTAAACTATTCACCATTACTTTGGAACCTCATGTACTCTCACAGGATGGGAGTAGGATAAACAAAAGGGATGGATAAGTTATATGCTAGTCATTACTGGCACGGAGCTTGTCTTAAGAAATATCCTTCAGCACACAAGCATAACACGGTTAAAAATACTTTTGCTCACACAAGATCGTGCTGGATGGGGCAGGATTAAGTCCCTGGAATGTTAATACCTTTAATTCTCAGCTGTAGCTGGAGAAGCTGGAAGCAGCTCTGGGTGCTGCCTCCCCCAAACCAGCTAACTCTGGCTTACTTGCTAAGTGAAATACCCACTGCTGACTAATCCAACAGCCGTGCTTACCTTCTGGCTTGTTCTCAGAACAAGCAAGGCCTCCTTCTGTCCGAGGAGCAAGGCTGACCTTTCCCCAGTCCCTCAAATCCCCCTGCTGAGAATCCCCCTACAGGTTTTTACCCAGAGCAGTGGGGCACAGACCTGCCCAGCAGGCAACTACACACACACATTGGGTCTCCAAACTGGACGCTCCTCACTCATCACCCTGTGGAACCAAACACGTTCCACCACCCAACAAGGGTGCCTGCACACTTGTTCCCATACAAGTGTCTTTGCTAGAGGTTAGGCAACCTACAAAAGCCACAAGTCAGGGCACTACCTCGGTGCTCTCATGGGCTGCATTAAGCTGCTATTATGCAAAGGTGTTTCCTGCAATTTATCTGTATTCTGACCATCTATAACTCATTAATGTTTGTCTCCAAGTGCTCTCAAGAACTAATGCAGTTCCCTTCCCAGACCAGTTTCCTTCCAGGATCATAAGATAAAACTCAGTTATTACACAGCTTATTACTGCAACTTACACAACAGTTGAAGTAATAAATGTCAAAATGAGAGTGCAGGAAGAATTGCCTCTTTTCTGCAAGTCACTGATGCATCCAGAAGCACACACAGAATTTGTACATACACTGAATTTTTAGTGCCCCAGAGATATCCCTTGCTTTGTACCATTGCATGGAAATTTGATGCCCAGAGAATTTTAATTACAGCATTGGAAGACATGGAGAGCAATTTCAGAAAACTAAGGAGCAGCCTACCATGCTCAAACAGCAAAAGGATGCCAGTAATAATTTTCCCTGTGCCATAAATAAGGAAATGGGATAAGCAAAAGGATACTTTTTTGCTGTTAGATATTACATGTCTACTGCTACATACATGTAAGCACATATGCATGTGTAACAACCACACCAGTATGGTATCTTCTCCTTATGAAAACCCAGGGCACAACTCACCTGTTTCTCTGCTGAATGAGCCTCCCCGTTTAAGGGAACTTTTGTCTCGTCCTCCCAGCCAGGTGCCCTCTGCACATCAGGATGATCTTGGACAGCTGATCCGTTTTTACAGTCCATCACCTTCATTTCACAGCTGAGCTGCTGACTTGAGACGTGGTGAAAGAAAAGGCTTTTTTGTGGCATCGGCAGAAACCACGCCGTGCCAAAGGCAATGGATATGCTGGTTAAGGAGATAACGTTCAAGCTGAAGAGGGACCATCCTGCCACCGACACAAGGACCTGCCCGGACACCGAGCCCACCGTGTAGCCCACCAGGGTGGCGCTCCGGCAGTAGCTGGTGACCTTCTGGTACAGGTTGACATCGACGATGCTGTAGATGTAGGAGTAATAGGCAATGTCGGTGGCCGTCCCCATCCCGTAGAAGAACTCGAGGAACTGAACGGCCCACAGCCCCTCGGCGTACAGCAGCATGAACCAGGTGACGATGAGGCTCAGGCCCTGCAGCAGCACCACGGGCTTGTACCGGAGGTAGTCCGTGGCCAGGAACACCGGGAACAGCAACGCCAGGTAGGAGTAAGTCCACACCGGGTAAATCTCGTTGAACACCTGCGGGAGGGAAAAGGCGGCGGTGACCCCCAGCACCCACAAACTAACACAGACACACCGACAGACACACAGGCACACACCACGGGGGTGCGAGGCGCCGGGGACCGCCGTACCTGTGTCTCGGAGAGGTTCTTGTACCCCAGCAGGTAGCGGGTGAGGAAGGGCTCGGACGGCCGCACGCTGCAGAAGAAGCCGTAGGCGCAGAGCAGCCCCGTGGGCAGCGCCCAGCAGCACACGCCGCCGCCCGCCCGGGCGGAGCGCCGCGCCGGCCGCCCCTCGCGGGGTTCCGCCATGCCGGGCAGGGTCGGGGGCAGGGGCGGGGACCGGGGCCGGGGCGGAGGCGGCGGCGCTCCCGGTGGCGGCCGCGGGCCCGTCCCGGGTCACCTCCCGACAGGACCCTTCCGCCGCCGGCCCGCGGAGCGGCGCCCCAACGCCATTGGCCGGCGCGCCCGAGGCGGGGCTGCGCACCGCCCTCTGATTGGGCACGGCCGCCCCCTGTGGGCGGGGCCGACAGCACGTGCGCGCGGGGGGGCGGCGGGGCAGGGCTGGGGACGCGCGTGGGTCGCTCATCACCCGAAATTCCTCATCGCCCCGGTCCCCCAGGGGCAGGGCTGGGGACCTCCGTGGGTCACTTATCCCCCAGTTCCTCCGAGGGGCAGGTACAAGCCTTTCATGAAAACCACCTCAATAAAGAGGTGCTTTTCCTGGTGTGCTGCGCTCGTTCTTCCTTTCCTGGCCCAAGCACGTTCCGCTGCCGACCCCTGCCACATTCTATCCTTTAGCATTATAAGAGCTGTAATCGCTTCTGTGGTTTAATAAAGCAGCACCCTATTCATCCAGGAGGAATATTAGACAAGAGGGGAAAATAAAACTATTACATTCAAAGTCATTACCTAAAGCTTTGCCCAGGACTACTAAAGTTTTGCCAACCCTCTAAACGATTTGCTGTTTTGCTTCTCAATCTATCCCACAATTTCTTTTCATCTACTTGGTTTACCTTTCCCTGTACTCCACTCCCTTGATCTCCACCACATAGCTGCCACTACTAGGGCTTCCCACTCTATACCTACAGTTTGTTCTACAAATTGGCTGATGCCATAGAAAATTCACACCAGGGGTCAGGCCTCCCACCTGTGCAATTGCATATCCTGCCTCTTACCTGGGGGTCAGTAATCAAGGGAGCAAAATGAAAGCTCTCAGAGGGCATCTGGCTATACACAGTTGGGTGGGCAAGAATAGCTTCCTCTTCGTCCCAGAACAGAATTCCTTGAACTGCAGAATATTATTACTATCTCCATCCTCATAGCTTAATAAACATACCTACAAAAGGGTTTGGAGCCATAAGATTACTCAGCTGTCTGCAAAACACAGATAAACATTTTGGTCCTGTATCATTTGGCATCAGTGGTTTGCTGCTTTCTGGCTATCTTCTGGGTCTAGCAAAGTTTCCATTGTTCTCTTTTGTATGTTGCATGTTCTCTCTTGGATGTTCTCTTTTGTAATAAACCTGCAAGTTTTATTAAAAGAAAAAATCAAGAGGAAGAAAAAAAATGTCAGTGGCCATTTCACTACACTTTAACTTGAAGCAAAACTCCACATAGAAAAAATCAGCTCCTGTAAATATTGGAATCCATTTCAGCCATGTGCAAGGAACTGCTGGTCTCTTAGCATGATTAGAGTGAAATGAGCCAAAACAATGACTGATAAGCATGTTGCCATGGGGAAGTGAACAGAAACACAAAGTTCCCTCTCACTTAGCTCTTAGCAGCACCTCTGTCCTGCTGACCTGTGGCTCAGTAGTTGTTACATCCACTCAGCCCCTTTCCTTGAGGAGATACACAGCTGGTCTGCCAGGCAACCTAGATTTCTCCCCCCAAAACTGCATGAGAAAAAGAAACTGCAAAAACTTTAAGTACTCCAGCTTTTCTCAGGGTTTCTTTTGTTCTCAAAAGAACTTGCCTTATTTTGTTTTCATGGACTACTTTCAGCCTTTGAAAACAATATAAAATTTTATTCCCTGAATTTTTGCTTCTATCTTTTCTTCCCTAGCCTTCCTCCACATTTTCTCTTTCCATCTCCCCAGTCTACGAGAAAAAGTAAGGAAAGGTTAAAGAAGTTTGATAGTAAAAACCTCAACAATTCCAATATTTTTTTTCTGAGATGGAAGATATAAGTTGTGAAAATTAGGGTTTCTTCTACTTTCTTTCCTTAATCTTACCTGTTCCCTTCCTCTCTCAGCTTCTGGCCTACAGTGTATTGTGGAGGAATTTAGAAAATAAATGCATGAAAAAATGCATGAAAAGTTTTCCTAAAGTTTTACCAAGTTGTTTGGAGAAATGCTTCTATAAGTTAAAAACTGCACTCTTGTGAAGCTGTTGTTCAGAATGCTTTCTCAGTTAGTGAGAGCACTAAGATGCTACAAATATTTCAGGAACTATCCAGAAGGAGGGAGTAAAACAGATTTGTCTTTTCCTGAGCATGGAAAGAACAAAGGCCCATAAATGCGACAAACAGCAGCAACTGCTTTCTTTGCTTTTATGATTTGGGCTGTTATAAGTAATCTGAGGAAGGAGACTTAACTAGTATTTATGTTGGAATGAGACAGAATTAACAAGAACAAAAAAGAGCCAAATTATTTCTGAAATGCAGCATGATTCGTTTAGAAAAAGTCTATAGATTATAGTTATCTGTAAGAACAGTAGACTGGATATAACCTTGGAGGCCTGTGCCTTTTGCTTCTCCCTGCCAGTTGATCCTTTGATAATTTGGAGGCTTAGAACAGGAGACTTGCAAATATTATGCAGCCACGAAGGGTCAGTTTAAAAGCTTTGCCATCCATTACTTTATTCTGATTCTGACTTCACTTCTGTTACTTCCTATTCTGCAAAGGTTTGTTAGTTCCAGACTCCTAAGATGTCACATGTTGTGTAAATATGAGCCCACATTCAAGGCTACCAGCGCAGAACACGTATTTCCCTGGTATCAGTACCAATGGAACAAGGCTATTTCACAGGACCTTAGATAGTAAATTACTGTTTTTAAAAAAGACAACAGAATTGACTCAGCTTCTTGACCCCTTCTTAGTTCTTTTAAAATTCCTTCCCCTCTTCAAAAAATAAAGATGTATAAATCCTACTAGGATATTCTTTGAATGCCACAGCTGTTTTGGAGCCATCCTGGAGCCATTCTGCCTTTTTGAGAGCAAGAAAAGTCTCAGGGCTATGTTCTAATTTTGTATAGTAGAGAGGTGAAGGGAGGGTCAGTAATCATTGTCATAAATATATTGCTATAATTGGATTAATTATCCACACCCTGTAAGAAAATGTCCCTTGCTAAGAGAATGCAACAGATCTCTGTAGCATGGACAGAGCATATTTTCTGCCTCTATTTTACTATACACTATCTGGAAGTCCAAGACAATTTTATACTGTAGTTCAGCAAAAAATCATGTTTTTAATTTTTATCAGACTTCAGTTTGTACCTGTAGTTCATGCCTTGATGTCCACACATTCCACCCCATATCTCCTCCAGCTCTGCCTTCATCACCTCCAGTCCCATACACGCAAGATCTCATGTTTAACAAGACTGGTACGCCAAGTATGTCCTGAAACTGTGCATGGGGGAGGCAGGAAAAGCAGCACTGCAGTTTACTGCAACACAGCTGATAGAAAAGACAATGTAAAATCCAAGCTACCAAGACCTGCAGAAGCATTAGGACAAACAGTAGCCATCAGTATAGCAGTCATTATGAGGCAGGTTGCTATCAAAAGCCTCTGGCAGAGAACTTCCCTTCTGTCCCACACTCCATAGCAGGCTCTGCATTGGACAGAATGCAGACTGAAACAAAAAGCTGTTAGAAAGAAGGCATTTATGGCTGAGTTTGTGGATATCAGAATAACTCCTGAGCTGATATGGGTCATGTACAGCACTATACACTTCCAGTATGGACATAACATTTTAAAGTATTTTGCAGTCAGCTACATGGGGAAATAAAATGGAAAAGCCACTTAAGTCTGCTACAAACAGTGGGCAGATTTTTGTGGGAAGTGCTAAAAGAGAGTACAATAGTGGTGTTACAAAGAAAAATAAATACCTAGAAGAAACATACCCTGTACTTTTATTAAACGTAGAAGCACACAGGTTGGTCTGAATGACTTAGTGCTTGGTGTGTCTGGGTCACAGTGGGCTTAACACAACGTTGCTCCCAGTAGGAATGGTGTTACAGACGTGCTGAGGAACCCTCAGAATGATCCCATGGCCTGTTTTGGAGAGTGCTATACAAACATTCAAGAAGATGGAGTAGCTACCTGGAGAAGATTATTGTAATTAAAGCATGATGCAAGCATTGGGTGTAGCAAACAAATGGAGAATGGGGCACAGTAATGATAGGAAAGTGTAGGTGGATAAACTGGTTATAATGCACAGCTAGCATGAATAAACATAGCAAGAAGAGGAATATTTTATGCTGATTAAGTGGAGTAACTGACTCATACAAAACGGCAATTGATCACCATAGGACAGTGTTGCATCTCATTTCTATGGTATTTAAGAGCAACATATTGATAAACAGTCTTCTCTAGCACATATGTGGGTATGGGCATGGCCTCTACCTTCCTTCCTTAGGTATGTGTCAAAAAATTCTTTTCCCATCATGGAAGACATCTCATGAGCACCAGTACTTGTGAAGTTGCAAGCCCTCTTTTTTCCCCTTAGCAGTATCCTAAAATTCTGATCACCCACCAGTGTTCATGGTCATTTCAGGGGTGCTGGAGGATGCTCAGATGGTTGGCTATTTTTCTGGAGTCCCGACCAGATTCCTGCTTGATGCTTTTTCTGTAGAGTTCTCCTGGCACTTCACGTGGGCTTTCTTTTTCCATGCATGCTTGCTGATGTTTCTAATATGGGAAGTGCCCCAAAGCCCAGATTCATGTTTGCATCTGTGTTGTTGCACAGCTCAGGAGGTTTCAGAGAGAGTGAACACAGAAACATGATCTGCATTGGCTTTAATCCATGGGTAATATACAGCTTTAAGTCTCTGTTATGCTTTACTATGCCAGTGGTGTGAAGAGAACCATCCAGTTTGCAGACTCCTGGGAACCTTGGTGAAGGTGAGCTGGCTCAGCTTCAGTCCAGCCATTCCTGCAGTGCAGGTGTCACGGTCAGAACCACCTGCAGAAAACCTGCAAAAATGGAGGTTATATCTACTCTAAAAGGAAAAGTTGTGCTTACAATCCACATGAGGCTCCCTGTGTCAGCTTTAGTCTTTTCAGGGCAGTCTGTACAAACCTGTCTGGATACTGGACTGATGCATCAGGATCTGAAGAAACTACTGTGGTACTGCTGTCAGTAAATACTTTAGAGCTGCTCAACTGTCTTTACACATACTTCCAACTCCTTTCCAATCCAAGTGCAGACACAACCAGTTTCACAACATCTGTGTGAAGGAGTATAGTCACCACCACTGGAAAGCAAAAGGAGACACTCGGTGGCACCCAGTGAGTAAAGCACAAGACTTCAAGCACAGTGATCCCTGTGCTATCATCACCTACAGATGGTCGGTTTTGGGCACCCTGTGTCCTCCTGGAAGCTGGGACAAGCATTAGAGGGCGGCAACTCCATTGTAATGCTGTTGGAGGCCAAAAGCTGTTGACTTTGGCCCTTTGATCAAAGGTCCAGTGTAAAGGCATCCATCCAGATTTATGAGTGTAGAAATTATTGGCTGTATTACTCTGAACTTTGTCACCACGTTTCTCCCTCAGTCCGAAAAGGCTTGTGATGGCTAACCTTCACACTGTCATATGTATCTTTGAGAAAACTGCAGGAATTCTTGCTCTCCTCACATATTTTGCAAATTAATCCCAACATACAAAGGATTTCATGCCACAATGTGTAAGAGGCTGTGTAAGACTGACTGTTTTAGCTACGAATGTCCAAAAGCCTTGACAGATTCAATCTAAGCTGTTTGTTTCATAAAAGCGATAGAAGTTCTTTGTTTTCCAGTCATCTATGGGCTCACTAAACATCACTGTGGTTTGGCAGATCCCTTGCAGATATGTTTTCACATTTTCCTTGCTGTAAACAAGAATTTGCCCCCATGTTTACATTTGGAAATACTTTACATGGTCTGGCCAGGATAGAGTTAATTTTTTTCATAGCAGCCTGCATAGTGCCTTGCTTTTCATTTGTGATTAAACAAGTATTGATAACACACCATCTTTTAGCAGTTACTGAACAGTGTTTGCACAGCAGCAAGGCCTTTTCTTTTTCCCACCCTGCCCCACCAAGTGGGTAGGCTGGGGCTGCACAAGAGGCTGGGAGAGGACACAGCTGGAGATATAATATCCCATACCATGTGAAACTGTGCTCAGCAAGAAATGCTGTGGGAAAGGAGAAGGAGGAAGGGACAATGTTCAGAGTTACAGTATTTGTCTTCCCAAGCAAGTGTTAGTGTGCCAAGGCCCTGCTTGCCAAGAAGCAGCTGAACACCTGCCTGTTGATGGAAAGCAGAAAATGAATTTGTTATTTTGCTTTGCAGCTTTGAATCACCCATTAAACTGCCAACACGTAAGTTTTCTTCCTTTTGCCCTTCCAATCCTCTACCTCAGCCTGTCAGGGGAAAGCTATCATGTGACTGAGTGGGGGCTTAGTTGGCAGCTGGGGTCAACTCCCTGCAGTCCTTTTTGGTGTCCAGTGTGGGGCAAGAGGACTTTGAGATAAGACCCCTAATCAGAGTGTACGAGGTAGAATTTATAGCTGTTAAGCTGTTAATTGGCAGGGTTCTGTGCTTGTTTGCCTTACTGTATATTAGAGTCTGGTGCTTGTTAGTAACTGTTTTGGACTTTTGATGTTTATTGTAGCACTTATCATCTTACTCTGCCGTGCCAGGGAACATTTTGCTATCAGCAAAATGCCTGGTCTGGCACAGGGCCCAGGCATCACTGCTGTACCTGTGCTGCTGCACTGGACAGGCTGGAACATCAGTGGTATGGGGTTGATTCTCAGCACAGCAACTCACAGGGAGTTTTGTTTTAGATTTGTAACTAGAACAGTGTTAACAACACAGGGGTGTTTTAGCTGGTACTGAACAGTGTTTGCACAGAGTCAAGGCCTTTGCTTTTTCCCCTCGTTGCCCTGCCAGTGTGGAGGCTGGGGGTGGACAAGAGGCTGGGGAGGAGATGCAACCAGGACAGCTGACCCCAGCTAACTAAAGTCCTATCCATTAGTAAGTAGAAGCAGAATCTTCAACTTGAAAAATTGTTGCAGATATATTGAGTCATGCTCCTGCAATCAGTTTTGCATTTGTGTGACTTTACATAGACTCATACATATATAAATATATATATATACGAACTAATTACATAAATGGTTTCACAGTTATCACATAAAACCTGGTTCTGCTGAGGTTAGCAAGCATTTATTAACTAGGGTAACTAGTTACCTAAAAACTAGGGTTTTCTAGGGTAAATTCTCATTCCAAAGTTTATTTTTTTTCTTTTTTTTTAGTGAATATGGCTTGGTATTGCAATTTTATGGCAACAAATATAAATTAAGCACGATTACAAAATATTTAGAAATTGATCTTTTAAGAAGAAGCAATTATTCATACAGTTTCACTGTTTGAAATTAATTCTAATTAGCACTGAAAATCCCCATCAAGCTGAAAATTTTACTTCCATGCTGCAAAATTTCACTAAATATTGCCAAAGAGCTACTATTGTCAGGGCTAATATACAAAATAAAATGTCAATGCCTTTCATGCTACAATATTATCTTTATTTTCCAGTGGAAAATGACAAGTTTATAACACAGTATAAAAAAAAAAGAAAGAAAAAGAAAATATTTGTTTAGTTTGTACACTCTTTTCACTCACATTCTAAATCTTCTCTTTGAAATGTCTGGTCTATAAGACAGAATTGAAAAACTACTGAAATAACTTGGATAACACCATCCAAGGTTCAAAGACAAACTACTTTGAAAAATCCACTCTGCTGAATGCTACCTAGTGTGATAAGTGAAATGCTGCAATTAAAAAATTTACAGGATAGAAGCCCAAAGCACGACCAAAAGCTCAGCTAGAACTCTGGAATAATGAGTTCATGGACTGTGTATCTACTTTCACCAGATGTAGTCATGCTGGGAAAAATCCATGTAAGCTCTATGCACAAGAGTGAAAACACTGTTAAAGTGTAAGAGAAGGTGCAGATGTTTCTATTACCCAGTTTCATCCAACCCTCCTCTGCCACCCCCAGGTTTTACTGTCACAGAACAGCTACAGTTCTCAAAGCTTCCCTAATCAAGGGAGCTCCTCCTCCCCATGGTCTGTGCATCTTGGACTGAGTGTCAGGAGCTCTGGATTCTCACTTTGGTTCTATCATTGCTGTTCCATGACCTGCAAGGTTAAATCACTTCCCTTCTCATTTCTGGGATGGAAAGATACTACTGATTCTCCCTCCCCTTGCCAGGGTACTGAAGATGAATTATGTGAAATCCACAGCAGTTCAGGTGTGCTGGCTATGCAAGAACCAAATCAATGATGTGAACCCATGTTCTCTGAGAAGGGGTTTGGAAACGACTCCATGCTGAGACGTGTTCTACCTTTGTCACAGTGTAGATGACAGACATGTGGAGGTGAGACCACCTCTACAATCATTTCTTACCAAGGCATTGCTGGAATGCAGCACCACAGCTCCAGATCAGCACTGGTTTTCCCTCTCAGCCCTATGTATGGAGAACACCCACCTGCTTTAGCTTTCTATTCCTCCTCTGTGCTGCAAAAGCATTACAAAATGGAGATAATCAGGGCTCAAGATTAAGGCCAAAGTCTCCATTTCTAGATCTAGAACTTAATATTAAGTAAAAAGTAAGACAGAGTACTGGTTAGAATAAAGAAGTGATAATACAAATCAGAAGGGACCTTTATTTCTTCCCAGAGAGAAGATGCTGTTTTCTAAAGTGTGTTATTTGTAGAAATGAAACATCCACCAGAGAAATCTCTTTCAACTCCCGCTGGTTCTTTGATGAAGCAACATCCAAACTACTAAGCGTGACTGTTTTAAGGGTTTTTCAAAAAACACGTTGTTCTGCATGACAATTGCGGAAAGGTTAAGAGCTCCCAGGCTCGCCAGTCCTTTTCACAGCCAGACCCCCACCAAAATCACAGCCATAGAGTTCTACCCGGAGGGCAATGCCACGATACCATGTTCTTGGAACAATGCGGATAAACCTGGACAAGATGGGTGGGTTAAAGAAATGCTTGACATGCCCGTTGCTGTTTTCATTACCCAAGAAAACCTGCAATTACATAAACACACAATTAGTTGTAAGGCAGCACTTGAAAAACCCCTGTGTTTTTTTTTTTTAAATGTTTCCAAGCTGTTACATTATCCATCCAAGATAGATGGGCTGGTTAATTTCTGATTTTAGAGAAGACACATCTAGTCTCTTCCTAACATGCTGGGTCAAAGGTAATTCAGGCCAGCTATATCTGAGTCTGAATGAATGAAATAGCTTCTGTTTCCATCCACAATGCAAAATTTGCCGTTCTAATTTCTAATGGACCCAAAAAAACAAACTTCCCTTATTTTACCTCCGCCAATAGCCCTTATGGGTTAGGTTGGTGTAAGGTGACATGGGCAAAAATATAAAGTACTGTGTCTGCCCTGTGGGTACCTGAAATTCCCCAGCTCTGTTACAGGAATACCGCTCACTAACATTAATTTAACTTATAAAATCAAGGCAGAAATAGAAAAGAGGCCCTGGGAAATACATTATTCATTCAAATTAAATGTTCTCCTTTATAAACAGTGTCAGCTCCTTTTATCATGTTGACTGCCTTCTCTACAGATATGGCATTCTTTCCTTCTATTACTGTTAATTACAATGACTAAAATCAGAGGGATATTGTGACATTAAAATGCTGGGGAGCTGGGGTTACTACAGATAAAGTCCTGTGAGAATATCAGTTTGTCTGGGCATTCTGGCTTTGAGCCTTGACATTGTTCAGCATCTAAATCCAAGCAATGATACAATTGCCTGAGCTGAGAAAGATACCTTTGCCACTGAGCTTGAACCTTCTGTGTAGGATTTCCAGTCCGAGCCTTCATCGCTGTATAGGATAACATAGGTTTTCACGAAGTTTTCAGTAGACATGGATGTGACCCCCTGGGTGGCAATAGCAGTTATCTTCTTAACTGAGAGGAGATCAATTTGCAGCCACTGTTGGTTGTTGTTCAACTGCAATTGATAAAAAAGTTTGTATATTAGCAAACACATCTATGTCCGTATTCGCTTAAGTGAAAAATCTTGTTTAAAAATAGTTAAAACTGCATCAAAGTGCATCAAAACTGTATCAAAGAAGTGCAGAAGAGTAAAGCTGAGGCAAGTCACAAGCATTCTTGGTGAACGATACAAATGACTTCATCACTGCAGGTGGTGTATTTGCAGTCTTAAGATTTCCACATTAATTTCCAATACATAACAAAAAACAACACAGATTTACCTCCAGCATTAAAACGTTATACATAATACTAATACCAAATGCTTATACAGAACAGCAGCTTCCAGCAAATTTCAAGGTGCTTTGTGAAGAATTGCAGCTCCATTTCGAAGGCACAGAAGCTCACATGCCTTGCTGAAGGTCATCCACCTCCAGATCCACTAATCTGTATTGCTTGTAAGAAACCCCAGGAAGGGTTTTTTAACCCCCTTGAAACAAATATTCAAGTTGCACTCATCACCTGACATTAAATGGGCTATTCCTGCAGGGAAATGCTGAAGCCTGTGACCCAGAGCACACCATCCATCTCTCAAAATATCATTTCAATGTTGCTGCCAGAAATTCAACAAGTTTTCTATTGGAAGAGGTGACTGGGCTCCTTCCCAAAGGATGGCTGTGAAGTAACCCTATCAGTCTTGGCACTGGACACAGTGAGCAGTAGGTGCAATGGTCACACAGCAGCACAAGTTTATTAACTATCTGTCCTGTTGCTATCCCTGCTTTTCACTTGTTACCTTGGCTCGCCAGGCATTCATCTTTCCTTTCTGATTGAGACGAGCAAGTGAAGGGTCCCATGCGTTAAACCAGGATGTCTTAGCAGACGAGGCTGTTATCTGGGTATTCTTGATCTCTCCATTTTCCATTCCAAGTGGCAAGGAGCAACCTGTTGAGAGAAGCACCATGTTATCCCCAGAACATCCAAGTAACCACAACCTAAGCAACAATGTTGGAATTGAGAAAACCCACAGTTTTAGCTTCATTTAAACTATTAGGTAAAATATTTGTCAGAATGGAAGCACCAGCACGTGACTCATTCTTACCATCTACTTCACAGCCCAGAAACTCCATGCGAAGAGTAGGCCTGTTGTAGACCTCAGTGGGGTAGAGTCTGATGTACCTGGCAATAATAGGAGGATCAATGATGTTCTCTTTTACATCATAGGCATTGGAATTACCTTCAAAAATCTGTTAAAAAAAATCCACATATAGTTAATTTAATGCAAACAGAAGCTTGGATGCTGAAAGCCTGCTCTGTTACAAATACAGTCTCTTTTATGCCATTAGCCCCATCCACAGTGATGGACCACTCTGTGCTGCAGGGCAACTTGAAATATCTCATGATCTCATCTTAGCATATCTGGAAGCATCTGAAGGCCTCAATTCAAATAAACAACTCATTTCTATATAAGTTTGTAAGAAGACACGAGCAAAGAGACAAAAGGAGAGGTAAAAGACAAGAGGTTTTCAATTTGGGAGTTGTACCATAGAAACCTCAGGGTAAACTGAAGGGAGCTGGTAATAGGTAGGGCTGGAGCAGCTGGGCATAACATGAACCTCTTTCAGGGTACAGCCATGCTTTGCCTTCTGCAGGCAATTCAGACCAGCTCAGCATTCAACTGTTGGGACAGCAGAAAGGGAGGGACAAAAGAAGGATCTAATCCCAGATGAGGTAGGGCCTGATTTTCAGTTCAGCTTCCTGCCTTAAAAAACCTGACACAGGCTTAGGAAATAAAAAGAGGGAGAGATGCTTGCGAGAAAGCCAGACTCTATACAGTCAAGGTCTCAGGGCCAATCCAAACCCCAGTCTAGGTGGTTCCTCACCTTAGAATTTGTGTTCTGGTCTGAATTTTATTAGTTTGGTAAATGCCCTTTGGGGCCCCAAGCTGGATTAGTAAGGCTCAGAAGGCCATGGTTTTTTCCACTCTCTCTTAACATAAAACAAAAATGCCATCTCACTGCATCATCCAGTGATACCACAAGGCTGTTGCAGCCCCTATGACACAGACAGACCTTTTGTACTGGCGAGCTGTCTCCTTTGAACGTGTTCCACGTCCGTTTGTCTTTGCTGTAAACAAGAAAAAACTTCTGGATGTACAAGGACTTCAAAAACTGCTTGGCTCCCTGCGTCTGTATCCCAGTTAACAAAACTTGTCTTTGAAAGTCCACCTAGGAACAGCAAACAGCATTTATAAAGTCAATAATGCCCAGCAAAATCCATATCATTCTTTGATATTTACACAATAGCTTTGAGCCCTGCCTTTTAACACCCACAACACTAACATTCTCAAAAGGAGCAACAACCAGATGCCACAGTGCAAGTTAATGCTGTCTTACTCTCATTTCATTTGTGTATTTATTCATGTGTGCATTTAATTTCAGAGGCCATTTTACAGGGTTCAGCCCAGCACCACAAAGGCACTTCAAAATTATCTGCGTGTCTGTGGTAAGCAGAACTCCACTAACCCCATTTTACAGATAGGCAAAAAGAGCACAGAGAAATTAAAGGTTCACACTTTCATAAGCCACCTCTAGTTTTTGGATATGTAGGCTGCGAAAAGGCATATGACATTGTGAAGTGCTGAAAAGCCACCATTCCAGCTGATATCATATCCAAGCACTTAGCACATAAAAACAAATCAGCAAGATGTTCCTATCAGCAGTGAAACTCATTCTTTGGGGTATGTCTCCACATGCCTGCATGGTTCACTGCAGTAACCTCAGCTGCTCACTGTCATGGCCTGCTATCCAATTCTTTCTCCTCCCAATATTATTTCCAGTTCTACATCAGATCTCCCAACCTTCTCCCCCTACTTACCTCACACTAATTTAGTAGCAAGACAAACACAAGGGCCACCTGCTGAACTTACACTGCAACACTAGCTTGAGTCTTCCTTTTCTCCCAAAAGCCAATTTTAATGAGATTTGTAAGAAATCAACTATTCTCCCCAAATTTGGGTGCAAATTGGCTATCTGGTGCAAAAGTCACTGGGATGGAAATAAAACACAGAAGTGAGGTGACTGAATGATATAGTGCTTGAAGTCATAATTATAAGGCTAATTTCCCTTTGAAGCCAAGGACATAGAAGCACACAAACCAACCAAAAAACTATTTGAAGCAATGCTTGAGAATACTACACTTTAAATGATCTCTCAACAAACACATACATATAAATATGTACCACTAGGTAGACAGAGGGAAAAAAAAAAGTAGTAGAAAGAATGACTCTTTTTGCCTATAAAATGGTTACAATATAAATTGTGAGGGTAACTGTCCAGTCAATGGGCCTCAAAAGCAGTAGAGACTGGGTTACTCCAGAGAGATGGACAGTTATGACATCACCATAGCACCACTTTTTACACCTTCTCAGTTTTCCCCAGCAGTGACAACAAGAGCAGCATGACTTCTCAATGACAAGAGCAGCATGATCTTCTAAAATAAACTCTTGGAAAATCATAGCTCAATGATGGTCAAGCACATGCTGTACCAACCATACCTGGATCCAAGAGAGTTGTTCTTCCTTCATTACAGTACTCCAAGCATTGTATGTTCCAGAATTGTCTAATCGGGCTAACTTAGGTTCCCAATTGTCTAGACAGAAAATATGAATAAAGCAAGAAATTTAAGAGAGGCACTGAAAAAAAAGAAGGCTGTAACTAGCTACTGATCTTAAGTGCTTCATTTTTAACCCCCAACCTGTCTTGGGGGAAAAAAACCAACCAACTAACCATCAAGAGATTCAAAACATAATCAAACCATAGGATAATTTGGACATGGTCAGCCACTGAAAGTCAGCTGTTACCATGCAAAGCTTTATAGTTAGCAGAATGACTTTTCAAATAACAGCTTTTTATGCAATATACTGTCTGCTGATTCGGAACCAGGGTCTAGAGTTTGCTAAACAAGTTTTGGCTGCCAGCAGGATCAGATACAAAATGTGTTCTACATTCGTGGAAGACTGCACCCCTCTGCATAACAAGGTTTCCATGTTAACAACTGGTATAGAATATATAGACAAAACAGCTTTCAAGCCTTCATAATACATTGTCAGGAAACAAAGAAAGAAAACCAAATCCACAGAAAATTAAGTTTTACAAAGTAAATTGTTCATTTGTTATTTCAAGGGAAAGGATTTGTGTTCCTGCATGTGTGTGTAACCTGTACACCCTGATTTGACACTGTCCGTGTAAAATTCTAACAACTTCTCTACCAAATGATCCCACTTTTATACCACGGATAAACTTGATAAATTAAAGACTCTCTGATTGCTCTGGGTGCCAGGGTTCCCAAATCTTTCATAACAGATATACTTGTCCTTTTACATCTCATCCCACATGCAAATCTCAAAAGCTTTTTGAATGCTTGGTGTTTATTTTCAAGCAGGGAACCCACAGGACTCTCAAGCTTGTGACACTGACAGCAGACTTGTGACACTGTTAAAACACAACGATGATGGCTACTTAATACAGCTCACAGACTCTGCTTGCAGCACTGGAGAGACTTTTAACCTGACAGAAATATCATGAGATGCTGAAACAATATGGAACTACAGTCTTCTGGGGATATTTAGGAGTGTGCAAGGACCTTTTCAAGTATTAACTCACCTATATGATCTGAAGCTTCGATCTGCGAATCGAGTATAACTCCACTTGCCAGACCCATTGGAATCCTGCACTCTAAAGAGAGCATAGTAAGTTTGTTGTTAAAAATAATGAGTGATATTCCAGTATGCATTCTGGCGAAATCAAAGACAACATCACTCAGAACAATTCTTAGTAATACTATGACACCACTCCCTTCCCACAGATGTCCAAGTTAAGGTCTGCAATTTCTCTCAACAGATTAATCCACTGGTCACTGTGGGAAACCTCGAATTCAAAGTCAGTACGCTAAAGGAATAAAGGTAGCATGCTAAATAATTCAAAGCCAGTATGGCTAGAAGCTAAAAATTTTTTCTTTGAGAAGAAATTTACAGTAACCACTCCACCTCCTCTCTGAACGCACAGATAATCTCCTATGTTTTTTTTCAGAACAATCTCCCAAATTTATTTTCAGTGATCCTGAAAGGGTAGAGAGGACTTCACAGCTTGAATCCTCTAGCCAAAAACCACCTTAGTTCAGTACCTTTCTCTATAACCAAATAGGATGTCTGCATTCCTGCTTGCTGATATTCCCCCACTTCAGTGTCTAAAAGCCACCAGCCAGGCCTCTGTGGCTTCATTTCAATTGTTCTAAATGAACCTTGAAAAAAAAAGGAAGAGAAATGTATCAGAAACATTATATTACAAGGTTGATGTAAGCGAGGCTGAATGTTAAACCAAAGACCATCCTATGACTTCATTCAGAAAATTTAAATACACATTACAGAGAGAGCAAAAACTACCACCATCTCAATGATTTATTTTCTTAGAGAGGAAGTTCCAGCTGGAGACTGAGATTAGAATTAAATGGTCAGATCAAAACACAACCTTTGCTGCTGGTGCAAAGTACAAAACCTGGGATGCCTGTGTGTAACAACAGGTATCTGCACACTAACTACAGTGCTGAGCTGTGTAATGAACAGTGCTATCAAGTTTATTACATAATGCAGAGATGTTAATTCTGGTGCTGGTTATAGTTCTCATTCCTGCTGCCCCAGTGGGTTGTTCAAGTGACGTAAAGGATAGATGAAAAGAAGCCAAAAGTAGATGTGGGAGAATCAGAACTTCGGGCCCTCCCCTCACTTTCTGCATGACCCAGGAGTGCCAAGGGTTGAGCAGGAAGCAGATAGTGTTTCTGCTGCTTGCTGCACTCTTTAGAAAGCACAGTACATGACTTCATTGCTTTTCTTGTATTCCTAGTTACTGCAGACATGACAATTCTCGTTCCCATTTAAACAAAACACATAGATTTCATAAGGAAAAGCACCTCCTTAAAAATAATGAAATAAATTGTGAATAAACTACCAAATATTCACTAAACCAAACTCCTATTACTCCAATCCCAGTTTTTTTTTATTTTCTTGTTGTCTTCTTTTTGTTTTAAAACCTCTTGTAGCTGGCAATACAGGCTTCATAAGTGCTGTTATTGCAGACTCGCACTGCTGACAGGGATGGGGCAAAGGAACATATCCTGTAGCCTAATGAATACTTTTAGTCTATTTCCTTTCTCCCTGGACATAAGAATTCTCCTAGGACTCACATTTGTTCTTTCTGTTCTGTATCACACACCTTGACATTACAAAAAAAGCTCTCACTGTAAGGAGACCTTGACATTGGTATGATGAGGACAGATTGCCCTGGTCACTCTGCAGAACTTGCTCTGCTCTGGTACTTACCTGGAAGGAGTGTGTATGTACCAAGCTGATGCTTTGGCTCTCCTTGTTCTATGAAGGTCTGACCGTGGAAATGAACAACATGAATGTCTTTTGGCCCACCCATGTTGAGCAAATGCCATCGGACCGGTTCACCTTCATACATCCTCAAGCCTTGCAAATTGTAGGTAATCCCATTAATGGCTGAAAAAAAAATTGTTAGTAAGGAAAACTGCTCACAAAACAGGTCTCAAAGTGCTAGAATGGAATTATTAAAATTAGTAAAATATTTAATGAAGTAATACTTTTGAGAAGAACATAATCTTTTTTCCAATTCAAAGTGCAACACACTTTACAGTCTATATATATAAATTCAGAAAATCCAGTGATCTCACCAGAGGATTTGAGCATAGTTTGCTAGCAACACATGGCAACCAGGAGAACAAAGAGAATTAAATGTCAAATGTCAAATGGGAATATCAGGCCCAAAACAAAGGACAACTTTCGAAAACACGTTCTCCAGCTTCTACAGGCATACAGGTACAACTGACACCTTTAAAAATTGATTTTACAGACCACATTTTCAAAAGGCAGATTCTACTTCTCAACACATCCTTTTCAAACATGGTCATTCACAGCACACAAGCATCAGCTTTTCAAAGACAGAAACACAGAGTTTCACTACTGACCATTATTTCACAGAGGAAAAAGTGTTACCTCTGAACATTCAGCCACTCACTTAACTCTGTAGCACTAAAATCTCTATAGCCACAGAGAGGTATATTAAAGGCTGTTCTATAGCAGCTTTGAATTCCTCAATAGAACTAGCCAATTGTCATATTATTACAATATTTTTAAATTTCTTGCAAAATGTTGCCAGGGTATTAGCTTCTGAAAAAAGGAGGCTTTTTTGATTCTTTTTAATTTTTTTTTTTAAATTTTAATATGGGGGGTAGATGTATGTGACTGCAAGAGAGAAGCTTCCTATTGAAAGTCTCAGTCTAATATGTTCTTTCTTCATTTTAATAGAAAATTTACAGTCATTGCTAACCTTTATATTGCTAACCCTGACGATTATTGGTACAATGGATAACGACAAAAAAAATTCACATAATTAACGTGTAGGATTTACACATGTTGAAGAGGATTGAGAGCTGAGATACCTCCCTCAAACATCTCTCTACCTCAATAAACTGAATAACTGACAAAATGAAATAAGTACCATAGAATTTGTGGCATTGCTGCATTCCTTGCGTCTTCTCACTACAAGGCCTTCTAGATTGTTTGTCGAAGTACCAGCTTTTCTCTTCATCAAAGACCATAAAAAGTAAGAAAAAGTCTCTGGTAGATGTCCTGCTGCTGTTTGATTTGCTGAAGGTTCCTTTTTGACAGATTAGTATTGGCCCAATCAAACCAGAGTGAATATCTTTCTCCTAGAAGGTAATACACCCACATTAGATGTAGAAATGGGTTTCCCAAAAGATGTAAAAAACTGTCCCCTGCTCATTTTACTGTCCCCTGCTCAGTCTACCAGAGTTCCCCAATTTGAATTCTTCAACAGTTTATGTAATGTTTTAGCTGAGTGTAAGAGATTAAATGTCAGATGGGAACATTGAGCCCAAAAGAACAAAAATGTGTTCTGCAGTTTGCATTCTTACAGCCATACAGTAACATCATCTGGAGATATTCAAAACCCGACTGGACACAATCCTGGACAACCTCCCGTAACCCACCCTGCTTGAGTTGTGGGAGTGGACCAGATGATCTCTAGTGATCCCTTCAAACATAAATGCTTCTGTTGTTCTGTGATCAACCCCAGCAACACTACCACTTCCATTTTGATTTCCCTACCAGATTTAAATCCGAGTAGTAGATCCATGACCGACAGGCTGCTCCTGACTGCATAGGTCCCGATCGCCTGTTTGCATACCATACATATACGTAGCTGTTATTTGGCTGGACTTCATCATCTTCCTTAAACCAAGCAGTAGATTCATCATCATAAATGCTTCCCTCGGAGGACTTTTCATAGAGGAGTCCATGAGCGTGGAGGGAATATGGTCTGGATGCCAGATTCTTAAAATAAACCTAAAAAAAAAAATAAAATAGATACTATTCAACAAATTCAGGCCTGAACCAAAGTCCCCATACATTCCCAAGGCCTCAAACCACGGTCAAGATTTGTATAATGATTACAGCCTATGTTGTACATGGGAAAGCTGGCAGGGATAGCTTCTGACATTTCCATGCTGAGTCACCATCTTGATGCTGGTAGATAATGAAAAATCAGAAAGCACAAGTCTAGCTCCCTGTCTTCCGCTGAGTCTGGGCTCCTGGGACTTTTACAGCTGCCCCTCATACCTGGAACTATTTAGTGACTGCAAGCAGGGAGGTGGGGAGTTCCTATCTCTTACGCTTTGCTGCAGTTGTACTAAAGAAAGGCATAAAATAGTAACTCTAGGCTCTGTATGTATCATTCTCACTGAAATCAGTGCTTCACTCTTGTCCCAGAGAAGCACCAGGGTAGGCAGATTACATATTTACCTCTCAGAGAATGATGCTCCCAAGCTATAAAAGCCTTTTTCTTCTCTTACTCATGTTTTAAATGTAGGTCGGTGTGCTCCTGTTGCACACAACTACTACTGAAATAAGCAGAAAGCAGTGAGATCTACTCTCCCTCTCTAAGTCCATCCCTGTGTGTTGGAAGACTGGATGAAGAAGTAGAGAAGGGACTTTTTATAGCAATGTGCTTCCTAATGCAAGTATGTCCAGGGATTCAGTTCCTCTCCATCCTTGTTGATTGTATTAGAACTATCCAACCCATTTACAGCAAAGGCTTTTAGAGGAAATTATATATTTTTCCAAAAAGTATATATTAATCTTGAACACAAATTTACTAAGTTCTTTAAAAAAATTAAGAAGCTCCCTTCACACATAAAAAGTAATATTTTCAGTGCAATCTGAGTTTAGAAAACTCATTTTTTCATTAACATTAAACCTAAATCTCATTTTACATTTGACTGATAAGCCAGTATTTAATGTCAGGAAACATAAGAAAGAAAAACAGAATTTAATTTACGGTGGATAGAAAAGGATGTATTTCAAAGAAACACATCAGAGTGCTTGCATGTCCACAGTGCAATTTCTAGCTTTGAAAACTGTTTCCCCATCATCATCTTTTAAAAATCTGTGGGTTTTTAAGATCTGTTCTATGTCACACTCTTATAAGAATCTTATCCTGCACACACATTCAAAACATGGACTTACGAGGATAACATCATCCACTTCAGCTCGGATAACTGGCCCCAGGATGCCAAGGTGTTCTGTGTATTCATCTTCATCCTGAAGAGTCGTAAAGGTACTGTCTGTATAGCTTTGGAAAATCACCTTATATCTGGCGCCATCTTTACAGGTTTTGTCACTCATCATTGGACTGAAAGGAAATTCCCAATTAAAAACCCACACAGTGAAACAGAAGTAATAGCTTTGATGAAACCTGAAAACTAGTATGTAGGAACATTTTAGAATAGAAAGAACAAACACTCAAATGGCCTCAAGTTGTGCCAGGGGAGGTTTAGATTGGATATTAGGAAAAATTTCTTTACCAAAAGGTAAAATTGTTGAGCCCTTGAACAGGCTGCCCAGGAAAGTGGTTGAGTCACTAGCCCTGGAGGTATTTAAAACACATGCAGATGTGGCACTTATGGACATGGTTTAGTGGTGGACTTGGCAGTGCTGGGTTAAAGGTTGGACTCTATTATGATCTTAGAGGTTTCTTTCCAACCTAAATGGTTCTATGATTCCATTAAATAAGTGTCAGATGATTCTGCAAATCATGACTTGCAATGTTTAAGCAATTCTAGCTCTACAGTTGTATGAGATCCTTCAACAATTTGGTCAGCTACCACTGAAGACTACAACTGGTCTCTGAAAATCCACCTGAGCTCTATTTTCCTTTTATACCAAGAGCCTTAATGTGAATGAGAGCTTAGCTCAGTGTAGTGAGCATACCACCTATACCCTACTGTCTCACAGATGCACCTTCTCTTCTACATAGTGAGACAATATATGCCATGGGCTCTGCTAAATTCACTGGAACTATGCACCTCACACCAGCTGAAGAAGAACTTCACTGGAGAGATCTATACAGAGCTCTAAGCATTACATTTTCCTTATTTTGCAAGTGCCCAAAGAAACTGTCTATTGTATTTTTGCAAGTGCCATTTATACAGATTGAGATGAGGCAGAAAAGTGGGGGGAAAATATCAGTCAAATAAAATGGAAATTCAATTTAAGAAATAATATATGTTTGGAGATTAATTTTGCATAATGAAAATTTTCTTGCTCCTGTTTTATCTGTTTTTGATAAAAATCCAAAGTTCTGTCAGTCTTGGTCTTATTCATTTCAAGGGCTACAAAGTTTAGGTTTTTGTTGAAAAGTGACAAGGAATTCTATGTCTTGTAGTGTGAGCACTGATCTTAACTTGTAATATTTAAGATAGTAAATTTTTAGTACAGTGTTTTTCTCAAGTATTTTTCACATATATTCTTTGCTGTGGCATAGTAGTCAGTCTTCCCTGTCAAAATATAAGAAGACCTCTCAACAACAGGGTTTGTGATCCAGTCACCTTCTGATTTCTCTAAACAGCAGGAACAACAATGCAATAATTCACTCAGCTTTGTTTTTGTTTTACACCTGGGCGGTTAATCACTTTGCTGCTTTCATATACTTTTCAATACTGCAGCCTTGTGAAGTTGGAAAGTGCTTTATCCCATTTTACAACAGAGAACCATTTCTTGCTAGTGCTAGAAACTGTGATTCATCCTGCCTGTAAGCTCATCCTGTCTATATAACATCAGTTAGTCCGCTAAAGTCCTGGAAAGACTTTGCTCAAGGAGGTCTCTGTCCTGCCTCTAGTACAGGTACCAAGAATTCGAGTTGGAACTAAAACAGGTCATTCAAGTATAACAAAACTAACTGCAAGTTTCCCTCTTACAGTGAATTTTTTAACTTCTGTATTAAAGAGTGGTTCTAATGAGTCTACAAAAGGAGGTTAAGAAAACAAAAAAAAAACAAAAACCAAACCAAACCAAACCAACAAACAACAGAAGAAGAGTTCTTAGCTATGTTGCTCTTGATTATAATAATCTCTATCACATTTCTAGGAGGTCCAAGCCTCCCAAAACTCTTATGGTACTGCCACTGAAACGTTGGAAATCACATGGCACGTTACAGATGCTTCTAAGTTTATCAGCATGTGAATCAACCAACATTCTGCTCGTGTGTGTCAGGATGGTGTGCAAAATGAAAAGAAGCGATTTAGCCAAACCTTTTTTTATATCCTGCATAGTTCCAGCAGACCTCTTCAGCTGCTATATAGTATCTCCTCTCATTCCCTCTGCTGCGCAGGTAATGTTCAGCAATGTTCTCTGGGTTACGTTGCTCGTTGATATTCACCTTGGGGTCTGTCATGTACGGGTCATCCACATTCACATAATAGTACATGTATTCAACACCTGATGTTTCCTCCCTGTCAGATTCTCCCGTGAGAATCTCGTAGTCGCCATCTTCTTTGGGAAGCCCGATTGTGATGGATGGCCTAAGCTGCCGCGGGGTGAGTGTGTAATTTTGCAGCTCTCTGTGCCTGGCTCTACTCAGATCCATCGCATGGTTGGCTCCACTGGGTGCCCCTGTGGTGTTAGAGCAGCACGGCAGTGCCGTGTGGTTGGTCTCACCCGGAATCATCATTCGGCCAAACCCTGCCAAAGAATTAGTGATTGTTTTGGAGTTTTTACTCCTTGGGCTCAGAGAGTCAGTAATTTTTGGATCTTCCTTCTTTTTCCTTCGGATCTTGATGAAGGTTCCAGATGTACTTAAAGTAACATTCTTGTTTCCTTCCTTTCCTTTCTGAGTTGGGTGCATGTGGCTCCCTTTCTGGTTTTCCCCCACTAGATTTGAGAACTCTTGATACTTCTTCATATCCTCCTTATTTATGAATGCTGTACCATTTCTGCCATGATGACTTAACTTACTGCCAACAGATTTATCTAAATTTGCCTCTACTCCCAGATTCTTTGCAGACACCAAATTCCATTCCTCACTAGTCATTTTAGATGAATATTTCCCTGCTCTGGGCAATGATGCTTCTAGTAAGTTCTTCCCTACTGCAGGACTGGAATTAGGGTTTGTATCACCTAAAGTATGATCTAAAGATAAGGCATCTGCTAGTTGATCTTTAGATATCCTGGGTTCATAAAGGTTGGATGAATTAAACCCATCTCCTGCTATGAGGTCCAAAGCAAACGTCAAGTTAACTGTATGCACAGGATTTTCCATCTCATTTTCCTCCTCTTCCAGTTCATCACCATAATCATTCAGAAGCTGGACAGTTCCCACCATGGATATATTGGATGTGTTCTCTGTGTGATGCACAGGAGGTGCACTAGTCTTGTCAGAAAATGAGACATTTTTATTTCGTACATGATTTAGAAGGGCATTCATCTTTTGGACAGAGTAAAACTTCATGGCCAATGAGCTTCGCCTTTTCCTGTTAATGTTATAATTTCCTGTGGTTTCCACTTGATGTTCTTCTGAAAATAATTTACTGTCCTTTCCACCACCTGGAAGCTCTTCTGCAACATTCATTGGGCCTTCCCCATTGCTCAGCAAGTGTTCACCTTCAGACATGTTACCATGAGCTATTTCATAATTGCTTTGGCTTCTATTCTCAAATACCAAGTCAGCCTTTCCATCACTTGTGGTAGCTAAAAATAAAGCCTCTTCTGCTGTGATTGATGTGTGATTTGACTGGAATGTTTCGGTCTTGATTAGGGGAAGAGGAGTGATATGAGTTTCTAAGAATTTAGAGTTGTTTGTTGATTCACTACTATTTATAGCTGTCAGACCGGAGCCAGCTGCCACCTCAAAACTTGTGGTATCAGTGTCTTCATACTGATCCCAGGCTAGTGCTGTAAGGTTTTCTTTTTCTTCATTGTCTGCTGCCTTCCTTGAGCTTCTGATGGAGTAAAGAGAGGCCAGGTATGCCTGATAATCCGCGTCCTCTGGATCTTCCTCTTCTTCTTGCACATCTTCCTCAACGGAGGTGGAAACAGCCTTTTTTTCAGTCTTGATGTGAGTGAAATCTACAACATCAAACGTGTAATCTTCCTCAGACTCACATCTGGCATCTCTGAACCTCAGCCTCATGCCGTAACTCATCTCTGGGGTACCCCAGGATGCTAAAAGCCAAGTACCTGCAATGGAAATAAAAGTGTTATGAGAGTGGACATTGTCTATCATGTAAGTGGCCAAGGCAAGTTATTGTGCTTGTTTCTACAGCACCTATTATAGCAGAATGCTAATCTTCATCTGGGATTTTCATGAGTTCTCATTGCAATGAAAAACAATAAATGTAAACAAATAAGAGCACATATAAATAAATAAACACATCTAAGATATGGAACTCTTCTCCACAGATTAAGCTGAGTCCAAACATAACCCATGAAAGAGATGGATATGAAAAGGAAAGAAAGACATAAAATAAAGGATCCTATGTTTAGATCAGCATCTGAGATTTGGACCTCTTGAGATAAAGTTTCAGTTTTATCCTGTCCTTAGTGTTATCCCACTGCCACACAGATAGAACATCCTAAGCAGAACTAATAAGTTCTGAGGCAATGCTGACAAGCATCTGACACAGGATTTTAAAAGCTTTTGAATGCATAAAGGATAATCTTTAATAAGTATAATAAAAATAAAGTAATTTGAATTTCCAATCTGACACAAAACATTAAGCTGCCAAGCTGAGGCATCTTAGATTAACTTAAAGGTTTTATAATTCCTCCAAAACCTAGTCTGAAGTTCTCTATTTGAAACTAGGATCTGCAGAGAAGAAAATACAATGTTTCCCTAAATAACATCAAATCAAGTTCTTTGCTTGATACCATTTGCTTTTGGAACTAGTGGAAATGACAGAATAGACAGAAATAAGAGACCTTGAGTAAAATGGTCTTTTTTATTCAAGAGATTACATAAAATTCTTCCTCTATTTATCAGAGTTTAAAGAAGATAAAATACACAAAAAATGGTATTTTAAATGGGATAAGGATACCTAAACTTTGTGGGATTTTAGATGATCACTAAAATCTCACAAACTTCAATGATGACGAACCTCTGTCCTTTTGAAGGTAATTCCTAAAGTGTGTGCTACATGGGTTCTAGTATCCCCTTTTCAAGATATGGTGTTAATCCTAGTTAGACATTGAGATGTATCTGACAGACCAGTGACCCAGTTCAGCCAGGCAGACTTTACTGCTGTTAAATGACCACAAGTCTAAGGTGAGGTGTAGCTATTTTGTTCAGTAATGACTAGCATAATTTGACAGTTTGGGCACATTTTAGCTTGCTCAGGATGGACAAGTATGTGGCAAAATAGGAAATCATACAGTGCAGTTGATACTGGATCGCTTCGAAGAATTCTTAGAATTGCCTTAAAATGATCATTACTAAGACCAATACTAATTGTGAAATGGAAAAAAACCAAACTACAAGATGACAAATAAGAGAGCCTCAGTGTAGCAAAAAATTATTCTGTATGCTAAGTCTGTGTAGCCAACAAAATTCCCTATACATTAGTTGCACTGGGGAATGTTTTCCAGCACTGTGTTCATCTGAAAAGTTTTCTTTCCTTATTTAGGTAAGTCCTTATAGATTGGAGATTAAATAATATCTTAGAAGAGCTGTCAAATAGTATAGTTCTACTACTTACCACCATTGTCCATTTCCACTGTGACTGATTCTCCACTCATTGGGAAAAGGTTCAATGTATCTTCATATTTCCCTCGATACAGAAAAGAGTGTCCAGAAAGGCGAACAGAGACAATCTCATCATGGGTGCCAACACTGGAAAAGTGCCACTGAACCACAGTATCTTGGCAAAATCCAAGGATTTCACTGCTGTCAGACACATAGCCATTTATTGCTAAAAGGAAAGCAAAGTAAAAGTGGTCTCAATATTTTCAGAGTAAGACTTTTAAAACCTCCCATTCTTTGACGTCAGTCCACTGAACTGGACTCACTGGAAAGAGACTGGCACAGGGGTGAAATCACAGTAGCCTTGATGGAGATTCCATCTCTGGAAATACTAACTCTAAGGCAACAGGGTGTTGCACTGAAGTTTAATTAACCCTTGCCTTTGCTTCAGGGTCCAGAGCAAGCCAGGTCCCTAATGGCAAGGTGGGAGTCAGCCTCTTCTCACAGACAGCTAGTGATAGGACAAGGGCAAATGGCCTCAAGTTGCACCAGGGGAGGTTCAGGTTGGATATTCAGAAAAATTTCTTCACTGAAAGAGTGGTTAGCCATTGGAACAGGCTCCCCAGGGAAGTTGTAGAATCACCATCCCTGGAAGTGTTCAAAAAACAAGTGGACACTGCACTTTGTAGTATGGTTTAGTGGGCATGGCAGTATTAGGTCAAAGGTTGGACTTGATGATCTGGGAGGTCTTTTCCAACCTTAATAATTCTACAATATTGCATATTTCTGTACAATGCCACCTGGCATGGTTAGAAGTTCCCTGGCTGTCTAGAGAATTCCCTGATTACACATAATTCTAAATACTGAATCACTGAATGCTCAGATTCACATAAGCTTTCATATTATTCCTCTTGATATCCCACTCACTGTGCATTACGTTTGAGTTATAGAACTTGGGATCATCCCTTTTAACACTGGCTGGGTTGCTGCAGTACTCCTTGATGTTATCCTCTAGGTACCAGCTCTTATTTTCATCGAACACAGCAAACATTGCCTGCTGCTCCTCATCTGCCTTTTTCTGAAAGACAATCAACACAGCAGTTACATTTTATGAGCAGACACATGTATTAAGGACTCAGTACTACAATTTTCCTTACTTACTATGGGAGCAACATAAGCTTCACCAGAGCTGTGGTAAGCGTGATCCAAGGGCTGAGGGAAAGGGAGCAGGTGGTCCAAATTTCAATGCTATTACTGCAACCGACCTGTGGTGGAGCACTGAACGAGCCACTTGCACTGCTGATACACAGGTGACTGGGCTCTCTGTAAGACGACCAGACTTCTGACTTGACCTGAACATATGCTTTTGACATTTTTTTTTCTCTCAAGTGGTGCTGAAGTCTTTGCCAAGCAAGATTTTGATGAATGGCAAAGAGAACCACTCTCCCAAAACTCTCCCATGCTGTTTGGGTTGTTCTGGATTAACTGATGCCTGAGACTGTCAGATGCTGTTGAGTTACATCTGTTACAGAAAGGGACCAGGTCTGATCTGAATGTCTTTAGAGTATGAAGATATAATAGCAGCAAGAAAATTTATTATCAAGTCTATAAATAGACTTTCAAGTCAGACTGACCTTTTGCTGATATGCTACTCTTGCTAAGAAAAATATAATTCCTTTACTGCTGTGGACAGTTAGAGGACTGTTTCTTTGAGTGATTTCTTCAGGAACCTACTGGTTTAATTGCTCTCTACAGAACAGTTCTCTAAGAGAAGCAAAACCAAATTCACTGTAGATCAAATACCATTATTTGAGCCAAATCTGTGTCTCAGAGTTTGCCAAACATGTTACCTGCACACCCTTCTGTGTCAGCGCTTCACTTTTGCAAATCAGCAGTGGTCCAATCAGCCCAGAGGCTATATCTCTCTCAGTATTTACAGCACTATGATACAGTCTTGTAATACATTGAGCATCCTGTGCAGTGGGTTGGTCTGTTTTAGAGATTTTCCATTCATAAATGTATGTGTCCCCTGGGTCAACTCCTCTGCTCTGGGTGCCATTGCCTAAGGAAAAACAAAGAAGAAGAACAGTAATGAAACAAACCGAGAGCCAGATCCTAATATCAAGCTGCACCTTTCTAGATGCAGTTAGGCCATTTCAAGCTGCCTTGAGATAACTGAATGAATTTTGTCTCTCTCTAAGACCATGAACCAGAACAGAAAACTAAGACACCAAAAAAACTAAGACACAAAAAAAAGTCTCTGCTTTGCAGATAATACCTTGGTCTCTCTCTAAGGAAACACAACAGGTAAGCAGAGGCAGAGCACAGAACTGAAGTCTCCCAGTCATGCACATTCCTAGACACAGCACCTTCTTCAAAGCAATGAAACCACTCACAACAGTTAGTGATAGGTAAAATATATTTCACAGATTTTTTACTTGTGTGGTCCAGAGGATAATCAGCTCCTTCTGCATTCTTTGAAAGTGTCACTCCATGGAAGTAAATGCTGTAGGGTCGACTGGCCTTATTTTTGAATACAATCTATATTGATAGGTAAAAAAAAAAATAAATAATTAGTATTCAATAAATCCTTCTCTGAATACATAACAAAGTTTCCACTATGGTAGAATTTGCCTGGTTTCAGCCCAGAAAGTGCCAGAAAGGCAAAGGGATGTATTAAATATTGTCTGATAATATAAAGCCACAGTCTAAATGATTTTAGTACTCTGCTTCTAGACTTTGTAGAGCCCACTGAGTGAAGTTCAGCTGCTTACACCTGGTCTCTGGAAGGTCTAAAAAGAACACTTGTTCTTCCACTTACTGGGCACACACTATCTCTGGAAATACAAAGTTATTGACTAAAGTTCTTAATAACCTTCAAGGTGGGAGAAAACAAATTTAAAACCAAATCTTGTCCCCAATTCCAAGATCCAATGTGGATATGTAAGGAAAAGGCAAAATGTCCTGTCTATTCTTGAAAACAGGAGGGGAAAAAAAAGAAGAAAAAACCAAACAACAAAACATGATAAATTTAGAGTCACAGAGTCATCGTGGAAATTATGGACATTAAAGGTCACAGAAATTTGTGATGTATCAAGTGACAACACAAATGGATGTGACAGCAGCACAAGCTCATAATGTAAATGCTTTGTAGTTTCATAGCATAACTTCATGAAAGAACATATGGAAATTCAGTACCATTGTCTAAAGGAGCCAGAAAAAATATGAACATAATAAATGAGAGACTCATGAAGTTTGGCCTCACATACCAATTCCCCCAGAAGTCTGTCCAGGTTTAGCTTTTTCCCCGTTTTGGACCAACATCAACACATATTTTACAAAGAGTGTGAATGAAGCATGTTTATGTTGTAAAATAAAGCACAAACACGGAAACTACAGAGGGAATGCCAAAAAATGCAAGCTAAACACTGTCACTTGTGATCATACCTTTTAACAGGGAAAATATTTATAACATTAGCTGTTTTTGACAAACAACACAAATCTAACTAGTTCTTTGTATCTCTGCCCCAGTGAAAATTATGCTACAGTATAAATAATCTCTGCATTTTTGTTACTTACTTTGACTTTGTCATTAAGCTGAGCTCTGATAATAGGGCCCAAGATTCCAGTTTCCTTGGGGCGGGGATTTTCCAGATGTTTTGTGAAGGTGGCATCAGTGTATTGCCTAAAAATAGCCTTTTTATACCTTTTACCTATGAGATTTGAGAAGTTGTCCAAGTGCTGTGTTTTATAGTGTCTTAAAAATAACAGAAAAGACAAATGATTATCAAAACTTAAATAGTGACATCTTTTAGAACACAAAATTAGTACTCAAGCAACTGGTAGAAGCTTCACTGCTTGAAAAAAAGTCCAAATACTAAACTGACTTAATGCTCTTCATCCCAAATTCTAACCTAAATTAGGTAGGAAGAGTGTTGCCGTTGGATCCCCAGAGGCCCTCTCCAACCTGAATTATCCTGTGACTTCATGTTAATATTCCATATTATGTTGACAAAGTATTACTTACCTATCAAGGCTGGCTGGAATAGTTGGGGCGTAATCCCAAGTAACTTCTTCTGCAGCAATGAAATATTCCCAGTTTTTGACCATAAGACGTTCTTTAAAGGACAGACGACTCTTCTTTACCTCTTTGTCCCCACAGTCTCTTACAGTGAGGTAACCATGCATTCCAGCTAATTGAGAAGAAACAGTACCACAGTGATTTCCCATTGATGAGTTCTTACCACTCCAACTGTGTTTCTCATTCCTTTAGCTAAGGCTGCCATTAAGCCTTTGTTCATCTGACTGCCATCTTTTCAGGCCTGAAAGCCACTTTTTCCTTTTTCCCCCCTACCCCAAACATATCTTCAGCTCTTATAAGACAGACATTTCTCTCATCTTTTAAAACACTCAAGATACCACTTTCAGAAAATGAACAGCAAATATTTTAATCAGACTGAGTTGCCCTTTGCTGAAATTACTCAGTTTCTCAGGAAACAGGTGATTCCTTACTCATTTTATAATAGTGCTTATCTGAACAGCTCACAGAGACTTAGATGCTGGAGTACTGATTCACTGTTGCTCTGTGACCTGCACACAGCAGTAAAGCTGCAAGCAAGTCTTTTAGTTCATCACGCATTTTTAATTTCAACAAAATGCCCTGTTCTCCAGTGCCGCCTTAGTGAAATTACAAAACCCCCTGAAACAGATTAACTGTACTGTTGCAAAACAGTAGAAGCTATTTGGGACATAAACAAGAGTAGGACAACTCTACAGGTGCCTAATAAATAGATGTTTCCTTGCCTTGCAGGTGCTTTTGCACAAGAGAAGATATGAGCCACCTTCCTTCCTCACTCACTGTCATGTTTACTGTGGTTGATGCTCCTCCCACCAGGTTTATGGTAGAAACTCGGCGATGTCTTTGCTCCATGGACTGGCCATTGATATGAATGGAGAAAACTTCTGGCTTGGAACTCATTCCTATCAAGTGCCAGCTAATGTTGTCATAAGCACAAGCCTCTAAATCTGAAAGAGACACAAGAATAGCGTTCAGAATACAGGAAAACCATTCAAGTTCCCTATGCACACTAAGTTTGAAGTGAATCTTCACTCAAAGCATTAAAAAAAAAAAAAAATCTGACTCCTGGCATCAGTGTTTGCAACAAGATGAAGTTTGAGAAGGTTTTAAATGGAACAGATACCAAAATATTGCATGTCCATGGAAGAGAGGTCATTACATCTTACCTGCAAGTAACAACCTGACTTACAGTGAGGTGGCACAAAAGGAAAAAAAACAGTGCCCTCTTTTGGAAAGCTGATCTGTCCTTGTTTGAGGGATGAGGGGAGGAGCAGGGCAGGGAAGGAGATGAAAAAGCTAAAGAATGGTATCTAGTGACAGTAATTACCCTATCGAATATTTGCTTAAAAAAACCACTTGAGAATGCCTTTTGTATTTGCTCAATGGAAGGGAGAGAGATATGAAAGTAGTTCCTTAGGAGAACAAGGGAAAAACACTAGCAACAAAATAGCCCCATTACCACCTTCCTAGTCTTCTCGCTTCCTAATAACTGACTTTACACTTCCAGGAATTTCTTCACCTGGTATGTTCTATGTGCCGTAAAACAAACAATTCACTTAACCACATTACTCTCTCCCCATCAGCTGAATAAAAAATTGAGGGAGTTTAATTTCTTTTTAGAGTTAATAAACCTGTTCTTCAAGCAGAATACTTCTAGGAAGTAATCTTATTGGTCCTATCAGCAATTTGGCACAACTTCCTTCCAGCAACACAGCTTTTCTTCTAGAATTTAGATGCTCACAGACGCATTCTAAAAAAGGCTACAGCCTTTTTCTACCATTTCTCCACATTCCTAGTGACATGCATGAAAAGCAAATAGAGGTAATATTCAGTGTTCATCAATGTTAATTTCATTTCACACAAGCCTGAACAGTACCTGGTAATGTTCCATCAGTATAGCCATTAATTGTGTACTTGACTGATGCTGATCTTTGCCAACTCTTGTTTTCATCAAACACACCAAACATCAGTACATACTCCCTGTCAAAAAGTTTCTGTGACCCATCCTCATTCAGGCTTCCTATGAAGGAGAAACAACAGGTTGCAATTTGAAGCATAAGTAAAGCAGTTTTCACATCCATGTATATTTAATAGCTTGGTACCCTGTTACCATGTACTGGCAGAGCCTGACCAAAATAAGGCCTTGAGAACACTCATAACATGATTTTATTTCTGAAAGTACTTTTGGGTTGGATAACCACAAAATCAAAAGTCTGTAATATTCCAGAAGAGAGAAACACCATGCAATGAGTTGTGTCAGACAATTCTGGCAATGTGTGGTAGGGATTGCCTTAATGAATGGGAGTGCCAAACACCTTCTGTTCACAATCAGGTGCTGCCCTCCCTTTTGAGACTGTGAGGCACAGAGAAGAACGATGGCAGAGTCACCAGCAGCGTGAACAGTACTTTTTCAAGAACTACACTGAGGTCATCAGTGCCTTTAAAAAGCTTAAAAATCAGCAAACAACATTTACATACAAAAGACTTCAACAGATACTGCTGAACTGGATCAGGTACAAGAAACTGTCTAGCTGATTTTGTGATACAGGTTCAAATTCTATCAAGCAGCACAATTCATTCTGGACATGTCACACAGAATTGGTGTGATTTTACTGACTCTTTCTGTAGATTGCTCACATTAAAAACTTCCATTTGCTACTTTCAATACATAATCTGGTCCCTCTGGACTGCAGGGACTAAAAATTTGGGAATTTGCTGATTATTTTTCTTAATAATTCTTAAAAGAGGCAGTGCAAGCAATTATCTTTAATACAATCCCTTTTATTTATGAGAGGCTACAAAGTCCTGTTTTCTTTCACAAGTCTCAAATCAACAGAGGAATTTATTTACTTGTCATGCAAAGAACATTCAGGCAGTGCTTTAACTCTAAAGTCCACTTCTTATAACCTTCACCACCTATGCTGCTCTTAATGTGTCAGGATGTGGTGAGTTGTCCCACGCGAGCAGCCAACACACACACAGCCACTTCAATGCCTTCCCACCCCAAATAGGGCAGGAGAGAAAACAGGAAGAACAAAAATTAGAATACTCATGGGTCAATAAAGATAGTTCAAAGGTGAAGGAAAGAGGGGAAGAAAACAAGCAATGCAAAAGAAATCACTCATCATCTCCCACAAGCTGACTGATCCCCAGCCAGTCTCTCAGGAACAGCCACCCTGGAAGTAAACAAATCAGCACCCCCCATTTTCCCCACATTGCTGCTTCTTCCTCTACCTCCGGTTTTTATTGGAGAATGATGTTGCATGGTAGAAAATACCCCTTTGGACAATTTGGTTCATCTGTACAGACGAGTCCCCTCCCAAACTCTTGTCCACGCCCAGCCAACTAACTGGGGATGTCCAAACAGGAAAAAGAGAAAGCCTTGACACTGTGCAAGCTCTGCTCAGCAACAGCTCTAGCATGGGTGGGTATATTAGCAGTGCTATTTAGCCACAAATCCAAAACAGAGCACCATATGAGCTGCTGTGAAGAAAATTACCTCCATACCAGGCAGACCAAAGATTTTGCACACCTGTATATTGCACACCTGCCACACACAGGGCCCAGTCAAAGCAACTGTGTTCAGAAATCTTAAAAATGTGCATAGTGGGCTCTTTGTCTTTGCTGTAGCTAGAAACATATGGTCAAATTGTCTTAAATTTGTAGTGGTCACCCCAATCCATTCAAATTCATATCCAGCTGAAGCCCACAATATATGCATGAATTCAAGAATTCTGAGATGGAAACCCTAAGAAATAAGGAAAATAACAAGCCCTGGATAATACTAAAAGCACCAATCCTCAAAAGAAAAAAAAATCAGGAGGAAGATAATTAATAGTAATGCCACTCCTTTGAGGTGACATAAGTAGGTGTGTTCTGCAATTAAATGGATATCTATTAGTTAAGAGAGTGTTCTTGTGCAACCCCACACCAAACCAGCTTTATGTTTACTTTCAGGAAAGCTTCGAGGTCCAAGTCCATGCAGTCTATACAAAATTTTTGACTCAAACCATAGGAAGAGGATCAAGCCAAATAACTCACAGCGCTTTCACTACAACAAGGATATACAACTTGGAAAAACTTATAATTTAAGGGACCAACAAGAAGTTTAAGTAGCTTACACGATGGCATACTGTTTCAAATGTCCCTCAAACCAGTGGTATGTATCTAGCAGCTATTTACAAATCCTACAAATAACAGTTCTTATTAGTGGAGATGGAATTCAATGGTTCCGACTGCTAAAATCTGAAGTCTCTGACTGCATGCAAAAACAATTTCAAGACTTATAATCTGTTCAAATTTGTCCATATTTTCAAATGACTAGCAAAAGACACACTGCTTTGCAATTTTAAGCCCTTGTTACAGAAGAGAGAGTGCTCCAGGCTCTTGATCAGACAGGGTAAAACTATTATTTCTTGCCTTACTCTCTGAAGTGGCTGAACCATTTTGAATGAAGTTTTAAAAAGTATATATTCTAAGACAGGCAATTTGAGGTCATATATTTAGCAGTTAAGCAACTGAAAATGCAACCAGTACAGGCAAATGTATCTATTTAATAATGCTCTCTGCACATCCTATAATTATAGGATGGAACTGCATGAAAGCTGGCATTTTAAAACTTTAATATCTAAAAGAATGATGTTAAAACCCATTTATTTTACACTGAATGTAAAGATGTGAAAAATAATGTATCTTCCCTCAATAACATCCAGCCTTAACTTTGTTAAGAAATGAAACTGTATTACTTCATAGTAGTCTTAAAGCATTTCATTACCTTTCTTACAGATAAGCAGTGCTCCAATGAGACCGGAGTTAAAATCCATTGCCATGTTCACATGAGAATAATAAGCATAAGTAAGACAAGGAAGGTCAGCTTCTCTTGGACCAACTTCTTCTGATATATCCCACATGTATGTGTACACCTGGCCTGGAAGTACAGCATCATCTCGTTTTTCTGCAGATGTTGTTCTGTCACCGTACAGAGAGCCTGCCGAGAAAGGAGTCAGTAGGGTGGCATGAAGACAAAGATCAAATAAAACAGCTGGAATATGCTCCTACAATCAGTTCCAAAAGCTTTTTTCTTGCATATATGATACTTCAGCTTCAAACAGATAACTCATGATTCCACTTACACTGGGGAGAGTATCACAGGGAGAGTAGATATTCCACCATCCTGTTTCTTACAGATTAAAGATTTCCTAGAGCTGTTATCACTGTCAAAAGGTTGGGCTCTTCATCAGTCTGGCTAGGCTTAGGTTGGCATGAAGTTTCAGCCTCTGCCCACTGATGCCCTGCAGAGGAATGCTGCTCACTGTGTCACCTTCCTAACTGTCATAAAGCCACTGTGTGGACTGGCATTGTCTTATTGCCTTAGGCCTTTTGTACACTGCCTTTCCAGACAATGAGCACTAATGGCTCATATCTATTCCTGCCATACCCAACAGATCTGCAATACGACAAAGGGGAGCCAGAGAATCAAAATCCTAGGTGCAAAAGGCACATTAATTAATAAGTCAAACTGAACCACCTATCACTTTCCATGAGATTTTCTGTTCAACTCCATGAGATGGGGTTGCAAACCTCTTTTTGTACCCATAGAGCAAACAAAGCCTTGAATAAATTTGTAAACTGCAGTTCAGAGCTCTGCCTCAGTACCCTCAGGGCAGGACAATCCAAGAAGCACGAGCAATCAAACTCTCTTTGTGCTGGTGCAGATATTTTACTGTCAATTTAGTCATAGTTTATGATCTCTTTTTGCTCGTCTCACGAGGGTTCCAGGAGCAAAACGCCACAAAGCCGAGCATTAAATGCTGAGTATCACAGGAGCATGATCAGCACCGTTAACTGCCTTTAACAATAATGCCTTGATGTATGCAATTGAACGAGATTTGGAAAAGGTTTTAAGACCTGTATTTAAGAGTTTACATGTCCTGAAGTATTTTGCAATTACATGGGGGTGGACTAATGACCTCCAGAAGTACCTTCCAACCTCAACCACTCCATGATTCTGTGGAACAGTGTTAGCACACAGGCAGCTGGTCAGGGGAATGCACATGTCAGGTGACACTAATATTCCTGGACACTAATATTCCTAGACGTGTATTATTGGATTCTAATAACACACTGATGAACAAGAAAGGCGCTAACAAGGGATATGAAGTTTCAATCCAGGATCAACACATATTTCTGTCACATGTATCCTCAGACATTGGTCTGGACCTCTCTCAATATTTCATGCAGTACTCTACAAGAAAATGAACAAAACACAGAGTTTTTACAGCATTTACCTTCTTCATTTTTGCTGTAAACTAGGCCTTGGGGGTGGATACTGACAGGCTTGTCAGCCATGTTTTTAAGGTGAACTACTAGAGTATCTCCCACTTCAGCACGCAGAGTTGGTCCCAGAAGTCCTGTAGTTATTCAAGATAGAGGAAAATATGAGCAAAGCAGTATGTTTAGTGTAACAAAGAATTCTCTCCCCTGATATTCTTCCTGATATTATCTCCCTCCTGATATTAGGAAATATCAGCTCTCAAAGTATAAGTTGCAAAATTAATACAGAGAATGTAATACCACTGCAATGAATATTTACCCAAAGAAAGGCATATGGGGATTTAAATCCTGCAGCTCATAGTAAGGAATGTTATAAATTGTATGTCTTGTAACTTAGCACTTAAAAATCACAAGAAATAATAAACAAGGGGGGTGTGTGGAAGTTATTTCCAGACACAAAAAAAATTATCAAAGGATTCATGTTGAGGTTCATTAGAAATTTCTAGCTATTCTTCACATACAATTTAATTAAACAGATTTAGGAAGACAGACAATTTATAGTTTAAGACTTTCTCTAAAGGCATTCAAGCACATTTCTCTGAGTAGCACTCTCAATGCCAGAACTCACAGAACAAAAAGATCGTTCCATCCCCAAATGTTATCCAAATAAATAATCAGATCCATGTTGCAAATTTCTTGAGGCGTTTCCTGCAAAAGCTTTCAAGAGGAGCTTTTATCCCTACTCCCCATTTGAAAAAATAAGTGTTGGATGAAACTGCTATGACAACTTTTGGCTTATTAGGCTCTTTTCTTGTAAACTATTTTGTAAATTAGAAAGAAGCAGATTCGGAAAACACAGGAGAACAAACAAAACTGAAAGGAATCAAATCATAGACCAGGTCTTTCAGAGCAACTTGTAACAATTTCATATAACCAACCTCACACACATTTACTTTGAAATCTAAATCTGAACATGTAACATCTGAAATTATTTTATCTACTAATATGAAACCCAGACAGACTACATAAGCATTCTGCCTAAGTACCAGAACACAAGTACCATACTTATGTATGGCATGAGTATGAGAACTCGCCTCCATCCACTTAAAGCATCTGCAAGCATGAAGTAACAGACACAAAGACAAGTGGACATCTTTCACACTCAGCCTTTCTGGTTTTCCTTTCCACTGATCTATCAGAAACATATTTAGCCTCAGGACTTGGGCTCTTTCCACGTGAATTTACAGTGACACCACTGTGACAGTGACACACAAATCTAAATGCATACAGGAAGTCTCGTCAGATGCTGAAAACAAAGGGAGCAACTTTGTACACTGCAATTAATTTGCAGACAGCCACAGCCTCTGAGAGTCCAGCCTCTCTATGGCCTTTGAAAGTCTCGTGCACTGTGGAGACCTCACCCTCTGTGCTTATTTGTTTTATGTGCAAACAAGGGACACAAAAAATACAACCTTGCTTAGCTTATCACTGGATTTAAAACAAGCAACAAACAAAAATACTCAGAACATTTCCTTCATGTTTACCTGCAAATGTATTTGCTGGCTTTTCTTTTTTAAAATCCCCTTCATATTCTCTGTAGGAAATTTTCTTAAACACACGATCTGAGTGTTCCAATCTGAAACCAAAAGAGTCACAAAAAATATTAAAAAAATGAAAGGGCAAAGATTCTAAGAGATGCCATTGCTGTTTAATGGATATTCTCAGAAAATGAACCCTGGAATTACATTTAATCACTTGCACATTTTGCTGAAGGCAAACCACACAGTCCAGCTCTTTGTAGTGTCTTCTTCCCTCTTACTCTATTGAATCTATGATGTTCCTGAGCTAGATCATTTCATATGGGACATTCAATTACAGCACCTACCACAATTCTCCCCTGACTTTGCTGGTGGTTTCTGTAGGTCTTCTTGATTCTGGGATGAAGATGTCTTTGTTTTGTCCAAGACACAGACAAAGATGTCTCAACCATGCTTAAACTAGAAAGCATCTGACAGAACACAGTGAAAGAAACCTGAATTTCTTTTTACTCAACCCCGTGCTTTGAACTTTCAGACTCACCAGAAGGATTCTACAACAGCATTGATAGCAAGCTCCTGTCACAGCAATGACCTTGGAAGCAAGAACAAAATTCTTCTCTGACAACAACTAAGGATCTCACAGCAAGTTAGAAAATGAGAAACACTGCAAGTGCCCTTAGTCTTGTTACGTAAATGACTTGGCACGCAGTAGATCACACAATGTTTTCTTAGAAAATATTTAGGCAAATAGATGGAAACCAGCACACAACACTTTTGTAATGGAAATAATAATGAGAAGAGGGATGGAGGGATAACAGCCTTTCACATTTATTGGTTGAGTTATTATAGTATGTACGATGACTGAATCCAACAGTGATTCCACTTGCTTTCTTTGTAATGCCCTTTCAGTCACATTTGACAGTAGGGAGCTGATGGTCTGCTCAAGCATGGAGAGGCTGAGCAGAGATATCACAGGGAGTTCACTTCAGTGACATCCAGGGTCCATAAGGGGGAGATCTCTTTCTGAGAGATCTTCTGTAAATTCCTCTGTGACACTCGCTCGCTACAGCAGAATCAGGCAGAAACGGGTAGTGTTTCAATTCATTTCCCACTTGTTAGTCACTGATAAAATTTTGTTTAACTGTTTAAAGAGAAGGACCTGATCCATAACCTACATTGGCAAGTGCTGTCCTAATGTGGCAATGTTCAATAGGATATGCACGTAAGACTAAGGGCTGAAAGAGGAAATTTATCAGTGCTAATTGTACAGCTAGAAGGAACAAAATACATAGCTCACTAACACTTCAGAAATCTCAAACTGCAAGCAGTTACCTAATTTTTAGGAACTGCAGCAGCAACACTGCATGCACAGAATAATACATTTTTATTTTGCTCTGAAATGCCTTTTAAATATCACTTGTACATGGTAACAAACCTCTATGAAGGTAAGACTGACACTCAGAGAAGTCGGGTATCCTTTTATAGTCTGTATCATCAGAAAACTAATGAAATAGTTCAGGAGGAATCCATTTTCTTTTCAGCCTCTCTTCAGTTATTTAGAACTAAAAGCAGCAAAGTATCAGATTCTTACACTGTATTTAGACATCCAGTTTGTACTGAAATCAGCACAAGTTGCATATCCCAATGTGTTTGGAATCCAAGCCATTAGCTTTTTCTCAGCGAGTATCTTTGTACTGTTTTTTTGGGTGGAGGTTGGTGGGGGCTTTTTTGTTTGTTTGTTTTGTTTTTATGTTAAATTTCTATAAGCTCTACAAAATTCATTAGAGTCATTTGGGATGGGACTTGCTCTAAACACTTATGACAGATAACTAAATAGGCTTTGTGTATAAAATATTACTGAGTTTTCCCAGAGTACTTCCACTGAGGTTTGAGACAGTCTTGTGAGTGTGTACTGCATGAAACAGTCTATCCACAACATGACATTTAATGAAACAGCAGTTGCTTATATGGATGCACTCAGTGCAGAAGAGAATGAAGTTCTAACTAGTAAATTCACATGTCCAATTCACAGGTCAATACTTAAATGACATGTGGCTTCATGTTCCTACATTTAAATCCTGTTTTCTTCTGTCTTGCCAGTTTGACATTATGCTTATACCAGCTGTATTTAATTTCCAAGTGGGGTTTTAGAAATCACAGAAACTTTGTTTTAATTAAGTCTTGAGAAAAAGAATAGTCATAAAGTCGCAGTCTGAACTGGAAATATCTTTTCCATATTATCCCAAAATGTAAGACATGTTTAGAAGGAAAAAAATTACAAATGAAAAAATAAGGAAAACAAGTAATTCACCAAAATATATAAAAAAGCAGCATCATCCAAATACACTTTCAATGGAGGACAACAAGTAATTTTTAGTTAATTGTAGTATTTAATTTTTAGTATATTTTTTGCCTAATTTAAGCAGAATTCTAAATTACATCCACATTCTGTAATCTGTAGCATTGCACTTGCAGTGTTTATAATCCTAAGGGTAATAGTACTGAAATAAAGAACATATTTTATATGCTTGATTGGTGTACGCAGGCAGACAGGCCATTCTGCAATGCTCTCTGAAAAAAATGAAATTAGTAGTTTGACTTAACAAGGTATAGCAATGCTTGATCCTTTACTCAACAGAACTCACGATGCACATTTCACAAAACTACTGAACAACTCAGAAACAACATAGCTAGTTCCAAAGTTCATCAGGCTCTGAGTGAAGTGAAAGTGACAGTATCCAAACTGGAAAATATTTATTCCTCCAGTAAATTCTAAAACCTGAAAATTTTTGAAATCTTAGAAATCATAGCTCAACTTAACATTGCTCAAAATCCATATACGTAAAATAAGTACCTTAGAAAACCATGAACAACCAGAATTGACCTACACAGAAGATGACAAAAGCAAGCCCTGGAACATATTTAACAAAAGCACTCTGAAAATATAAAAATAATTCTGTTCACTAATGAAACAAATAAAAAGGAGCTTTTAATACTTCACTGGCTCTAGTTCAGATCATGCTGTTTAAAGTCAACCAAGTTCCTCTGAAATCAACACATCAGGCTCTAAAGTCCTCCTGGGCTCTACAATTCCACAGGAGACAGGAGACACAAACCATTTTTCAGTGACAAGGGAGGACTAGTTTTATCCTTCTTATCCTGTACTTTGTTACCTGGACTTTTCCTCAGATTCCAGTCTGTAGGTCCAGCTAGTGATCTGAGCAGCTATAAAGTGCTCCCTGACCTTCGCAGCTCCCACCACGCGTTTCTCTGTGTCTGGCCACCACGAACCCAGTGCGAGCAAGAGAAACAGAGCCGTGCAGTGCAGTGTCATGGTACAGATGCCTGTTGATGCTGCTCTGGAAGACAAGGCAGAAACTGCTGCTTTTATTGCTGTTGCTGCTTCTAACTTCCCCTCAGAAATGAAATAATTATGATGCAAGAGGGTAACAGCATTTGCTATGCTCAGGTCATTGCTCTTCACCTCCTCCTCCCCTTACTGACAGGGATCCAACAGAGATAAAAAACTGTTTAAACTACCTTCCTTCCCCTCCTCCACACCACCTTCAGCAAGGCACAAGCACCAGGGAGGAGCAGCTTCAGCCCCACTACAGACTGTGGTTGGGTCACTGTGTACTGAAGCAGCAGGATATCAGAGGCAGAAGACAATTATTTGGATTACTTCAATTACAGGATGTTTGACTTGCATGGTTAGGAAGAAGGGGGTCATATTTTCTATCTTCCCAGAAAACAGAAACACAGCACATGGCTGGCACTGATGGAAATTTCCCAGGTAGATGCTACACTTCCTAAGAAATAATTCCCAGTTTAAAATCAAAATGCTGAGGCATTAGGTGTGGGAACTAGAAGTGGGTGCAGAGCTAAATCCAGTTCAGATCACCATGTACTGAATACTCATAATAGCAAGCCAATAACCTTTCCAAACATGTTGTCAGCTTCAGTCTGGTTCCCACTACACTCCCAAATACCTCAGGTAATGGGTAACAAATGGGCTTCTCAGTGGCAGCTAACAGGTCAGCCTGGAGGCTTTTCATCTAGTCTTGACTACGGTCTGTTGACATTTATCTAATGAGAAATCATTAGGAAAATACCTTTTGGTAAGCTAATCACTGATGTCACAAAAAATGTTTCCCTGCTTTTGCCAGTGCTGAGAAGTTTGTCAAAACAAGAAAATTGTTGACCAGCTTTCCTGCACATTCAATTACTGAAAAAAATAAAAATCTCTATTTTTTTCATGGACAGAAGATGAAAACAACTTCTTCAATAATGTTTTGCTGATGTTTTCATGGAAAAATTACCTAAACTCTCAAATCAAAATAATTCTACTCCAAAACTAAACAAAAAGGACAGAATTTCCTCAGAGTACTTCTAAAGAAAACCTGACTAATTCTTGATATATTGTTTAATAGCAGAATGGCCTAACTGGCAGCTTGGTTAATTCCATCCAAACTATATGATACCATATGGCCTTAGAAGAAATAGGGAAGATGGTTGGAAAACAAAAATTGATGAAGACAAATAGCTAAGTGCTCCCTACCAAACTTCAGGGTCATTTCATGCTTAAACCTGAAAGCAATTATGATCACTTAGACTACAGACATGGTGGTACATTTTTCACTTTAAACAAGTCTTCCAGTGATTCTGTTTAATGAACTAAGTTTGCATTTGAAATTTCCATTATAAGTAGGTTGCTAATAATTCTTCCCTGTAATAAAAAGCTAAAATATTGCAGGCTAAAAATGAATACCCTGAATACCTGTTTAATCCCCCTTGCTTTGTGAGCTGGGCATCATTAAAGCTAACATCAACTAGTTATTTCTCTTTTATCAGTTTTGATGAATTTGGGAGTTGTATTTTAAAATTTCTTCATCAATGAATAATGAAGTACTAATCTAAAGATAAAAGGAACTACTGTTTTTATGGATGTCTGATAATATTGACACTTTTAAAGAACAGTATAAAATCAGATTACTTTCCATTAAGGTACATTGATTACCATGTATTACCCTTCTTTAACACTTTAAGAACAAGCAGTCCAATATTGGCTACTTGCTTATTTTCTCCTCTTCCCATGCTCCTAGTATCAATGTCAAATTGAGCTGACTGAAATCATCTGTGCCAGCATGTTTTTTTTGTTTGTTTGTTTTTGTTTTTTCTTTTATTTAAGCTACTACATCACCTTGTCTCTAGGCTTTAGGAAGTTTCACCGTGTACTGAAAATCATTGTTAATAATCCAAAGACTTTGTTCCCTTCCACCTGACCATTAATTTCTAATATCTGCAATTATATCCTCTGTCTGATGTGGTGAAAGTCTAATACATACATATAATTTTTTTAGTTAGCATTTGTTACCTGCAAGCTAATACTATTAGCCACAGGACAAGTGACCACAAAAGACATTCTTCAGGCTGAAGTCTTCCAAGACAATGCAATTTTATTGGCTACTCATATATTTAGCTGTTGTCTTTTCTTCTACTTCACGACATTGCACATGTTGCAAACTTCATATTTTATCTTCATTGCCTACCCACATGTTCAAATGTAAATTACATTTCACCAGCAACATCAAAAGATCACGTCATCAAAAGCCATGCACAGAGGAGTGTGGGTCTGGTCCAGGCTGGCAAGACAATCAGCAGCACAAGAGCAATCCTGTTCCCAAAACAAAGCAGTACCTTTGGGATGTACAGAGAGGCCAAATGAAAACAAAGCATGGAAAGAGAAGCATAAGCAATACCTTTTAACACAAAAAGTAGGTCTGCATCTTCTAACTGGGTGAGATTACTGTCTGTTCTGACACCTAGTAATTACAGTCTTGATTCTTGTTATCATGGCTAGGCTTTGCGAATGAAGATTTGGGAAGGACTCTACCCACGCTTGCTACAATGCTGCATGTGAAAACATACTAAAAGAGCCGTCCTGCTCTAAAGCTGACCTGTAAAATTAACTGGCATTGCCAGTTTTTCACCCAGAACAGCCTAGGCTGAGTCTGAGCAATCAAGAACGGATTTTTCCAAAGAGTTGTAGAGTAGTAATATTCAACTTTCTGCAAATTATACGTTATGACCCACAACAAACTTGGTTCTACTTCATCACAAACAGTATCCTAAGTGCCAGCAGGCACTTGTATCCTGATGGCTGCCATCAGTTTCTACCACTGTATTACAGTGACAAAGAGGGAGACAGAGATCATATAGAGAGGGAAGAAAAGGTTGTAAAACAATTCTGGAATTGGTTGCTAATAATGCCCTAGCAGAGATCTCTCTCTTTGTCTCTCATCCAAACACACAAATCAATGCACAGTGGTCCAGTGAGCACACTTTGTTTAGTGCAGAGTCGATGGATTTCCTGGGCAAACAAGGAGTTAATTATTGATCAGCAGTGAATACGTGCTTCTGAAGCAGGTAAAAGACAGAGGGGGCACTTACCAAATCTTCCAGGCAGAACTGGGAACAGAAACCATCAGATGAGTATCTTCACTTCTGCAAGTAGGCACTAAAGCCAAGAAAGGTTAATCTGTGAAATAGCTCATTTTAGAAGTTTAAAGTAGGTGTGCCATGCCAAAAACCACATGAGCAGGTAAAAAGATGGCAGAGAAACTTAGGGTTTCTTTCAGATAACAACTTATACAAAAGGAAGATGTGTGTGTGTGTTGTGGTGACAGCCCTCACAAGAACACATTTTGTTAAGGGAAGGCAGGCTGTGTGACTTCTGTGTTCATAAACAAACTACAAGGCAGTAAGAACCCAGAAGGGTGTTTCATATTTCCCTGGCACTAAAGGGCTCAGAAGACAGGTAATCATGTTGATTTAAACCTAAATACATTCCCAGGTTTTAAACCTGTATTTTTCCTTAGGAGAAAAGCACATGTCCTTTGTTAGAACTGAGTGTCTCTCCAGTCAATGTTTGCCAAAACAAATTACTTAGCAGGACTCAAAACTATTTGCATAGAAATTCTGAATTCAATGCAGTTTCAGAGAAAAAGAAATACGTTTATTTTCTAAGTATTATAAAACGTAATTTCAGTGCTTTAACAAATTTGTCTTAGACCATTGGCTCATGGCCTGAAAAAAAAATTTTTAATGGACAAAAAGAGAAGAGGATACACAAGCTTTCTCTCTTCAAAAACTGCATTAATGACGTGTGGTTCAAAATTTTGGGCTGACCCAAACAAAATATTTTTTTCCCCTTCTGTATGTTTAATATTCGCCAGAAAATTTCCAGTTTGCCTTGACAAAGAATTTTGCTCCTATCCAATGTTTGTGTTCTCTGTGTTCCAGTTTGTCTTCTTTACTAAGAGATTTCTGTATTTGCCCAGGCTTACAACTGATATGCAACACAGGAGCAGCTGCCCTCACGCTAAGTCAGTCTAGCAGCATATTCAACTTGGATTTCTTTCTGTAGAGAGTAACAACAGTAAGGATATCAGTGCAACAGTTCGCAACTAGGAAGATTTGCATCTTGTTATCAAAAATCCTTTCTGCAAATGAAACTGGATTATCAAAAACAAAAAGAAAGCCTCTTATCAAGTTGCATACATACCTACTTCCAACAATAGGTATGATATTCTGGACAAATTAAATTTTTCTTCTTTCATATGGTTGAATTTTCTACATCCAGGTTTGGGGTGTTTTTTCCAAATAGTAGACTTCAAACACTTCTAACAAGGTAGTAGCAGAGAAGCTTATTTTCCAATAGAAAAGCAGATAGGTGTTTTTTTTTCTGAAACATGAAATCAGTAAGCTTTTAGCATAAGAGAGGAAATTGTATCTCTCCCTACAGACTTCACCACACAGACAAATTCAGGGCAGTCTAGTTCTCCAGCAGTGGCTCAGACTGTTTGTTAAACAAGCTGGTTAAACAAGCTCCATTTTCCCATATGTAAAAATGCAGCCACAGAAGGACAAAGTTGAAATTACCCTTTTTGTTTAAACAGTATTTTCACCCTCCATTATTTATAGCTTAGACTTTGATTAGACTTTTAGAAGACTAAATACAGGACTGAACTTCCCAGAGATTGCTTGGAAGTTACTGCTTTGTTGTTTTTTTCTTCTACACTTATTTTTTATCGTAAGCAAGTATTTTTTTGTATTTTAAAAGCATTTCATGCAAATTGAGGACTAGGTATCTGAAGTCTGACCACAGAGCTTGTGATGGTTATTATTTTACACTTCCGTGAGGTTATCCCCTTTGCACCATAACCCATTCCTTGTGCATAACTTTCAGATTCAGTACAATCAAAATTTCACCCACATCTTTGCTGCATGCAGCACCTGTAAAGGGGAATGTACTCACAGTCCAAGATCAAGAGATAGAGATCTAGAAGGCAAATAAGGAGCCACAAGAGCTGTAAGATGTGCAGTAGGAAAGTGGACTGCAGCACAGCAGAACTTCTCAAAAGCTATTCTGATGCAGAGACAAAATTCAGACCATTAGTGACCACGTAGGATTTGAGAGAAGCTATAACTGAGGTTTATTACTATGTTTGCATATGTTTATAGTAGGTCCCACAGCAGCAATCTTCAGTTCTATCAGGAATTTTAAGTATTAGTCCCAAAGGAAGAGGAGGACTAAGGTACAGTACAACTGCTGCAAGTGTACCCAGGTCAAATTTGCTTGCTCAGGTACAGCCACTTTGATATGCAGCCAAGCAGAGCACCACATATGAGTCACCAAGCTTTGGGTTTTGTGACACCAGACATTTCTGTGCTAAGAATGCCATGAGGCATTAAATATCATGGTGCTGATGGAAGCCAATGGCTTGCTCTCTTCAGTTCTGCTGCGCCTCTGTTTTTCTGCTTGGGTCAGAGAAAAAGGCCTTCATTGGTTTGTACTTTTTCTTAAAAGAAAAATAAAAAATCACACCACTTACTTCCATCAACAGCCTGACAAGGAAGAATGTGATATTTGACAACTTATTGGAGACTGGTGAAACTAATTCACCTTCCTAAAGAAGAATAGACAGTTTTCAGGGAGAAGGATGTTTCAAAAGATTCTGACACAGCAAAGGAAAAAACCATACATCATTATTGGTTATTTTAAGTTGTACTCCCTCTCTTTGCTCCCCTCCAAACTCCCCTCTTTATTGGGTGGAGGACAGCTACTTCCTTTGTTACCAGAAAGCCCAAAATGTCTTTGACATTAGTCTGATACAAAAAATCCTATGGCATGCGTCAGTGGGTGTGGTTAAGTTTTAACAGGTTTCAGCTCACTTACATAGACATTGCCTAAGATATAGTGCAAAAAAGAGGAAGTGAAGATAAATATCAAAAGAGGAAAGCCAATTTAAGCATAGAACACAGAACTGATTACAGGCTCTCATGTAAGTAAGAGCATGGTACAGAGGACAGTCAAAACAGGGACCAGTTGTGCCAGGACAGGGACCAAACTTCCTACCCAACAGCAAATTCAGTCCACTGCAGACACGTAACTTCTGATGACCTTGTAGAATGCAAGATGGATGTTTGGGAGACAAAGATGCTGTCCTAAAAGCCAGTTTAAGTGAACCTAATGACTACAAACATATACACATACATATATGGGAGATGATGGTCCTATCCTCCCGTTTTCATTAATAAAAACCTTACATTTTACAGTGCAGAAAGTGGCTGCTGAAGCCTGGATGCATCTACAATATCTGAATTCATAAATTACTCAGTTTATGTTTACTCCAAAGAGGAAACCATGCTATTAGACTATCAATTAGTGCAGGTGAGGCACACAAATAATCAAGGTTGAACCTTGCTCTGCCACTGCAACCTTCTCCTTTACCCTCAAGCTGTAATTTTGTCAATAACTGTTCTTGTCTTTATTAGAAGACGAACAGACTACATACTGCTTTGTCTTCCAAAATATTCCATCTCAAAACACTAGTCTTGCTCAAGTGTAAATCTAACTCACCTTTCAAAGATTGGTTAGTTACAGTTATTTCAGTTTAAGATGTAGTCAAACTTTCCTAACAAGACAATCACTCATTTTTTTCAGCTATCAAAATCCTCCTCCAGCTAGAGGAAACATAACCATTCATAGCCAGGGAATAAACCCACATAACTATCAAGAGAATTTAAATAGGAGGGAAAAAAAAAAAAAGAAAATTCACATTTTCAGGAATCAGCAATGAAGCTAGAAGTATTAAGCTTCTACTATAAAAGTAGATTTCAGTTCCTAACATACACAGAAATAGTCTTCTGATGAAAGGAAACTGAAGGAATTATGGAGAAAAAAAAATCCCACTTCTTAGTGCAGCATCTGTATCGGAATGAACGTGATTTATTTATATTACACACAAAGATTTTTATTAAAAAGGCTGGTAATGGAACATTTTATTTTAATGCATTAAGTTGATAAAAGATTAGTTACAGAAATTGTGTATAATGTGTAAGTCACATGGATGGGTTATTTAAAAAAAGATTTTATAAGTAGAGGAGCACATCTCTTATTTTAGTTACATTGTAAAGTGCCTTGTGTAGTCATATTCTATTGTTGGAATGACCGCCTGTACAAATTTCAAGAAAATAAGAAGGTACCTGAGTTTCATATTAAGGAAAATGTACAATAGCTAGAAATCCTGCAAAACAAAGCAGAAGTCACAGTCAGTTATCAGCTCAACAGTATTTCTTGCTAATAGGAAAATAACTCCTAGCAATTATGCAGTTAGAGACTGGGAAATTATACAGCAGAATTCTGGTAATGACATCAGATGCTTGACCAAACATACAGATCTTTCTGTTTTAAGTTAAGAGAGGAAACCAGGAGTTATTTTCAATAAATCTTTCAGACACCACACAAACATTTACAATACTATTTACATACTTAGTATTTGTAAACAAATGCCAAGGTGAATTCCACCCAGTGAGGCTAATCCCTAGCTACCCTCCTGTTGTGGCAGGCAGAGCAGGATCCTCCTCAGTGTTTCAGTGGCTCAGAAAAAGAAATTGGTTTTCCTTTTCTGAACCATCCTTTGAAAAAGGTTCTTCCTGTTAATGAGTGCAGAGATTAACTTTACTAAGCTGAGCAGTCTGCCTTTGGAGAGGAGGGTTCCCTTGTATATATCACCTTCAAATGCATGTTGGGCCTGACTTTGCAGTCTGGAGTATGTTGGATAATTATAATCTAAAGTGTCTGTCCATGAGGGAAAGAGGCAGTCAGAGAACTGAAGAATTAAAATAAATCACAACTTTCCACTGAGTATTAAGTTGCATTGGTACTGGATATAAGTAAACCCTACTATTTCGGTGTATCAGTCTCAGGGCCCATTTCTTCACAAGCACAAGCTACATGATAATGAGAAATTACACATTAAAATGCCTCCATTTGTTAAGTAATAACAAAAAAAAGTAATCAAAACCTTGAAAACAAGCTATTTGTAACTACTGAGGAGTAGAGGACTTGAACTACCTTGCCAGACAGTTATTTTCCAGTTCAGTTTCAGTTGTTTGCTGCACAAATTGAGCAAGTCTCAACTTATACAGTAAAGAGAATTTTATCAATTCAGGACCTATAGCCGCTCAGTAATTCCTCCTTGCTTGCCTTACAGCAGCAAAGAACACTATTCAGAAAGAACACACTTGCTTCTAACATGGAGGTTACTTCAGTCAGGAAGCATAGTATCATTTACTACAAAGCATAACTAAGATAAGCCAGCTTGCTAAAAGAAAATTCTAATTGTGAAGCATTTGATACTGATGTTCAGAATGGTTTCAGTAATTTTCATTGCCTTTTTGTCAGCTAATTGTTTTACCAAGTTACTGCTCATGTGCAGAATAGAGAATAATGGGACTTCTACATCTTTCAGAAATGAATTTCAGATTCAAAGCTAATACAAAGCTGTATCAAGGAGTGATTACAGTCCAGATGGAGCCTGTGAATCTCCAGTCTCACCCTCCTACACTGGGATCTCTGTTTCGTGCTCACAGCTACCTCCTTCACATCCCTCCAAACGCGGGCTCAATTTTGTCCCTTCAATCCTACCTGCTTTCCCCACTGCTCCTGCCATACACCACTCCAGGCCCCCCAGCTACTTAACAGAGTCTGTTTGTGCAATGGAGCTCATCTGAGAACTCTACTAAGTGCCACCCCAAGCAGTTGTTCACTGCTTTCACACACAATTGCATTTCAGTTTAGGAAGCTTGAGGTTACAGCTCCTTACACTGCAGAAATCTCCCAGAATCAGTGTAGTAACGGAAAAGGATACATATGAACTCCAAGTTCTCCCCCACCTTCTGCAACAGTCTCAATTATTTTCTTCATGACTTCTGCATGCCTGAAAAACAGATCAGAAAATACTTTAAGGAAAAACTAATACCCTCTTCTTCTCAATAAGATTAGGTTTTCTGCAAATCAAATAATTTTGGACTGTTAGTTTCAGAAACAGCAAGAGGAAATTTTCAGTTTACTGAGAAAATAAAATCCCAACAGTAACGGAAAGATAACATTAAGTGATGAATGTAACATTATTTTTAAAACTCCTTACAAGGAAAGTGAAAAATGATCTATTCCACAATGGAAACTGAGTGCCATAATGAGAGTCAATACATACTGCTTGACACTAGTATAATTTTTAACTGCTAAATTCCAAGAAAGCCACCAGGCAAGCTCCCAGAAGGTAATCCTGACCAGCAGGAAGCCACCAGAAGTTCCCAGATTCCTCCTGAAAAGATACCTAGAAACTGCTGTAAAATGCTTGGCTGCCTCTGCTGCACTCTTAGATTTGTAAAGCTTAAGAGGTTTCAAACACTAAAACAAGTTATAGTTTCCTAGGCAGGTTAAACCAACCCTGCATAAATTCAGAACTGTTGTTCTAGGACTGTTTTAGGGTACGAAGATTTTCTCTGGTGGTAACTTGGGTTCTATGGCAAATCAACAGTTTCTAAGGTAGTTTATTCTCTCTTGTGACTCTGTTATTATATAGCACTACAGAGGAGGATAAACGTTTCCTCAGGTCACTAAATGTTTACATTCTCAACAGTGACACACCCAACCTACTATGCAACACACAATATTTATGTACAAGTCTGATCCTGGGAATATAACAGAGAATTACAGAATAGCTAAGGTTGGAAGAGACAGTCTTCATCTAGTCTAGCTCTCCTTGCTCAACAAGCAGCAAACTAGAACAGATTGCTCAGGACCTTATCTGGTCTGGTTTTGAATATCTGTAATGATGAAGATTTCAAATCTTTTAATGACCAGGTACAATTTGCAACGGTCTTGTGTTCAGTTCTTACACCCCTTAAACCAGGGATTGAAGAACATACCAAGTCAGAGGGGAAAACTATTGTATTTATGTTGTATTTATATACTTGTAACACAAACTCTCAGGTCATGTAACTTATCTTTCTTTTATCTATACTTCAACTTTGTTTTAAATACTTGATTGATTCCTTAGGCAATCTTTATCAGTGATGTCATACAGGGCTGTGGACATCCACATACACAGCACTGCAGGTTAGTGAGCAGCACTGGTTTGAAATGCCCATCCTAAAACAATCTACGTGCCGACTGACAAGTGGAGTGGCAAGCAGAGTTTGCACAACTTTCTGACCATGCTTTGATACCAGTAAGTCAATCTAAATAGCTCACCAGCACCTGGCACTTAGTGGTTACTCTGTAGTTAATCGTGCTGCCAGCAACTGCAAACAAGGAAGGAAGCTGTTGCAAAGTTACCAAGACACATTGTAAACAGGAACATTCAAGTCCGGGGAAATACTAAAGGTCAGCATTTGTCATTTGCTCTTGATCTTTGCAAATCAACTAACCCTCACAGTGGACTCCAATCCTGGATCCCCACAATGTCCGTGTGGAACACATGCCCTTTCAGGTGCCAAGGCCAGCTGCTTCTATATAGGAACTTGGTCACTGCCAAAACTAAAGTTTTGACCTTATCCATAACTGTGGACTATTTTTTTTCTGATGACACAGGATAAAGGTCACCCTGAAGCTATTACAAGTCTCTAAGAGCCTACTGGCTCAATTCATACATCTTAATGACATTTGTTCTTTTGTGTTTTCTAAGGACTAGTCAGACATCTGGAATTCTATGGTGGCCACAGTAATGGTCATTCTCACTGTCATACAGTCATTAATGAAATGCTTTGCAGGTGCTTTATAAACTTTGTAACGCTTGTTTCTTGTTTTCAGTTTCCTTCTATAAGAAAACTTGGAGGAACTAATATAGAATATGTACACACTACCATGGAAAGAAATAATTTTGGAAGAAATGTAATCTAAAATATCTTTTTTTTTAAACTTCTGAATAAAAGCTCCCCAGAAATAACTCCAGATGACTAAATACACTATGTGCTCTTCAGTGTTTATTCCAGGATCTGTTTGTAGATCACTTGAGCTATCAAATAGATTACACATTGAAAACCATATTAAAAGCACATATTAAAACCACCTAATTTACTTTTGGTATATCAACCAGTTCTGGAGGTGGTTCAAGTAACATAAATGAGTTATTATTCATATTCCAAGTCAGCAATGCTACTGTTCCTATTGAAAATAAACTGATATACAGTTTAAACCATACATTAAGGACATAAAAATAAGTTGAAAGCAGCTAATTTCTTAGCTTGACTATATGACCCTCTATGCTCTTATCAGGAATGTTCATTTTCCAGCTGATGAACCCCTCTTCTGCTTCAGCTGCCAGCCAAAATATTTGGTTTTAACTTCACATTGAAATTCAGCACAGATTTGGAAGGGAAATACATACCATCAGAAAGTAAACGTAAAAAATAAAAGCTTTCTGGACATATGGGGGAAAAAAACCCCACAACACCAGAAATTATTCATTCCCACAGCCTCCCACTACCTCCTGCCCCAGTTCAAAGAGATAAAAGGTCTTTGACAAGACTTTCAGTGTAGTGGACAACAACCGAAGCTTGCATAGCAGAGGGTAAAATTCAAGACATTTTAGGACAGTGTACTTTCAAGAAAAAAAAATTACCTATGAATTTGATTCAGTGCCTGTAACTGTTCACACACAATGAGACAGAAGGTATGTAAAAATCCAAAAAAGTCATCATTAGGAGTAACACCTCAGAATCCACAACAGCTAACCATAAGATCTACCCTTAGCAGAGTAGATCACTGCTAAGATTCACTGCTCCTTACAGTTGCCTCTAGTCACTTCCTTGCAGATATTTAGAGTACATAAGAAGGAAAAAGAGTTGAGAAGGCTATCACCATTTAGTCTGAAATGGAGAAAAATAAGCCCTCGGAATCAGGGTAAGTAATTATGGTTAAATTGTAAATCTGTTTAGTAGTTAAGTTGTTTAATAGTCCCTTCGTAACAGCCACATAAAAAGCTGAGAATTGTGATTAAAGCAGCTTACAGCAATTAATGAGGAAGTTGACTATGTTCCTCCCAGTACCATAAAAATGCTGACAAGAAATACAACTTGCTACTTAAAATAGAAGCAATCTCAAGCAGCTGACAATGGTATCCGACTGCCATTTCTTTCCTTTCTCTGACGCATGACATGAAGATATTCACGTCACAAGAAACTGTTAAGGTAGTTGAGTATCATACAAATATCCTACATTACACAATTCTTGTAACATGATGGGAAGCAACAATGGTAGCTAAACACTGGTATTTCCTAGCTGAATTAAAAACAATGGTTTCGGCTATTATTTTTTACCTCAGAAACCCAGACCTTCCTAGCTGTTAGCCTTTCCAAATTAAAAAAATAGAATAGCTCACCTTGGAGAGTAAAAGAACATATACTTAAAACCTTCATATTGGATACACTGTTGGCCTCTTTCTTCACAGACTCAAGATTACTTTTTCAAAACTTTCTAATGTTAAGCAGTTGCAGGTCAACCAGATTGCTCTTTGAGCAGAACTAGACACAATGTTTCCTCCACATCTAAGATTAGCAACAAACCTATCTCACTTCATTATAAATTACATCTTTCATTCTTAAAATTGAAACAAGGCTCATGATGCAAACCATTCCCTCAAGTGAAGATGTGGATTACATAACAAAGGAACTGGCACTTCACTGGCTTCAGGGGAAGAAATGAAAACACGACCACAGAGCTCTCACTCGTGAAGAGACTCAATCCAAATTCACAGATTAACATTACATTGGTTCTTACTCTGCAAAGGTGTTAGCCAAGTTAAGCAGAGGCCACAGGCCAGTATAAAACCCACACTTCTACCCAGTCAGTGAGGGTGGTCATGCCCAAATATCTGGTCATTATGTTTCTTCTGAGAGTGCCCTCCCAGCCTGCATCCATCAACAGAAGCCTCTTCCCAACCAATTTACTAGCACGGCTTCCAGAAAACACAGAGTTCACTAAGGCCATGAATATATATCCTCATAATAAGACCAAAAGTAGCCACAAAATACTTCTTGCAAAGTTCCCTTGCTCTCTCAAAAGAATGGTATAACCTTCCCAAGACTGATGATCAAATAATGGCTTTGAGTCAGCAAAAACTACCATAAGCTTGTCAACAACAAGCTGATTATTTGACACCTCAGCTAGTGATAAAGATCTCTGTCGTGTTTCTTTAAGTCAAAGGAAATTAAAAGACTTAAAGGGGAAATCTGAACTTTTTTTAAAAAACCTACGCAATATTACAAAGAGTGTCTTTTTTTAAAATGAGATTAAAGCCAAAACTCCTATCTCCAAGAACTTAATACTGTCAAGAAGCTGAGGAGTTACACTGTTTAAGATATTGGCTCTGTATCACTAAAAGGATGCTAGAGCCTATAGCTAAGACAGAATGCACCTTTCAAAGACCTAGAAAAAATACCTGTGCAGCAAGTCAAACTACAGGCTCCCTCTGTCTTTGGAGAGAAATGCGGAAAATTCAACAGAAAACACCCTAAAAACACAAGTGTGTTTTGTTTGTGTGGCAATCAGAGGATCTGTATTTATAAGTGCAAAATTTCAAGGACTTCTGGGAGAGCAGAAGATACTTAACATAAAACAAGAAATTGTTATTTTGTGCTCAAATAGCTTTTTCTGCTGCCAAAGGATACATTACACTTCTACTATCCCCAAAAAAACAGCTGCAAGGACAGAACTTTATTTCACAGTTCTAGTAGTCTGCCATCTTCTGGAGTCTGTAGGGAAGCTGAGTAAAAGCAAGATGATCAGAGAGAAGACAGTGCTAACTGCTGAACACACTTGCTGCAGTGAACACTGGAATGAATTCCAAGAATTACTGAACTCTTCCCTTCATACTGCCTCAGAAACTAACAGACCACTGTGGCAGCCAACTGGGGAGGATGTCCAGAAAACCTGAGCAAAATCCTTAACAAGGGCACTGAAGTGCTTTGTGTCTGCCTGCTGAATCAGACCAGAAACAAGGATTTACCTGCATGGATGAACTGAGCACATGGGAGGTGGAGGAAGATGAGGATGGTTTTCAATGGTCACTGTTTTCTTGACGTGATCTTGACTAATATCTTCGTACATGTGCTCTACTGTTAAAGGCTGCCGTTGCTAAATAGGAAAAAGGAGCAGGAAAACAAAAGCATTAATAGCAAAGAATCCTGCTCTTTTCTAACATCATTAACAGGTGACACCATAAATTATAAGCACCTTAAATTCAACAGTTCTGAAGGTACACAAAATCCATGTGCTCTACAATTAGTGTTGCACAGCTTTTTCTTTTTAATATACCAGGTGAATGATAAAGTCAATATGTTTGACAAGCAGCTAGGTTCCCACCTAGACATTTGAGCTGTAAGCTCTAACGAACTTTAACTCAAGAAATTTAGTCATTAAAGGGAAGAATGATTTATCTAATCCTTTCCCTCTGAAAATGATGGAAACACATACCCACTTACTTGACTGAGTTTCCTGGGGTTATTATCAGTTCTACAGTGCTAACAGAAACTCCAGTGACAGAGTTTGCTTCCTTCCAAATGTGCTCAGTTACCAAGTGCAATTTTCATTTAAATTGTTCCTACTTCCTGCAAGTACCATAAGTCCTGCCTACAAGCCTGTTTAATGGCTTTCTCACCATTCTTTCCTTTACATTTCTACTGTGAATAAGCAACAAAATAGCCTTGCTACTTGACACAGTGAGTCTAATTTTACAGAAGTAGGGAAAAAACACCAACTGAGCTATACCTCATCATATCCAAATAACCAGAGCCTTGGAGTTTGGTAATATTTGTCGTAAGTGATGTAGAGGTCATAGGTTCTCGTCTGTAGAATAGCATCTTCCCCTCCAACATCAACTTTAGCTTTGCTAGCTTCTACAATCTGTCTTGTGTCAAGTGTTGCCTGTTTCAAGATAAAAATTACAAGATTAGTATAGTCTTGTTTGGGTTCTCTCCCATCCCAATTAGTTATGTAAAGCTGTAGAACCTTTATTAATGTTCTTAAGTGTGCATTAAAAAAACCCTAGGCTTTTGGGATTTGTTTTTATCTTTAAATTATAAGTATCAGTTTCTCTCCCATCAAGTATTTTTTGGTTTTGTTTTTCATAGGGTTTTTTACTTTTCAAAAAAGGTCTGATTTCTTAAGGAAGTATGCAACTACCTTGTTATGTCCCCCTACCTTCTTTCACAAGTAATAGACAATTCCAATGAAATTCAGAAGGAAGAGGTCTCAGTTTATGCAGGTTCATGGAGACCTTAGGATAGTACCACAAATAATGATGCCCTGTTTTCTCTCATGACAGTCTGATGCATTAGTGGAATCTACTGAACCTACAAGCCACTCATCCTCCATGTGTCATCCTCAAGAACAACCACTGCATTTTTTACTTCTCATGAATACAGCACTGTGTGAGCAGAGCAAAATGGATTGGCACAACCAACCAAAATGTCTGTGATCAGAATCTTTGAGAACCCAAGGGTTTACATTACTGCAGTAGGTTGTGTGGAGACAAATCCACAAGAAACCAGGCTCAGGAATCCCACTACTCATAAGTTTGTTATTTCATTCATTTACTTGTGCTTATATTGTAACAGACAAGATAGAGAACTGTTCACTCACATCATCTGTCTCCAATAGCCCACTTTCTTCATACTCTGAAAAGAAGACCCATAAAATTCTGTGTTCAGCTTGTAGCTACTCATCATATTTGTCATTTATAAACAACCCCTTTAAAAAAAATCTACAAGTATCTAAAGAAGTTTTATTCACATAGACTTCCCAATCCCCAAACCAGACTATTCCTTTTTTCATAAAAATTTGACCAAGACTACAGTAAGTAGGTGATGAGCAATCCTTCAGTGCTTTTATACAGGCAGACTGAGTTTAAGTGTAGATATGAAGCTGGAAGGAAGCTGTGCTAAATCCCTAATTTATACTTTCTTGGATCTGTTCTGCTACACAGATTAACTTCCCAGTCATTAACATTCACACAGGTTTTGGCACACGAGTCAGAGTAAACATGCATCAATAAGACCATACAAAACATGTTAAAGAGCATATGCCTGCTGAATGTTCCAGCATGCATTACATGAAAATAAAGAGTGATTCTTAGAGCGTACTGCTTTACTTAAAGGCCTGAAATAAAGCATGTCCCACCCAATTTAAGGAGATACCTTCCATGTCTGCAGCTTCTCCTTCATCTTCCTCATCATCATCTTCACAAGATGCTGAACACTCTGGTATTTGTAAATTATCCTTAAGAAGTTAAATTGAAAACACTGCTTTAAAGACTGTTGCATCTACACAGTTTATAGCCCCAGCAAATTTAAGGTGTAAGTCCAGTCAATACATTTGGTGAACCAGAAGAATAATTTCTGCAATATTAAGAAATACTACACTGGACTCAAATATTTGCTTATTAACTCATCTTAGTTTCAAAGTCCTAGTATGACATTAAAGATCCACTTAAGAAGTTCTCCTTTGACTTTGCAATCTGGAATGATTTAATTCCTAAGCAAAGTGAATATGGTGTTAAACAACTAAAAGACCCACTTATCTCAAATGAAAGGCAACGACTTAACAGCTAAGATTAAACATGTAGGTTAAGATTTTGTAAGTCCTAACCCAAGTCCAACTGTACAGCAGTTATTATAAAATATCTCAAGGAAGGGACTCATAAGGATGATTAAGTCCAGTTCCCTGCTCCTTGCCCAAATACATAAAACTAAATCAATATGACTAAAAGTGTCATCCATTTCCACAAACTACAAGCCTTTTCCAGTTCCATAATTGTTTTTAAAACACAAGAGAGTCCCAAAAGATACCACATTTTGATATCACAGTCCAAGGAAATGTAGTACAACAGAAATTAATACAGCACGAGCCCACAGACAATTTTTCTTTGGGGCCTTGCATAGCATTTGATTCCAACAGACAACTCTGGTGAAATTCAGAAGGCAGAGGTCTCAAGAAGACTTTAGGAGAACACTGAAAATAATTATTATAATTAGAGCTGCTCTGATTGCAAGCATCAGGTGGCTGTTTTTTTCATTTAAAAAACAGAAAACACCATAGGCACTAAGAAACTAAGTTACGACGTGCATTGTCAAACAGAACATTAGCAGAAAAAATTTGGACCCATGGTCCAAGCAAGCAAGTTTTTATTATATACAATAGATTAGAAGTGAAACCCAATTCAAAACACACAACAGCAGTTATGAATCACAGTAACATTTTGCAAGTATTGTGTTTTGCAGAAATAGTGATCAACTTCAGCTATTCTTTAGAGTGTTCCTTCCACCCTTATGTTACTGACTCATAAAAAAGCAGTATTTTTACTACATTTTAGCACAGTCTCACTTGAATTTAACATACTTCACAGTTCATCATATCAATAGCATTTTGAGCTGTTTACAATTGTGTGCTAGCACTGGGCAATCCATTCTCTTTCCCTCTAATTTTTAGAATCCAAAGCCTAGTGCTTGGATGGTTTAGCAAACTCTCACAGCACACAGACAGAATTCCACCTTAACAACCAACTCATCTTTGAAAGCATTTTGTGTCTTTGACTCTCTTCACATTTCTTAAACATGTTAGCCAATACATTCTCATTTCAAGTACTTCCAACCCTTCTCAGTTTCCTGAGGACTTCAATTTCAGATTTTGCTCCTGCTGCAGTGACTTTTTGGAAACACATGCAGAAACTGATGACTTCATAAGATGTATACATTTAAACAGTTTTAGTACCTACAAACCAGAAGGCATAAGCCTGTCAAACAGGACCAAATGTGTTAAAACGCTGCTTGCAGCAGTTAAAGATTACAAAGAAATACTTTATATCCCTACACTGTTTTTCCATATAAAAATTTATTTACACTGGATCTCCAAACAGTAGTTTCTTGAAGCACAAATGTGCTGTATCAGTGTAAACAGAACTTCATTTTCAGTTTGTAGAAGCCTGCCTAAGGACATTCTAAAAAGACAAATGCCTCAGTAAACACAGTAATAAGGAAATGCACATGCTTACAATGCATATGTGCACACGCCTGCAGATTAATACCACGGGCTATGGAGGTCAGTGTATATCTGCAAGACAACTAGTGACAAAGTACATTTTAATCTTTCACAAGGAGAACTAGATTGCTACAGGTGAAACTTTATTACCTTTAGGTCCTGTAATAAAGCAACAAGAAAATTTAGAAACAAGTACCTTACTGTCTAGTGTGATCTCCTTAACTGCTTCTGTTGCACCCACTATACCTGTTAATTGAACAAGAAGTCTGTGTTAAAAAAAGCTTGTTTCTCTGTTAGAGAATAGAATAGAAAGAGGGTGCGAAGATTTCAGAAAGCAGGATACCATCTTTCCAAGTTACCTCTCACAACAGTTTTGTTACTTAGAAGGCTGTTCATTTGGTATTGGTAATGTGCTTGGTGCTGGACATCCATAAGCAAACCACACCAGAAACACAGAGCACCACAATACAGCTGTGGCATGTCATACAAAATTTAGTGATGGAATACTGCATATTTGGACTTTTATTTTAAGGTACTTTTGCATAAAAGTGAGTTTGGGATAGGCACTCCCATCACAATAATGGATCTCAGCTTCATGAGAAAGGCACACATTTTTGAGTATTTCAGAGTATCCTGAAAGCAATGACAAAGCACAATGCAGGAGAACACTTGATGCTTTTAGCTGAGAGGAAGTGAGAGTAAAAACCATCCCAAATCCCTGTAGTGTCTATTCTTGAGTTCCTCCCCATTAGCTTTATAGTTTTACTGCAGTTCTCACCCAGTACTTTTTGGGATACGTGCCAAAATTCTGCTTTGACAGAGTAAATTTATCTAATTAACTCTTTAACAGAAAATAAGTTACATGACTCTGGAGAATGAACCTGGAATCCCATAACTGCTCATCAGAAATAACGATTTAAAGACAGATATGCCAGTTGAATACTGCTTGGAAATAATACATTTTTTGTGGCTGTATGATCATCTGAACACATTTTTTCCTACCACAAGTGCTTCTATCAAAGACATCTATACAGATGGGTAGAAAGAGATTTTGGTTTTATCTCATTTGACAGTGTTTGGAGACCTGGCCAGGTGTAGACAGAGTGTTACAGTTGTGCTACCACAGCATGGTGCCCAAATCAGTCAACCCTAAAAAGAAAAACTTGGCAGAGAAGTCTATTCACAGCAGGGATGGAGACTACATCCTTAATTCAAGGACATGACAAAGATATTCCAAACCATTTCTTTCGTGTGGGCTGTTCAATTATGAACTGTGATGCCTTTAAGAACTGCCAACGATGAAAAATATATGTCCAGAGAAACAAAAGGCATCATCTCCCACTCTTTTTCTCCCCACCCTAGTTGAACTATTCAGAGAACTTTTTCCATATTACAGCAGAAAATTTACACCAAGGAAAGTAAAAACTGAAAGGAGTACCTTCTGGGTTTGGAAATGGTGGAGAAAACATCAATGAAGGACAGAATTTTATTAACTCGTTATAGAACATCAAGAAACAAGACTAAAACTAATATAATTTCCAATTCTTAGAAAAGAGCAAAAGGATTTATAAGAGGCTGCTAGAAAAGCCAGTGAAATAGATTCATGTAGGCAGTAATTTTCAGACTTCTTTATCAACACAAGCTTATCTAGGGACTTATGATAAAAAAAAAATCATCTCCCACACATCTCTCTACTTAATAATATTTTCTTTCTTTTTAGTACTGAACCCACTTCCTCTAGTTACCTCAGATACTAAGATAGCTATTTTCTAATGATTCCTCCTTTCAGCTCAATCCAACAATTCAAGAGTATGGGAAACACTAATATAATTAAGTCAGTTGAGGTCATCATTAAGATATAGATCTCAATATGCTTCACATGTAATCTTAAAAATAAAGAAATATTTCCATATTCTTCAAATAATTTAAACCACCATTATCTTCACAGAATTCTCTTACTCAGGAATGAGCCACTACACAGCTCATTTGTTAAAATAAGTTCCTAGAACTGTAATAAGAGAATACTGAAATTATTGCCAACACCTCTGAAAAGTAGCCTGTTTCAGGCATATACAGCCACAGAGTTAAACAGCTGAGCAGTCATGTACCAATCAAGTGGTTAACTGAGAGCATAACTTATTTCTTCTAGACTAGATATTAGTACACAGTCATCTGTATATAAGAAAGATTTTACTTTCAGAGAGTGGAAACTGAAAATCAGATTACCAAATGCAAAACCTGAGGCAAGACTTTGAGTACCTGCATTGTGAAAAGTGTCCACCCATCCCCCATCACCATCATCTTCTTCTATAATTGCTTCCTGCTCATCTGAGTACTCCATCTGCTTACACCTTTTATAGCACGGCACTGCAAAAGATTGCAAAACAAAATGAATGCAGTCAGTCTTACACAAAACCAGACTGAAGCAAGAAATTATCCCATGAGGCCTTCTGGAATGTGGCAGTCTCTCATATATCCCTTATTTAGGGAATCCTAAACCTATACTTCAAATGCAAAAGCACAAACTAGCAAAATTATGTTGATGTGCTGTACCAGGTGTTCTATTTCATGTAAAATACAACAACTGCGGTGACCTTGGAAGTTCATTCTTCTGTTACCCATGAGAGCCCTTTCACCCAAACTCTTAAGGATTAGAAATTAATTAATTTCTAATTTGCTAACAATTGGAGACAACATATTACTTTTGTTCACACTGGTAAACAACTTTTGGTTTAAGCACAACTTTGTCTGGATTTGCATCAGTTTTCCAAATTAATTTGTATTTAGAATTCTGCTAAAAGTTTGCATTGGCTATTTATGCAATATATTAGGTATATTTAATTCTAAATTAACATTTAGAATTTTAGAAGGTTAGAATTAATGTGTTATTTAGAGTAACTTCAGTTATATGTGTTATAGAGCCATTCAAGTACAGATTTAGATAAAGTTTTCAGAAAACAGTCAAAGAAAGAATGCTTATCTGATTAAATCAAACCAGACATTTTTCAACAGCATTATTATAAGGACTATGTAGACAATGTGGAGAAATGTGGAGAAAAATAAATCTGCTGCATGAAGTGCAGAGTTTGAAAGCTGCTGTTTGACCTTTCAGAGAAGGAGGAGAGGGGTGTGAAAGTCACAGTGAAGTCTTCCAAAGACTTTCAAAATGAGGTCGGTAGGATGGCTCCCAGGCTCACCCACAGCCCACAACTTTTACTCAGGTGGTAGGACAATGTGACACCATCAACAGGGAACACATTATTTTGAAATGTGATCTAGAAGGATCAGAGCAATGAGGGAGACCCCAGAAGTGGCAGGAAAAGAGAAACAGTAGATCACTTGGCCATCCAACCATCAGGACCATCTTATGCAAGTCTGTCCACCACTACCGTAATAATTTTCACAGCAGTGCATTGTAAGGCTCCAAAAGCCACCAAGTGAAATTCAAGCACAAAATATAACCCACTGCAGGTAAAAATTTCCTCAGGCTGTTCTCAGTACTCAAAAGTTCATCTAATGGCATTGACACATTTTGATACAAGATCTCTTGAGAAAATGATTTCCTCATGGTTGTGCCAGGATGTTAGCCTTCTTATCCATTAAAAAGGTAGTCATCACAAGTAATATATATACACAACTTTGAAGCTGATATAACTTTATTTAAAATTGTATTTATATGATTGCTATTGACAGAGATAATGACATTAATTACATATCTGAACTAGAAGTATCAGTGTCCCCATGAAAGACATTTTGGGAACTCTTCAATGGCCTCAGTTTGCAAAAGAAAGAGGAAAATAAACATATTTTCCTTTTAGATACTGAATATGAGTTGAAGGACAGGAGAAAGGAAGACAGACAGAGGTTTATAATGTTTAAACTTCATTTTTACTCCATCAAGGCAAGTTCTATTATTCATATAAGCATTACTAGCAAGTGGTCTAAGGAAAAGATTTTAGAAGTGCAGGAAAAACTTTAATATTGCAAAGCCAGAGCACCCAAAGTGCAAGGTATTTGCTTCCCTTAGAAATACAGACAACCAGTAGAGTAGATAGCACAGTCAACCATGCCATCAATCCTAAGAACACTTACATTTAAACTGCAGCCTTACCATTTTTAGTTACCAAAAACTGTTTGTCTGTTGGCAGATAAGCCTTGACTTTTAGTTCTTCTCCTGAAGCCCTGTAAAACGAAGTGCACCATTTGAGAATTTGATGATCTGCAAACAAAAGAACCCCTCTATTTTCAGAGTGTATCAGGAACATTTTATGTAACTCTCTAGACTTACTCTAAGAAACTGTTTGCTGTGACTTGACTCTTCCCTATTCACAGATTTTGATATAGATATGGGGTTAAAAACTTGGCCAGCCCTAAACTGGTTTGGGATCAAAACTATTTTCTGCCTCAAAAACTACTTTCATCTTGAGATGGCCAAGCAAAGATGGGTTGACAGAATAGTCTATTCTATATAAAATTTTCTAGGATCAGCAACAACATAGTCACAAATGTCTGAAGAAAGCAACTTTGGAAAAAGAGAGAAATAGACCTTTATAAATACCAAATCTGTCCATAGTCACTGGTCCTCAAGTAATCTTTTTTAATTTCACATGACTCAAGCATTTGCCTTCACCTTTCATGGTTTTTGGTCTGAAATAACAGTAACATTCTAAATAGTCTATTTCAAACATCTGGCACATAGACCAGACTCAACATCATATTTTCTCTGAAGGAGATGGCAAAGGGGCAAGAAACTATGATTCAAGCATAATAATTCCTCCTTCAGCAATTCATGGCCCAGTACAGAGCCAAGACCTTGATGATACCAACTGCACAGACAATGCTCATTGAGGAACTGATTAGTTTCATAATGAAAGACACTGGTAGAATGTGAGGAAGCACCTTATTTGCACCCTTATTGTACATAAAACATATGTACATGGGATACAAGCACTGCACAAAGTGTTCTGCTTTGAGCCAACTTGTACATATTTAATTAACAAAAGCTTGTCTAAAATACACCATTTACAACTACTTCCAAGCAATTCCACTTGCATATGGCCTTTGCTTTTTCAATCACCAAGACAAATTCAGGGAGACATGCTGCTGCTGCAGCTAAGCATGAAAAGCATTCACAGTATTTAACAACTTATGTCCTCTAAAACCTTAGAAAGACAAACAAAACAACAACAAAAAAACCCCAAACAAATCCTCATTCAACTACTGCTACACAGCAGTAAGCAAGCCCTGCCTGACTTAAATATAGAGACATCATAAAAGTTCTATTATAAGAGTCCATGTACTGTTCTGAAATCAGACAACTGAACCCAATGGCAACATATCAAAGCACAGATAGGGATGCCAGCTTTCTATAATTCTTTCAATTTTACTTACCATTGCCAAGTAGGACAGTGGTGAACTAAGTGATCTCCAGCTGCGACAAACTGTTAAGGCAGGAAAAAAAAATAAAGTACTGTTAAATATGGCATGAGAAAACAATCTCCAATTTTCCTCAATATTAATATTCAGTTGTACATCCTTTTGATAGATTAACTATGTAACTAACAACTGTTTATATCAGTTGGATACTTTATTTTAACTCCATTTTTCAGCTAATCATGAAAAAATGAAGACTAAATCAACTTTACCCGAATGAAATGTGTACTAAGCCCCACAGCAAATTCAGTTAGTTTCAAAAGCTGTGGTATTGCCTACCAGTCTAGTAAGAAGCAAAAAAGTTTCTGGATCTAGTAACATTGTAAACTTTGTGATAAAAAAACCTATTTTTCTTTGCCACTCTTCAAAGTTTTACCAGGACAACAAAGAGCTTAATGTAAAAAAAATGTTTAATTTTCCTTCCTTGTTCAAAGCAATGTTGCAGCAAGAAGAAAAGCAAGAATGACATCAGTTCACTGAATCAATGAGAGAATTGCACAAAAGAATAAACAGTATGCATTTCAATAATACCATCACTATAACAGTTGATCACTGACGTTAACTAAATATGGATTACCAAGTACTTAGTACCCTGAAAAAAATTACACATAACTTTGTTCTGAAGAAACAGTTTTTAAAAATATTCTCTCTACTTGTTCTTAGTATGAGATATAAAGGCTTTTATAAGATCTCATTACTATTTCAAAGTGATACTGTCATGTTAGACTTGCCAGCAATAAGTCATGCTAGATTTGTGTACGAAGGCAAAATTCACCCAGCAAAGTCTAACCCACATATTTTTTTGCACATATTAACTGAGGAAGGCAAGCCTGCACTTAAGAAAAGTGATTTTTTTGTAGTCTTTGCAGCAGTTACATTTCAACATGAGGTGTACAGCTATTGCTACAGTTGCTTTCTTGTCCTAAAATGCCAGTTTATAAGAATACCCTTTCCAGCTGAGCAGCTGCTGCTGCAGTGACACAAAAGGCTTGCAGCATGTCACAGCCATTTTCTCACATGTCCTCTAAAGCCAGGCAGGTCAGTTTGGGGAAAGCACCACAGCACCGCCTGGGGATTAACAGATTTAATCTCTGCGGAAATGCTTCCCTTTCACCCATTTTTTATCAAAAGCCTCTAGCAAAAGGGAAATATTCACTTTAAATAAAACAGCAATCCTTCCCAACACACATGGAAATTTTAAAACTCGTTACCCTTTGCATAATAAATAAAAAATGAAACTCCAGAATTATTTAAAATTCTCTGTTCAAGGAACTGGAACTCTATTTGTGACACCAATGTTGAAATATGTTATTAAAATTAAAGATGAAAAAACACAAAATGTTGTTTATGGGTCTAATAGATATAAAACCCTAAAACAACACTTAAAATGCCATTTACATTTTTTTCACCTTAGGCAGCAAAATTATCTAGCTGGTTTCACTTTCTGTTTCTCAAGCACTGATGCTATTTCATTCCTGAATCAACAGTGCAAAGTGGAAGGAGATCAATTTTAGGACATCTTATTTCTAGTCCTGGAAAAAACGATTTTAAAGATTTGCCTGTATTTACATATATAATTAAAACAGGTGTCAACTTTTGGAGGTATTAACTAGCAAGAACTCATAACAGGCAAGAATTTGTTGCAGTTAAATCGAGTACGCAGATATATGAAAAGAGGAAGTAGGTGTTGAGTTTGATTAATGAGTCATTGCTAATTGATTCATATTCAGAGGCAAGCCACACGGACCTCACAAAAACCTATAAAACAGTATTTCAGGCTAAAATACAGCTAAAATTACCCAAGAAATCCAAACGTTCAAAGATAACATCCTACCTCCATTATCGATGACTTTCAACCCTTCTTTAGCAATCATTACTATATAAGGATCAAAATCATCATGGAAGACGAGAGACTGCCAAAGGGACAATCGGCAGACCCACACTCCAGCTTCATCTAAATTTAACAAAAATTTAATCTTGCTGTATAACTGGTTACCCTTGACTACTGCTTTGAAGGATCCAATTTATTCATCCCAGCAACATCTAACTTGACACAGAGAACACAAACTATTCAGTCTTACTGGTGTTTAAACGCTGCAAACTGTGTCATGCAATACAGTGTGGTTCTTGCTACGTTCTATAGAAAATACCTTTTCTTTCAGTACTCCTGCAAAGTTTTCTCCCATAAATCAAGAAGGGATTAAGTATTAGCAGAACATTTGCCTAGACGTTATGTGATTCTTGTTTGTATATAATGAAGCTCATGTATTATTATTAAATATATGATCTATAAATATTTATATACACACAGACATACGTATGGTTATCAGAACAGGAGATCATGTTGCTAAGCCTGTTTGTCTGTGTGGTACTCTTCTGGGTCACAGAAAGCAGCAGTGCTTGCTTGCCATACAACACAGCAGAAAAATGCAAGGTACTAATGACAGGAAAGATACTTCTGCCCACATTATCTACCTGCATCAGTCATCATTTGCTCCATTTTTTTCCACCTTATCTTCACATTTCTGCATTCTGTTTCATTTTTCTTTCATTCTACACAACAGTATTAACATTGTTTTCTTAGACCTCTGTAAAGACAATGTATTTGCAGATCAGTAGCATTTTAATATGAGAAAAAAACAGAATGGGGAAGTCAAAACAGCACCACCCAACCAGTGTTTTTACTAGTCCTGAAAAAAATCCCATTTGTTTCTCTTTGCAGCAAAGTCCTTAAAAAAATACAACTGCTTGGCAGCAATGCAAGATACAATCAGCCTGAAGCAACCTATAGAGAAGAGAAGGGAAAAATAATAAACATTGGATACTTGGTGTGGCCAAGTATACGTAATGATCTTGCCAGAGCCTTGGAAGGAACCAAAAGTGAGGTAAGCAAAGACCGTTCCAAAGATAAAGGTTCCCCTTTGAGTTGCTCAGGGGAAAGACTTTTAAAATCAATATATTCCTGCTTTAGTCTTGAACTCCCATGAGAAATGGAGCTGCTGACCCAGCTTCCTTTCAATCTTTTCACAACATAACAGAGGAAAAAAGCATCCTACTTTCAGATGTCAAGTGTCATCTCAAGAGGAATTATGTTGATATACTTCATCTGTAGAGTAAGAAGGCCATTTACCAGTTTCTCTTCATGAAAATTGTTTCCAGAGGCAACAATTATTTGGCAAAGACATGAACTGTTTGAGATGAACATTTCATTTTGTGTAAAAAATTTACCATTACTTTCAAAATACTTTGTTCTTTCTAAATACTTACTTCTTCAGGTGTAATTACTCCAGTTTCTTTAAACTTGGACTCCTGCAATAAGAAAAAAAAAGTTCAGAAATTTTGAGAACTGTTTACAAATCAACCTACTCAACTTTACTGGAAAGACAAACATCTGCTCTAATTTGTCTTGCAAATAGCTCTGTCCAGAGATCCATGAATCAGTCTGGAGGCAACCTCTGCCAGGGCAGCTTACTTATTTATTCTACAGCTCACTAAAATTACTTGTTGCAGAATGCGAGGTATCACAAAAATGATCAGATACACAAAATTTTTGCTACCACCAATTGCACCAATAATGAAGAGAAGATCCCCAGCACTCAGTATTATATTTGCCAGTAAGAGACAGAGAATGAGTGATTCTCACAGTCAGGACTCCAAAGTTCTAGGCACTGAACTGCACTGCAATGCATTAATACAAGGTTTTGCAGTTAAAAAAGGTCATGAACTGAATGCCCAAAATGACTTTTCTCTGGGCTAGAAAAACTTAAGCAGAAGACTCAGTTATTAACTTTCTTTTAATGCCCATTTCTTTGCCATCACCGTGCAACCCATGGAAAGAGCTTTGATTTTTGCATATTGTCATGGGCTTTTTTTACGGATGAAAGAACAGATGGCAACTAGACACCCAACTTAGTTCTGCATGGAGAAATAAAGTACTTTTGCATTAAAGGCAACCTGTATGAAGGTTAAGGATAAAACATCTTTTACCATATTCAAATCAGAAGGAAGTCTATTTTGTTTTGACTTCTGGCTGCATATTTGTTTTCTTCAGAAAAGTCTCAAGTACCAAGGAAATCTACTGTTCCCCAGCATTAGAGCAATCCAAAAAGGGCTTTTGAAAAAGAATACAATTTCAACCATGGCACAGCTGACTTCTTGCCCTAAAGAACTTTTTTTTCCTATCAAGACTAAAAGCAGCAACTGAAAATATCTCGGTTTTGGCCACAACTTCACCTTATTCAAAGAGTCAGAAAACATTAAAGAAAACCAGCCACTGCTTCATGGGGTTATTCTTGTTCCTTCACCCTGGTGTGTGATATCACTTGTGCTATGTAAAGTGAAACGAGCACACCTGTTTCAAACAGTACCGAACACTGCCTTTCTCCCTCATTTCTAAAGATACACTTGAGAACAAGATGAAGACAGGCAAAACTGCAGCTGCACAAACCTCATAACATCACTACGTGCTAGCTGACAGAAATCAAAGCCATTTGAATGGCTGTAAAACCCAGAACCCTCAATAATATACTGTGCAACACCACAGTGGAGACATCATACTATTTAACCTCAAAATGAACCATAAGCAAAAGGCAACATGCACGAACTTGTGTTTCTTGCAGAAAGGAACTGCAGAAAGAAAACATGTAAAATATCCACCCTCTCTTCCCTGAGGGTAAATCACTTTTTCCTCTCTGTGCATTCTGTGGTACATAAGCTAGTGAGAGACACAGGTTTAGCTTCTTTCTAAAGTTACCAAGATGGAGTATTTATTTCAACCCCTTATAAAGCTGTTGATATACTCATAATACTATAAGCTCCCACTCCTGGGACGTTCTACTCCTGCTTCCTCTCAGTAGCTCATCAGGACACAAGAATTCCTTCACTATTACACCAGCTGTGCAACAACTGCACTACAGTAAACAAGTCACTTCACCTTTTCAGGCCACCACTTCACTGCAGCCCACACATGTCACATTGGTGGGCAACTCTAGAAAAGTCCACTATGCAGAGAAGTGCACACTACATACCACAGAGGGACGAGTTCAATTAATAATTGAGTATCACTGCTTTTTGTCCAAAGATCTCAGCTGCACAGTACAAAGCACATAAAAGGTCAAACCACAAAGCCACAGGCAGAGAGACTGCTGTCATAAACAAGTAAAGGAGAAGTATTTTTCCAAAAACATTCAAAAGTGTGAAAATCAGTAGTGAGAAAGCTGCTGGCAAGTTAAGCTGTCATACACAAAGTTGGGGTTTACATAAAAAATTACTTGTAAATAGAAGTCAGAAAGTGGGATGCAGTCTAACAGCTGCAGAAAATCACAAATTGTCTCTACGTAAATGAGCAATAACAAGAATTATAACAGATGTGCTGCCCACCTTTACAAGCAGATTCTTATAAGAAACAAATGGGTCATTTCCACCATTCACAGTTACTGTGACACTGAGACTTGTAGCAATACTGCAATTCTGACACAGAAATAAGATATGCTGCATAACTTAACATCTGCTCACATAATTAAGAAGTGATTTGTTTTGTTTTGTTTGGGTTTTTTTATGTCAGCTGAAGAAGTCGCCCTCTTACCCAAAGTAACTATTGCAACGCATTCCCGAAACCAGGCTCCAGCCTGGCTGTACGCTTGCATTTCAATTCCTGGTCACACAACCAGTTAAAGTTTCACCCCTTTAAGAGAAACCAGCAGCAAATAAGTCATTCCTTGAGAAGCAGGACCAGCAACACCCGTACTTCGGTAGGCCCGCGCCTCCCAGGTGGGTGCTCCCCAATCCCAGCGGGATGTGAGCTCCAGCCCGGGCTCCCTCCATCCCGCACGGCCCGGGGCGGGCTGAGGGCCGAGGGCTCCGCTCCGGCACCCCCAGCACGACGCCCTCCGAGCCCCGCGGCCGCCACCTGGGATGTCTGGGGCCCGGACAAGGGCAGGGAGCGGCCGCGGCTGTCCCGTCCCGTCCCCCCTCCCCAGCCCGGCTGCCGCGCAGCGCCGGCACCTTGAGCACGGGCGTGAGGTACTCGGCCACCTCCAGGGCCTTCCCCTTGACGGTGTTGATGACGTTCTGCATGGCGGCGGTCGGTCGGACGGACGGACAGACGGACAGCCGGACGCTCCCGCCCCCCCGGCCCCTCCGTCCCCGCGCTGCCCGCGCCCTCCCCTGCCGTCACGTGACCCACGCTACCGCCCACCACACATGTCGCACGCGCGTGACGTCACACGGAGCGCCCCTGCACGGACGGAAGGCGAAGGGGGCGGAGCCGGGGGGGCGGGGCTCAGGCGGGTG
>JAWWLV010000001.1:21630268-21647457 GCA_035041135.1 Platyrinchus mystaceus
ATCCCTGTGGGATTTTGGGCGGGAGTGGGGGAGCTCAGCCAGGGGCGCCGGGGCCGTGTCGAGGGGATGAGCGAAGGGGAAAGCGGTGCCTCAGCTTCCAGGGATCCGCCGCGCCCGGGAGCGCCCGGGAGCGCCTAGCCGCGGCGTCCGAGCCCCGGGCGCTGCAGCCCCGCTCGCCCCGCGCGGGCGCGGCCCCGCCGCTCCCGCCTGCAGCCCGCGGCAGCGACGTGGCGGGCGGCAGAGCCGGGCGGGTGGTGCTCGCTCGGCGGAGAGGTGGGTGGGTGTCCCCCCGCGGGGCCGGCGCTCCGGTTCCCCGCGCTCCCGCAGGGCTGGCACGGACCGTGGCCGGAGCCCAGCCCGCAGCCGGCCCGGAGGGATTCTGCCCCTCCGTCTCTACCGGGCGGTTTTTCAGGCCCCGGGGCCCGTTAACGGGCCGGGCGAGTAACGGCGGCGCTGGAGGCGGCGGACGCGGCTCGGGTGCTGCTCCAGCATTCCCTGTGCCTCCCCCGCCTCAGTGAACGCCGGGTCATCCCTGAGGTTCTGCTCTCGCTCCGCTATGGTAGCGCTTCTCCTTGCTAGGATTAGGAGCAAGAACACTAAAAAAAATATTTACGAAAAATAAACGTGTGATTTTTTTAATTCTTTTAGCTGATCAGTACTCCATAGATGCAGTCTTCTGGGAAACCAGCCTCTTTCTGCCACCTTCAAGAGTCCCCGCGTATATACATTGTTTACACCCCTTTGGGTATCCTTCTCTGCTTATCACCCTCAACAACTATCTAAAGGGAGGTTGCAACCAGGTGAGGGTCTGTCTTTTCTTCTGAACAACTAGTGACAAGAGGACATAGTCTTAAGCTGCACCAGAGGAGGTTTAGGTTGGACATTAGGAAGAAGTTCTTCACAGAAAGGGTGATTGGGCATTGGAGTGGACTGCACAGGGAGGTGGTGGATTTATAATCCCTGGAGGCGTTTCAGGAAAGACTGGAAGTGGCACCTAGTGCCGTGGTCTGGTTGACAAGGTGGTGTTCAGTCATTGGTTGGACTTGATGTTCTCAGAGGTCTTTTCCAGCCTCATTGATTCTTTGATTATGATTCTGTGATTCTCTTTTTTTTTTTAAATAAGAAAACAGTTACTATAGAACAAGAACATGGCTTGCGATGTAAACATCTTTATATAAATTACCACAAAGCAGTAAAATTCACTTGTTTCACCTGGATTAAACAGTTTCTGGAAGTACTATTTATAGTGTGTTTTCATCTTGCCATCCAAAGGGCACTGACAGCGAGACAGCAGAATGAAGTTGGAGTGCCGTAGTCGATTTCTGTGTTGCACCAAGGCAATCAACCAGACCTTTCTGCTTGGCGGAGTGTTTATTGTCTTGGGTTCAAGTAGAATCCTCCTGATGAAGTATTCTGCCAATGAAGGTACTGTTGGGCAAACATGGTGCAACTCAAATAAGAAAGAGTTGATGTTTTGGGCTAAAACGGATACACAAAAAAACGACTTCTCACCTCAGAGTTCTTTGCATAAACATCCTATTATATTTATAGGGACATGTTTCTGCACTGGAAAGTCTGTATAATCACTAGTCTAACATAAAGTGATAATTTGGGTTGTAAGGTGTATGAGCTACCTTTAAAAGATGAGGCAGTGAATTATTTTATAGTTGATTTTTCAAAGACTAAAGTGTTGTGTAAGCACTATTGATGGTACCTGACTGAAATATTTTTACTGCAACAGGCTTAGGGGAAAAGTGCTATCACAGTGGGTATGCTAAAACTGACTAGTATTGCTAGTCCTGGAAAAAGGTTATGTCATCCTGGAAGCCATTTTTTTTTCTGAGGGTAAAAAATACCATATTGCTCTTTGGGGAAAACATTCCTGCTTTTAATTTTATTTTATTTTTTTTTAAGAGTGATGTTCTTGAGTCCTTACAAAAAAGTTCTGCTGTAAACTGGGACCAAATGAGGACAGATTTTAACCCAGAAAGGAGACTATTTAGGAAGTTGTATATCATAAAATTTGGAATATTTATAATGAAAGTGCTGATGTAGCCTTTTGCATTTATGGAAAGTGACCAAAATTCTGATTGGGGTGGTTAAAATAGGTTCTTGCTCTCATCATGAATGCAAGAGTCAGAATCTGATTGTGTACTCTCTCTGATTTGCCTAATCCCACAGATAACAAATATGATTACCTTCCTACAACAGTGAACATGTGTTCTGAAGTAGTAAAACTGGTCCTGTGTGTGGTGTTGGCGCTATGGAAGAGGAAAAAACGTAAGTACCTATGTTTAAAATAACTGTGTTGACTTCCTAAGTTTTGCTGTCCTTCAAATACGTTCACTTTGTTTGGGTTTTTTTTAATGATAGATGACACTTCCCATTACCCACAGATTTTGCATTGCAAGTGATTTTTTGTTTTTTCTTTCTTCTTGACTTTTCCGTCCTGATGTAAAAACTGTGAGAGATTAACCTCACAGCATTTCAAAGTGGTAGAGAACAGATAGTTGGATTGGAAGAGGGTGTCAGGCACTGGAGTCTCATGTTAAATTGAACCGTTGTTTTTGTCCGTGTTTTTTTCCTTCCAGATGTCTGAGATTTGCTGAACTCAGTGTGTTGGTGCTTCAGGAGAGGATTAGATAACATTGTATAGTCTTAAATGTGTCTTAACAAAGTACTTCTGTCATCAGCTCTAAGGTTTATCACAGCCTTCCTCTTAAAGTTTATGTCCTGAATACCTAAGTAAATGTCATTCTTTGTGCTTTGTCCTTTCTTTCTTCTTTCTTCCTAGTGACTTCTGGTTTAATTGGTATTTTTGACATTACTGGCTGACCTTTGGGTGCTCTGTGAAGGGACCCACTGTCTGTGCCATTGTTTCAGTTCTAGATTCTATCGATAATCAACAATCATAGCCAGTAATGATGCCCTTATTGTGTGGGGACTCTGGGGTGCTTTTTGGCCCTCAAAGAATGGTTGATATTTGAATTTTTGTTCCCACTGATAGGAGTAACAGGTTCTGTGAGGTTTTCTCTGCTGAGGCAAGGAAGCGAACGTCTATAGGCACAAGATTGCTGCTCTAGCTGTGTGTTCTGCCCTGGAGCTGCCCTCCATGTTGCCAGAGGGCTGTGATACTTTGTTTTTTTCTGTCCAGTGATGTTCCTCAATAGGGAACAGTGGTACCTATACTGTTACAAGGGAATGGGCTTTTGAAAATAATAAAGATGTCTTTATTTCCTTTCAGAAAAGGGTTGTATGGATCATCCCTTTGAATGTCTTTCCTGGAAGAATTTATGTAATTTGATGAAATGGTCAATTCCTGCCTTTCTTTACTTTTTGGATAACTTGATTGTCTTCTATGTACTGTCCTACCTCCAGCCAGTAAGTATACATATACTGAATAAAGAAACTTCCAATGTCTTCGTGGTGGGTAATACTGCTCTTAGACTATCTACTGTTGTAACACTGGCAAGGCAAGATTTACTGGTGAAAAGTAATGTTACCTGACCACCCAGACCTTCCCATTCTCTTGCCCACTGCTCAGTGTTGTACAGCTTTTAGCAGAGAAGAGTCATTGTGTTTTCTCCATCTGAAGTGATTTAGAAGTTTAAAAGCTGAATTGCTTAAGTACTGGGCAGGTTTTTTACTATCCCTCTTTTGGTTTCTTCAACTCTGTATTTTTATTTCAATCCTTTTGTTCATCTTGCTATTATTTGAGCAGCACTTTTGTGTGGGGGTTTTACCAATTTATGTATGTGACATAAAGTGAGTAAATGTAGTCTCACAAAGGGAGTAAGTGTAACAGGAACTGAGGAGGGGAGGAAGAAAACGGACTTAATTTTTGTATTTGTTACAAAATTTAATTTTTACTTTCTTCTAGCTACATTCATCCTTTTGGATAAATCTGCACAAGCTCAGGAAATTGTACAGTTTTTGTGCTTTCTTTTAGTTTTGTACTATGATGCCTTTTGGTTTAGAATCTACATTTGAAGTAAGATGGCAACAGATGGTTTGTGCATGCTATAAAGTGCTATGGCTGCCCCTGTTGGACATTAAAAGTAAACGGTTTTCTGCCTTCTCTTTCAGAATTCCTCTTTAAAATATTGTCCTTTTAGGTATACATTTCTGTTTTTCTGTTGGGGACAAGCTAGTCCAGAGTCTAGAATAGGACCCAGTTGAGAAAATCTAATTAAAATGAGGAGTTTGGTATCTTAAAGTAACATGCACAGATGCTTGGTTCTGTGGTTTGTTATCTGGGGATTTTTGCTGGTGGATTTTTATTTTTTTTTGGTGGTGGTGGCAGGGGTTTTTTTTCGGTTGGTTGGGTTTGGGGTTTTTCTTTTTCAGTTTTAGGAAGGAAATTCAGCTATAATATTTGCAAAAACAAAGTTTGATATTTAGGAGGTTGCATAAATACAGTTGCTTCCTTAAGCAATTCGATTTGGCTCAGTTAAGATAATCTTTTGTAATATGCACAGCTTTTGTTTTACATGCACACACCCCCAGAGATACCTTATCTCTCTGCCCTCAGAACACTGGCTATAAGAATCCTCTTTTTTTTAACTTTTAGCAACTTTAATGGATATATTCTATGATGGTTAGCTGAAATTGTAACATTATTATGATCAACAAGTATTAAAAGAGATAACTAAATACCTGTAAGATAGAATATCTTGTCAGTGTACAAGACTATGACTATGAAAAGACAGAGGCAAGATCCTTAAAGGAATGTGGCTGTATCTGACTGAACTTGGTTTCATGTGACTTTAAAAACAAAGTAGTTTTGGGACTAAGTAGTACCTGGGTGAGTAGTTGCTCGAAGTATAAAGTTGCTTTGGTGAGATTTTTTTTTTTGCTTGAGGCTCAGTTATAACCCTGGATATTTTAGTGGCTGAATTTCCTAGTGATAAGACTTTAACTTTTAAAGACTTTGTTTGTGACATGCAAATTAGTGGCATGGAGATCTTTGATATTCCTTTTCATCTAGGACAGAGGTCCCTTGAGGCTTTAGAGAGCAAAGCAACTCAAAATTAGTTCTTTTTAACTACCGTTCTTAAGATTTTGATCATATTATGTTACCAGATGTTGGATGGGGTGCTTTGGCTGTGAAACAAAACCAGAGTACGCATGGAATGCTTGTACATTTTGCATCAGAATATCAGAATTCTTTTTTCCTGAATGATTTCTGCCAGATTTACTTGTTCATTCAATATTTTTCTCTTTCCACGGTCTTCATTTGACATGAATATTTATTGAGTTTTAATTTTGCAGAGTGGAAAATGAAGATGGGTTTTCTTAGGCAGATGTCTCATGTGTCAGTCACTCCTCAGCTTACTTGAGATCCTGGTTGTGCTGTTTCATGAGAATTATTATTCAGCAGATAGTTTGTTGGAATAGGGGGGAATGAAGATAATGGGAAAAGGGTCTGTGCTTTTCCTCTGGTAAATAAGAAAGGCTCTGCTCTTGCAAAATTGGGAATGTGGAAATGCAGATGAGAAAACTCCAGACAGCGTCTGTGTTTTGTACTCCCGAGTCCATGTATGCTTTTGTGTAAAACTGTCTAAAAAAAGTGAGTTCACTCTAAGGCTGAACTGGAGGAAAGACTTGAGATATTTGCATCTTTTTTACGTGTCCTGACTATGCGGGGAAGACCTTAATAACCCACAGTCTGCAAAACATCCCAACCTCTAAAAAGAACGTGTTTTTTTTTCCTGCTGGTCCTGGTAGATTCTGGCCTTTAATGGTAACTGCAGTGCCTAGAAGAGCCTCTTCTTGGTCTGGTGTCCCAGTGTAGAGTGTCTAATACAAAGACAAAACAGACAATCCTTGCCACAAGGAGTTTGCAGCTTGGGATCACAGTCATGGATTAGGGTACTGACATTATTATGCAGTTATTCCCAAATTAAACAATAGCATTAGAGTTGTCTTCAGTTGTACTTTGAAATAGCTGATTTTTTATTACAGTTGCAGTCTTGAAAATTCATGCCAAGCACCTCTTTACCTTTCATAAATTATGCAGCAAATACACTTGACATACAAGAAGTTTTGTTTTCTGCAAGTGCCTTGTCCAAGTCTGGGATTACCTGAGCACTGCAAATAGCACTGCAGCCAGAAGCAGCCTCACCTTCTTATTCTTTGCTTATTTTCATTTTGGAGTAACTTCCTCCTTTGTGCTGACACAGCTGGTTTTGCAGCTGACTGGTCAGCCTGGCTGGGGAACTGATCTGATAGAAAACTAAACTGTTTTCTGTTAAATAAGTTTTCTGTTGCATTGGTTTCCTCACATCTTGGTTTCAGTACAGCTTTCCCCTCTACAGTGGAACTTGGGCCGTGTGGTTTGCTTGAGATTTTGAAATGGGACTTGAATGTCATTTCACGGGTGTGTTATTCTACCACTTGGGTGAGGAAGAAAATTCAGTACCAGTGCTTTTCCCTCTGTGACCTTGCAGAGAGGTGAAGACTTGAAGTCTGTAGGTTTTTGGTGTCCATCCTGTGTCTGGAGTATAACTTTATTCCCCCTTTTCTCTTTCAAGGCAATGGCTGTACTCTTCTCAAATTTTGTCATTATAACAACAGCTCTTCTCTTCAGGATAGTACTAAAGTAAGTAGTATTTACTAAAATAAATGAAATGTTTTGTCTTCCTAGGCTTGATAAAGTTAAGCTACGTTTTATCTCTTTGATGGGAACAGTAATTCTCTTTTCTTGTGGCTACACCATCTTGGAGAGATGGTTTTGTTTTCTACATCTGAAGGTGTAGGAAATAATAGTTTATTAGGACTCCATATCTCTACACATTTGTTCAACTGTAATAGAAAACAATTGAAATCATGATTATATCGTCACTGAATAGTCAGAATTAAGTTTGTGTACTTTCATTTATCCATTAAATCTTTTATTTCATGAGTAGCAGTACTTCTTACCAGTCTGTTGCAATGTAAATGTGACCTAGCAAGAGAGGATGAGATCTGTAAGACTGAAAGCCAGAGGTGTCCTTGGTGTCAGTCCTGATGTGTTTCTGGTCAACTGCATAGTATGTTTTGAAAAGCAATTATACGTCCCTTCTTCATTATTCATGTGACAAAAGCCAAACTCTGTCCTGTGTGTTCCACTTTGCTTGATTTGTGCTCTTTATGATGTGATGTGATATCCAGGGAAACAGATATTAACTTTACATTCTAAAATTTGCTTGTGTTGAATGTGGCACAAAGATGTCTTTCCTGCAGGTGTTAATATACCAAAGCAGTGTCTGATAGTCTGACCTGAAATGCTTTTTCTCGGTTTAGTTTTGTGTCTCTTGTGATGTCACAGTTCACTTAATCTTCGAAATTTTTGATTTTCACCAAGATAAACAGGCTTTGCTTGAGTGAAAAAACAGTATAAATAATTCTAAAAGTCTTATAAATTACATTTGTTGATTTGTAAGAGTTACCATCATAAAATGCTAGAAAGGGGCACAAAATCATGGGGTAAAAGTGAAGTGTAGTGAAAGTTTACAAAAGAAATGATGAAATTATTTGAATGTTTGTGATTTTCTTCATCAGACCGGTGTTCTCATGGAGATAGCAGTTGCTTTTAAGTTGTTAGGCAATCAGTATCTAGAAATAATGGGATCTTGAAAGAGTTTCCTTTTCTTTGATTACCAGGCTGGGCCCCCTTTGCCACAGAAAAACTTGTTGCATTTTGACATTTTACTGTTAATTCTGAAAAGCTTCTTAAAAGACTTTCCTTTGTGCCTCTGTCTCCTTATCTGTGTGGCATGATGTCTTTATGTGGTTTATAGAACTGGTTCTTCTGTCATTTAACTTATGCCACTGTGTTTCTAAATTTGGTGGCTCTTTTTGTCCACTAGGCGAAGACTCTCTTGGGTACAATGGGCATCTCTGGTGATTTTATTCCTGTCCATCGTTGCCCTGACTCGAGGAACTGGAGGCCATCAGCAAAGCTTGGCTGCACATGGATTTCATCACAGTATGTTTTTTAGTCCGTCTAACCACTGCCTTCTCTATACTGGACCCGAGGAAGCATGCGTGGAAAAAGGCAACTGCGTAGCACCAAGTTTCCTTCACAGCTTCCAGTGGAATGTCACCAATACCATGGCAGGAGCATTGAAACCTCTCCGCCTCAGCCTGGGCCATCTGCTTATCCTAGTGCAGTGTTTTGTTTCTGCCCTGGCCAACATCTACAATGAAAAGATGTTGAAAGATGTGGATCAGCTTGGTGAAAGTATCTTCACGCAGAACAGCAAACTCTACGCCTTTGGGGTGCTGTTCAATGGGCTTATGCTGGTGCTGCAGACGAAGGACCGGAGGCAAATAGGGAACTGTGGCTTCTTTTATGGGCACAACGTCTTCTCCGTGGCTCTTATATTTGTCACAGCTTTCCTGGGGCTTTCTGTAGCCTTCATCTTGAAGTTCCGAGACAACATGTTCCATGTTATGACTGCTCAGATCAACACTGTCATCATCACCACAGTGTCTTTCATCATCTTTGACTTCAGGCCTTCTCTAGAGTTCTTTTTGGAAGCTCCTGTAGTGCTTCTCTCCATATTCATCTATAATGCCAGTAAAGCAAGAGGCCTGGAATATGCCAATCTGCGGGAAAGGGGAAAACTTGTCAAAGGAGATGGATGGGAGAGGTCAAGTGGGGTAAGGCTTTTCAGTACTTGTCTCCCGTGGTTTTCTCTTTTGTTTCACCTCCATTTGTGCTACAGAATGTTTGGAAGACTCATCTTGAATGTGATGAGACTCATCCCTCAACACCAAAGCTCCTCAGTACTTCTTAAAATCTTGGGTATTGCTTTCCCTATGCTACTTTTTGAAGTGATGAAGCCATTGTAAGCATTGCTTTCCTGCTGTGACTTTAGGCAGTCCTATGAGCAACTTCAGCTTTGTACAAGTCCTTTCTTGAAAGCTTTATAACCAAGATGGTTTACTTGCCCAGGGCATTCAGAAATTGGAATTGATGCCTGGGAAATAATTGTATTTAAGTAGAACTGATAAATCTCTCTAGATTAGCTCACATCATGAAGAAGTCAACATATATGATGTTAAGATTCTTTCTACCTTAACAGATAGCTGAAGACAAAAAGGTAATCTTCAAAATACTGTGTTTTAACGTGGTTTTTTTTCTTGCTAATATTTCTTCCAGGCCTGCTAGTGGTTTTTATTCTAACTTGAATAGTGATCTAGTTAACTAGAACATGTCGGGGAGGGCTTGCTCTTAGATCTGAGCTGAGCAGTGACCTGAGGGGGAAGGGGTAGTGTCTGTGTGCTTTCACTCTACCTGTACAGATGGATTGTGGATACATGCTGAAACCAGCAGAGAGCACTGTCCCCACTGAAGTCGAAGAAACACTAAACCGGGAAGAGATGTTTTTCAGAAATTCCACATGGTGTCTTTTTAGGTTGTTGTTTAATGAGCAGTAAATAACACAAAGTCATATATTTTTGGTATGCCAGGTGTCATCTATTTTAGCACATACCACTGAACAGCTGTGGTAAAAACAAATAGCACCGTGTGAACAGGCTAAGCTAACTTTATCTTTGGTTGCATCAAAAGCAGCGGGACCAGCAGGTCGAGGGAGGTGATTTTGGCCCTCTACTATGCTCTTGTGAGACCCCCACCTGTGGTACTGTATCCAGCTCTGGGGACTTAGATCTGCTGGAGCAAGTCCAGGGTGGGCCACAAAGATGATCGAAGGGCTAGAGCACCTCTCCTATGAAGATAGGCTGAGAGAGTTGGGGCTGTTCAACTAGGAGAAGAGAAGGCTCCAGGGAGACCTTATAGCACCTTCCAGTATCTAAGAGGGGCTGACAGGAGAACTGGGGAGGGACTTTTTACAAGGGCATGTAGGGATAGAACAAGGCAGCATGGCTTTAAAGTGAAAGAGTGTTGATTTATTTAGATTAGGATGCAATTCTTTCCTGTGGAGGTGGTGAGGCACTGGAACAAGTTCCTCAGAGGAGTTGTGGATGCCCCATCCCTGGCAATGTTCAAGACCAGGCTGGATGGGGCTTTGAGCAACCTGGTTTAGTGGGAAGTGTTCCTACCCATGGCAGGGGCGTTGGAAATAGATGATCTTGAAGGTCCCTTCCAACCCAAACCGTTTTATAATTCTATGGAAGAATGGACTACAAGCTGTTCTGTGCAGCAAGTCACTAAAAAGTGTTAAAGATGCAGGAAATGTTTTAATGAGCATGTATGTCCTAAACCTTTAACACACTGGTGAGAAATTTAAATTACAGGGTCTTGATTTTATTATAAGTGATGCCTTCAAAATACATCTTGCCCTTTTTTTTTTTCTTCTTCCTTTTTTTTGGTATTAATAACAAGATGACTTTTGCTCACATTGTTCTCTTTTGCTTCTGCTTCCTGTAGGATGGAGAAGAATTTGAGAGGTTGAACAAGCCAGGCAGTGACATCGATACAGATGAAGATTCCCTCTAGCATGAGGCTGGCTCAGAGGAGTGCTATTGCTCATAGTGAGACAGAGTTAATCTTTTATTAGCAGGGTTGTTTTTCCCCACTTGCAGACTAATCAAGACTGTTTTGGGGCTGGATCTCAAATGTGGTTGCGGACAATATTCAAGCTGTATATATGGAGAGTTGTATTCATCTGTGCCTGTCTCCCAGTGTCTGGGAAAGTAAAAATCTGGAATGCCTTTGTAGCAGCTGGTGAATTTTACATGCAGCTTATGTGGCCTAACTTTGAAAGAGCTTGAATAAAAAAAAAATGCGTTGAACAGTATGAATGCGTCATAGGGTCTTTTTTTTTGTGTGTTTACAAAGGCTTTGTGTAGAGGCTTATTTTGCACTGGGGCCACTATCTGAAAACAAATATTATGCAGCTACAGTAATGCCCTTCAACATCTGGAGCACTGAGCAAGAGGGTGCAGGTGGTACTATCATCTGCTGTTGCTCCACCCTGTCAGACTGATAAGGTCTTGGATTCATTTTGTAGAGAGAGAACACATTCTGCAGAGTGCCAGGCATAGTGATCTTGGAATTGCCGTTGAGGCATCTGCTGGATTGTATTTTGAGTGAGATGAAAAATTAGTGAGGTTCCAAATTATTCAGAGAATTTTGAAACTGGGAAGGGAACAGGGATGCTGATAAGGGATTCTTGGTATGTTCCTAAAGCCTCTTCTCTCATAGCAGGAGAAAACATCTTGGTTTATAATTTCCTTCCTTCAAAAATGTGTCTTTCATAGTTGAAAGATACTGTCAGAAGAATTCTTAAGAAGATAAGCAATGAGTTCAGTGTCAGAGCCTCATACCACAGTGTATAGTAAGCAGTTAGTGATGCATTTCTCTGGACTGAAGACAGTCCTGCCTTTGTTCCCCTTGGCCATTCTGTCCAGGCTTAGTATATAAAGCTTACTTATTTATGGCTTATTGCTATATTAATTAACATAGCTCCTGTCATTGATCCATCAAGAGGGGCAGCCTGTTTCCATATGTGACCCATGACTGTCAAGTCATAAACTATGAATCTAAAATTATTATTATTTTTCTATATTAACTTTTGTCTAGTATATATTAAGAATAACTGTACAAAATGAATTTACTGTTGTGGTTGAAAAATCTTTTGCATCTAATTTCATTGTGCATGTATAGTAGGCCATTTCAACACAAGAAACCCTAGCTGTTTGCATCTGTACTGAATAGGAAGGCATATTTCAGTGTAAATTCCAGAAATGTAGTTTTAATTGGTTTATGATGACGTATTTTGGGAAATGAAACTTGGAAAAGAATGCTCAAACTGTTAAAGACTTAGTGGCAATAAGGCTTTTCTTTCATTACATACAGCTTTGCAATATATACATGCCCGAGTTTGTTGTGTATTTCACTCATAGCAGGTATTTCCAAGAAGAGTGAAAGTACTGTTAGCTTTAGATTGCTTTGCATTTACATGAGCAGTAGTAAAAGCAAGAGCTTTGCCTTGCATCAAGTTAGAACATAGAAATCAGCCTCATGCCTGTAATGACAGGACATCAAACCAAAGATGAATGTCATCTGTACAGATGCAAACATATGTTTGACCTTCCTGTCTGAAATACCAGCATTAAGAGAAATGTGATATAGAAATGACTGGTCTGCAACTATTATAAAGTGCACTTAGTTCTTGCTTTCAGCTCTTGTCCTGCTTAATGATTTTCCCTTCTGTAATTTTCACCAATGCTATCATGTGCGGCTTACTTGACAAAGATATTGGTTATACAATTGTTGATCAAAGCGTTTACTTGCACTGTGGAGTTGGTCCTGTCTAACATGTAGAAATCTTTCTCTTGGCTTCAGGTTGGAGGTCTCAGGGAGATTATGTTGGATGGCCAGGCAGGTTTCTTATAATGATGGAGGAGAACTGTATATCTCCTTTGCAGCAACAGGAATGCTAACGGATGCCTAAAAATGGGTAAGGATTTGCATCATTTCAGCAGTAAAATAGTGTGTTTAGTAACCCAAAAGCATAATCATGCCAATATTTGCAGCTGTACTATCCATGGCAATGGTCAAATTTAGTATGTAAATGAGATTTGTTAGAGGAAGTGACTGTAAAGGATTGTCAGCTGGAGAGCAGCCCTGGTTAGCAAGTGGGAGCAATTCTCTAGAGTAACACATCTCATATAGATCATGGGAAATCCTTCTTGATTAAGTATTTCCACTATATGGAAACCTCTCCATGTTGGAAAGCTTAACTATATTTTGCCTTAAATGACAATAGGGAAATTTATGAGGATATTTTTGGAGAGCAGCATTAGTTTGGCACTCATAGCATTTAATGAATACACTGGGCAGAGAGCTTTTTCTAAGCTTTGATTTAGAGCCCAGATTCACAAACGTTTGAACTTAATTGCTGCTGAGGATGTTATGTTCCTCCCTCCAGGTCTGAGGAAATAGTTCACAAAAAATCCCAGGAAGAGAGGTGTGTACATGTTTCTCTTGTTTATAACAAGCCAATTAAAGCAGTATTTATTTTGGTTAATTTCAGCTATTTTGTGAATGTAGCAGCTTCAAAGACAGACTATGGATGAAAACAGCCATCTTGGAGCTGAATCAAATCTGATAAATATGTATAAAAAAAAAGTTTTTCTTTATCACGTGTAATCTTCCCACAAGATCTGTAGGAATAAGATCTTCAGCTCAGTAAATGTGTCCATGAAGTGATGCTGCAGGGAAAGATCCAGTGCTTTGGATTTGATTTGTGTTTTGCCAAATGGAGTTTTCAGTTGGAGTATTGTAGCTCTTGAATGCTTATAGCCTGCAAGATAACTACATGTTGTCATTGAAAGGATATTTTGACTTGATGTTCCTTCTAGCTTCGCTTTAGTTTTCCACAGGGAAACAGGTAGGTTGCAAAATCAGGATTTTAAATAATTGCTAAAAGTTACTGGTAATTTTGAGCCATTTTGTAATGAAGGCAGAAATAGGCACCAGAATGTAGAATAGTACAGAGTCTTCCTCGAATTTTATGAACATTTGAATGTGTACTTTTGTTTAAGAGCCCAACCCAACCTCCCCTGATAAGGGGACAACTTGTTTGAAGTTGTCTTTTTAACATAAATCCCACTGAATGCCTAGGCTGGGTTTGATACTTGCACAACTTAACTTTGAATTTTGGACAGGGTTAAAAAAAGGCCATTTGGATTAGGTGTTGCACTCTTTTTTTTGTAAGTTAACTGTATGTTCCCCCAGCTTAGCAGAGGACATTTAGTTTATGTGATTTGTAGTGTGAGTTAAAAGGGCTTTCATTTAAAGACTTTACATGAAAACAAGATTACAGGAAAGTAAATGAACACCTGAAAGAAAACACCCCAAAGGCGTTTTTCTTTCTGTCTACAGGAGGTGCCTGTTAATCGTCTGGGGATACTTTTTTCTGTTTTTGCTTCAGGCAAGGAAAGTTAGGCAGCTGACCTTAATACAGTGATGCACTTGTTTTCTAAAAGTGAGCTACAGGACACTCCATTTTCTTCTAGAAACCTTTCCATTCTGTGATTCTTCTTGTTTTTTTTTTAACTTCTCTGTCCACTGCTTTCAGCTGTGAAGTGCTGTAGTCAGTGAGAGCTTGGAAGCTCTCTGCAGGCAGCAGTCCTCTCAGACTGGTTCTGTCAAATACTTGCCTTCCCCCACTTAGCTCCAGTCACCTGAGAAAGGTAAGTCAGGAGCTGTACCTGTGCTGACTAGACCTTGTGATACAAAGGGCAGCCAGCCCCAGGGGATGACCAGGTTTGTGGAATAAGGCCTTGTGACCTCCACATCTGTCTGCCTTTCTGAAACTCAGAAGGGCAAGCAACATCTGACGTTTTGTGGCTAAGTTTCTAAAGAAAGCATCTGGTTTTGAGTGAAGAAATCAGGAAAATGCTAAAACATGTGCAGAGCGTGCTCTGGCCAGCTTAGAGCTGTGGCCTTCTCCCTATTCCTTTGCTATTGCTCTGATGGCAAAACCTACTACGAGTGCTCTGTTGCATGTATTTGTATGTGATGTGCACCCGCATCATGGATTATAAAAAGAAATGTGACTGGTCAGGCACACCTTCAACATTAGAAGTGACTACTGTGCCACTATGAAGGTCTTGCATGGTACCTTCTTCACTTCAGGATATTCCACAATCATTCTGCTGCGTCTTTAATGTTTAGAAATCTAACCGAAATGGTGTGGAAACCATGGCTGTATGTGCAGCTCCTGCCACTGGTTTCTGTAGGGTAGGGTGATGCAACAGATCCAATGCCCAAAGACACCCATGAGAAGGGAGAAGAAAACCATTTCAGAAAGTGTGCCAGAAGTAGAGATGGTTTAGCAGATCAAATTAATCTCAGTTTTATAAACATTTAATCTAGATCACTTTTATGAGGGAGGGTATGAGAAGAAGAGGTAAAAGAAAATTTGAAATTTGGAGTAATAGTTTAATTAAAAGCATTATTATAGAGAGCTAGTTACAACTCATTTAAAATATAGGTGAATGAGATTTTGTTTTCTGCTAAAAATAATGCTTTTCAGTTTTCTGTATTTCAGACAATGCTAACTCTGGTTGGTGTTTCCACTTAGCTCTCATTAACTTGTTTTTAATTGTGAGGTGGGCAAAACCTAAAAGAATAGGGACCCCAATTAAAAGAATAAATGGTTATGCAGTAAGCTTTGTAGTTAAGAACTTTACATTATATTGTATTGGAGCAAATTCTGCCATAGCCATAAATCTTATTTTCATTGATAAAGTCAGCTAATTGCAATATTAATGCACTGTAGAAGGGATGCTGTGTTTTTAAACAAAGTATTTCAAAAAGATTTTATTATTGTTGTTGTTATTTTTAAAGAGCATGCCCCATGCTTCTTTCTTAAATTTTCCTTTTCTGGGGGAGATCTGAAGAGTGGTCTTTTGTTTCTCCATAAGCATAATGAAATCTCACTTTCCAATAAATATACTTATTTTTTTATCCTTAGAAAAAGTACTAAAAAGCACATTGCAACATTCGTTGGACAGTTTGTGTCCTGCCCTACCGCAGTGCCCATAGACTGGGGCTGTGGGGTTTTTTTTGTTTGGTTTTAATACAAACAGCACCTGCTGATGGCCTTTGTTTATAAAGGTTTAAAAATATAAAGGAGTCTTTATTGTTTAAAGCTTCAATACTACTGGTTTGAATTGCCTCACTGTAAAGGCTTCTGCGTTTTTTGAGAAGGCAAATGACCAAAGTCTCTTGATTGAACAGTAGAAGAACGAGGCGTGGATATCTAGTTGGCCTGGGAAGACTTTCTGCCACTGGCCACGTATTGCTTGGATAGCTATTAGAAGGCAGACAGGGGGCAGTCAGAGGCTAAGTTGCCCTCTTCAGTATGGATATCCATGGTGGTAACTCCCGTGGTGACGGTAGTCATCTTGGTAACCTTCCTGGTATCCCTGGTGGTAGCTATGGTAGCCATACCCACCATACTCATCATCTGGGCACTGCATGCCGAGCGACTGCTGAATTGTCATCTCCTGTCGCCGAAGCTGCATGGAATCAATCAGGTCATACACAATCGCCATAGACCACATTGGAGAAGGATACCAGGACTTGACGTTTCCATCTTTCCCCACTAGAAGCATGGAGAAATATTCTGGGCTAATTTGAAAATAATTTCGGATGTCTTTCACCAAGTTAGCTGGGATGTCTTCTCGGTCTACAGTTGAGCTTCCTAGAAAGTGATCACATAAAATCAGCATTGATGTTTTATTTAGGCAATGATGATGGTTTGTAGGTAAGCGAGTTAGCAACATGAGATAGGATACAGCCCAATAGTTGGCAACATAAGATGCATGTAATTTACAAGTTCAGGATTTCCTGGATCCAAAATGAAGTTGCTCTACTGTGAATGAAGGATGTAAGTTTTATCAGTTTTGTTAGATTTAGTAAACTTGTCCTTTTTCTCTAGGCTGAAGCTACTGGAGTGTGGTACATCTTTTTGTCACCCAACTTCTTTGACTACTATTCAGCTTGTGTCCCCAGCTGATGTATTGCAGAAGGCATATGTGAACAACAGTCATGGTGAAAAAACTCACAAGAATTGAAGTGTGATAGAAGAATTGCAGGATGAATTTTCTGGGTCATTAATGGCACTATAGAATCTCATTCGTGATATGTGAGATATGGGATGTGGTAGATGTCATGTCCGCTTGAAAATACATGTTCTAGTGTAAATCTGGTGAACTCCAAGCTTTTAAGTGTGAGGTCTGTGCTAGGTAAAAGAATAGAAACTATAAGACAACTAAGATCAGTGGGCACATATATACATAGTTATCTTGGCAGCTGGATGCTTACAAAGTGGCATCCTGCCTTACAGATTTGAGGTTCTCTGAAGGAGGTCAGCAAACAGGTGGTTAAGGGTGGCCTGGCTGATACAGATTAAGTGGATTTCCAGAAGGCTTCAAAAGGTACTTTGATGGTTTGGTTGAAAGGCAGAAACAAGCTGGGAGTGAATGATCACCTGGAGTGGAGGGAGGTCATGAGTGAAGTTCTGTGGTTTTGCTGGGACTGGTGCTGGTAAGAGTATTTGTGAATGATGCACATAAGGTATGGGGGAGCCCTGGTGGTCTAGTGGTTAAGGTGCAGCGCTCTCACCGCTGCAACCCCGGTTCGACTCCCGGTCCGGGTTCAGGGACACTCCCCCGGGCAGATGGAGCTCGTCAGCCCCTAAGGCCATCCATCTAAGAGAAGG
>JAWWLV010000001.1:21647557-21657708 GCA_035041135.1 Platyrinchus mystaceus
GGTCATGAGTGAAGTTCTGTGGTTTTGCTGGGACTGGTGCTGGTAAGAGTATTTGTGAATGATGCACATAAGGTATGAGGATGGAGGTTAGGAAGTATACTGAGGATGTGAGTATACTCATAGTAAGGGCATGGGATGATTGTGAGGCATTGCAGAAGATCCTTGTAAGACTATGTGACTGATTAGTAAAATTAGAGAAGAAATTCTGTAAAGATTGAAGAGGTGCACATGGTGAAAATTTTTCTCCCCATAAGAAATGGTGAAGTTTGACCATTACCACTTGGCAGTGAGATCTTAGGGCTATGAAAGAGAGTTTCATGAAAGGCTAGTTCAGTGCTCACTAACGACCAAAAGCAAAACCAGATGTTATAAACCATGAGGAAAATAATAACAAAACAGGATTATTATGCTACTATGGAAACCTGTTGTTTGTGTGCATCTTAAGCACTGCATGAAATTCTGGTTCTCTCACCTCAGAAGACTACAGTAGAACTGGGAAAAAAACTCAGAAAGGCAGCAAGGTTGATCGCAGGTTGGGAATCAACTCCGTATGGTTCTATGTCCAAGTAAGTGGGTACTGCAATCTGTCACGTAAATGGGTTGGGAGAGGTCTGCAGAACTGTGAATGTCACTGCAGGGATGGCTAGGAATTAAATGTTTACCTTTTTCCCCACACAAAAAGTAAGGGGCATCAAACAAAGCTATGGGGGCCATATTCAGGACAAATAAAAGGTACCTCTCTAGAGGTTCTCACAGGAGAACACATGGATCAAAGGGAGATTGGACAAGTACATAGAAAAGAGGACTGTTGATCTGGATAGGAACTATAACCAAGATCACAAAGCCTTCAGTGAAAAATAAGCAGAGGCTGCAGGAACGTTGATGGAAGAAATGTGACATTTTCTTCTTCTGTTCTTATTCTTTCTTATACATGGACTTAATGTTCCTGTGCTGTAGAAGGACTAGGATGCTTTCATACACAGAGCAGTTGGAACAGAAATGGCATAAATGAACTCCTTTCTGTCTCTGTTCTTCTACTGATGGAGACAGTTGTTTGGAATAGGTAGTAGAGGAACCTGTAGCATTTGAAAAGTACTGACAGAGACCTCTCCTAAGAATATCTGCCCGAAGTAGCCTTCTGAGATGCAAGTGGAATACTTTAGGGGGATTTATAAGAAACACAGAGAAAGAAAAGACTTTTTACCAGGGCTCACAGAGACAGGACAGGGGCTAATAGTTTTAAACTGAAAGAGGGTAGATTTAGATTTGATTTAAGGGAGAGATATTTTAGGATAAGGGAGATGTGACACAGGAGCAGGTTGCCCCAGATGGATGCCCCATCTCTGGATGAGTTCAAGGCCAGGTTAGATGGGGCTTTGAGCAACACAATCAAGTGAAAGATATCCCTGCCTATGGCAGGGAGTTGGAACTTGATAATCTTTAAGAGGTTCTATTCACTTCAAGCCATTCTATGAATATGAATGAGGGACCTATATAGGAGAGTCTGCTGAGTGCGTGTACTATTAGCCCTGCAAACTCTTGAGCATGTAAAAGACACAGACATCCCTTTGACAGCAAGGCTGGCAGAGAAGTGTACTGGGGAATGTACGTTTAGGTGAGAGATAAAGATGTGAGATAACTTCTAGATATTTGTGCTTTTATGTCCTGAAGAACCTATATAAGGTTTAGCACAGAAACACCAAGAAAGCTTTTTGTTTGCTTTTGTGTCATCTTATTTCTTCTAAGAAACAAAACAAAAGAGAAAAAACTGTCAATCCCTCTAAAAAAAATACAGCAAAGAAGCACTCAGCACTGTGTAATGCCCTTCATGGGTAGTACTGAAGAAACTGAGAACAGTTGCTTACCATTAATTGGATACAACTCTAAGACGCCTCCAATATCTTCTCCAAGTCCCAGCAATTTTAAAATAGTTATGTGGCGCAGACCTGTGGAGGAAATTAAGAAGGTTTTGAGTCAGACCAGATCTTTCTGTTCATCCTTGGGCAGATTTTGGTTTCATCAGCCAAGTCTGTGCTTGCCAAATTAGGGCCCAGTCTCAGCCAGCCCTCTGGAAGGAAGAGATACTGATTTCTGTGGAGTCCCTGCCAGTCACACCACCTGTCCCAAACACAGGGATAAACTGGTGTGTTGCATGAATCATGAATCAGTTGCATAAAAGCAGTTACTGGTATGCCAAGGACAGCAGTGTGGTGCTGTGGTTCTGTAGCATAGGGATACAACCATCAGATATGCTAATAAATTGCAGAGGCCATTTTCCAAATCCATAAAGTTTCTGCACTGTTTTGTTCACTAGTAAAGCTTTTACTTGTCATACACACCACAACAAATTATTTAGAGGCAATATAATCTATCCCAGTTAAACTCTGAATGAGGGGAAATAGCTTATGACAGGTACTCACTTGTTTCATTTGTTCTGCGCAGAGGCTTGGACTGTTGCCTCTGCTTTGAAGAAAGACCTTAGGGATGGCAGAAACTGCTCATGTAAAATGAATCTGTACAATCTAAAAATTTAATCTTTGATGTAACTGTTTTACAACTTGGAAGTAAGATGCTAGGAAACATACCACTTAGTTAAAACAAATGTTGACAAAGGCTTTAGAAACTCACTGGATCTCCTTCAAGCTGTCCCTAAAAGGGTGGGGATAATAACTGTTTTGATTATATTTCATTCTTCAAAAAGCATTTTACAGTGGTCCATGTTGCAGTTTACTTTGGTAGTTACTAAATGAGATGATACTGATGCTCTGAATGAAAGCCAGGTGACTATGAATAAACAATGATACTGTGTGGATCTCCCTTCAGGTGTAATTGGAATGTAATGATATAGCAGCTGTTGAATGGAACCTGCTTCATTCTGTGGTGGGAGTCAAGTCTAGACCCTGTATGGTATTGGCATTGCTAAGAACTTAACGAGTAAGTCTCTCTGAGCTTCATTATGAAAAGACAGAAGAGTATTTTTGGGTCTTGCTCTTAATTGCCTGCTGGAGGAGCCCATGTCTCTCCACTGACTATGTAGTTGGATCATAAGTACCTAGTTAAGGGTCTGGGAGGGCCTTTATTGGATTAAAGTGGCTCCCATTAATATTTTTACAGGTTTTGGCAATGAAGCAGAAAGGAAAAGAAAAAAAAAAAACCCTCATGTCCGTGCATCTCACTGATACCTGGCCCAGTTCTGAGCTGGGTGTTACAGGATCTGCCCTTCCCAAAGCATTTTATTTATGTCGTTCATTTATGCAGTACAAAAAAGAAAATACTATTGTTCTCCTGAACTACAAGCCTGGAGAGAAGCTTTGGAGCACTAGCATTTTCTGCCTCACACAAATGATTCCACAGAACACTTTGTTTAGCTGTCGATGTGCTGTACTACCTGCTTAACACAACCTTTTCTATTTGAATTTGGAGGAAACTTATCAGTTATCATACTCCTCATACTGTCTATGTTCAGACTTCAGCAAAGGAATCCATCACATCACCAGGAAGGATGTGGTTTGGGGGAGCAAGAATATAATTTCTTTTGACTCACCAAAATTGCAGGCTTGTCCACTGAGAGCAGCAAGCTGCTGGGAATAAGCCCAATCTTCATCACTGGGAGCAGAGATCACTACCAGCCTCCTTCTCCATCGGAACCTGAAAAGAGTATGACAGGGCATGGTCGTGACATGTGACTCAAATTCTCTCAGCATTTTCATTCTTTGTAGGCTGAGACATGTCATACCTCTCACAACTTGTCAGTAACAGCTGGATGGGAAATCTTCCCCATTCTGTTCATCACTGGGAGAGGATAAGGCTTGGTTTGAATTTTGCAATTCCAAAACTTTCAAAGAAACACCTGCAGTGCCACTGCTTCACCAAACATTGCAAAGCATACAATCTTTACTCAAAGCCCCCTTCAGTAGTTACAGCAATGCAGAGAAGTGTATATTTAAGAGAGAAAGATTCCTGTGGAATTCCTCACTAGGCATTTAGCTTTTACGTCATTCACCACTGCTGGAACTGCACAGTTATTTTGCAGTTCAAGGGCTGTCTGAGAATGAGGGTGTATCTTCATTTCAGACATAACTCATACTTCTGTGTAAATAATCACTGACCTCCTTTTTTTTCCTGTACCACGTTTGCTCCAAATACCTTTAACAGGGCTTTAAATCTGAGCTTGCTTTTAAGTATGTGGTTGTGTGAGCCTATGGCTATGTAAGGCATGCATGGGGCAATAAGATAAACCTTGAAATATTTCTTTAGTAGGGGCTGCACCATCTAACCAAGATTTTGCACAGGAAGGTCCTTCCATTTTCCTGTCAAGGAAAGGCAGTGCCATAAGGACACTTGAAACATTTAAAAATTCTAACTCTAGGGGATTTAAATACTCCCTCAACAACTTCTTTTTTGAATATAAGTACTTCTCCACTTAACCTAAAGAAAACACATTTATAGGAATTTGCAAAGCTGCAGAGATATTTTTTTAGCAGGAAATGATCTTTTAAATGGATGCAGATGTTACTCTGTTATAATAATAGCCTGCTTTTCTGCAGCACTGTGTGAAGATCTCAAAATAAAGGCTAATGCAAAGGGTCAATTCTACTTCACTTGAGAGAAGCTGAAGATATGATGGGACTTGCTCAAAGTCACAGAATAAGTTGTTAAAAGAGGAGTGTATACTGTCTTTGTCTTGTCTTGTTGATTGATACTTATATGTATTTTTACAATTAAAAATTAAATCCTTGAAAAGCAAACCACCCCAATTTTAATCTTGCCCAGGAGGAATAGCAAAGAGATGTGTGTGTGTGTGTGTGTACAGCTATGTGAATAGGAATGAGAAGCATTAAGAATCACATATATGATGTGAAGGAAAGGAGGAAAATTTTGTGTCATTATTCTGAAAATGTGTAACAAAATAATCTTTGTGATGTTTTGTATAGAAAAACACCTGGCTACATATGAACAGTGACTGAGAATGTAGCTGTTGGATCATATTTTGCCTAGGGCAAAACTTTGAGTTTCTTTGAGATGCTCTTAAATTTCTTCCTGTTTTTTTTTTAGTTATCTCCTTCAGAGGTGCACAGAGCTGAAAAGTGTTGAAAGCCACTCCAGCTATTTATTCCCCCACTACAGGCAATCCGTATACTTGGTGTGCTTGTCTGGGGCTATGTTTTACTGAGAAGTTAATTCAGTTGGTCCATCACAGCTGCTACTTCACCAACACTAACATACAGACTGATGCCTTATTTTTGACATCAAAAACCATGGACCAATCTGCCATACTTTCCCTGTGTGCATCCTTTCTTCCTCTTCTACTTGTTTTGCATTCTGTTCTGATTTGTGAGCCCAGAGAGCAGTACAGCTAGTATTGTCCCCACTGTTACAGCGGACCTCCCTCCCAAACTGAAGGTTTTCCTCCTTGCATATGTGGATTTTAAGCATTACTCAAGCCGGCTCTGGCTCTCATGGTCTCCTTTCATGTCAGCCAGGCTTGTTAAGAACAATATTTGCATTATTATAACTGACCTCTCCAGTGAGCAACACGAGGGAGATGATGCCAGGGCTCTTGTTCAACTGGAAACATAACCTTGGACAAAGCTGGGAATCTGACCAGTTAATGTGGCTAGAGAAGTCTACCCAATATTTAAAGCCTGATGCTTCTTTCACAGACAACAAATGCATTCTGTGCAGCAGCAGTTCTGTTTATAGATGCAACATTCTGCATTTTTGGGCCTGTTTTTCTAGTGTGTGTTTATTGCTAGGGCTATTTCCAAGCAAAGAAGGATTTGGGGCCCATCTCTTTCCAGAATACAAGCCTCTTTCTTGTGCTGATCAGCTGTTTCCAAACTGTGGTTCTTCTTGGTGGTCTTAGGGATGAATCACTGAGACCTAAACAGGAGGTGGTGAGGTGGGTGTGGTGGATCTTGTTAAAGGTTCCATTTTTGTTGAAGTGGCCATAGAATTTTAAAATGTTTATGAACCAACAACCTATTCATTTACTTGTTGCTCCTTTCCTCCCTCATCAGAATCCAGCATGCTGCCTCAGTTATTTTTAAAGCCATCTGGCATTAAAAGTGTATTCCCATGAATTCCAACAGTAGATGAGGAGGATGCAATTGTAACAGGTAAAGGCTACCTAGAGCGATGGAGTAGCCTTAATTTCATGAAAATTATCCTGTAGCTGCATAGCTCTTCTGTGGATCTGAATTCCCACAGTCCAGATATATATATTGCCTAGAATTTAAGTCTCACAAGTAGAGCAGTAATATGGCATATAGAGATTGCATAAACAAAACTGTCTTTCTGCAAAAGGTCTCTCAAACATTTTGCGAGACATCTGCAAGACTTTTAATAATATGGATGACTAATACTGGCCAAGACCAACTATCTCAAGCAGGATAAAAAGGAAGTTACAGAGAATTAATTACTGATTTGAAGTACATGGAAGGGATTAGAATAGGATTAATGAGATTGGGATGGTTGATGATCGAAACACATAAACACTGTGCTTCGTACATTCAAAGCACTGAGCTAACATCTGTGAATTAATCCTTGTTTGCTCTTCTAATGCAAACTAGTGTTATCATCTCCATGTCATGATGGGAGAAACTGAGGTACTGAAAGTCAGTGTCCAAAGAAGGTGCAGTCAGTCAGCAAACATAACGTCTTTCCTGATTTCCAGTATTATGTACAAGACTGCACTCAGTTCTGGCTGCATGTCTGTATTTGCTTAATGCTGTAAATACTGAGTAATCTGTATTTAAAAATCACAGAAATAGTTGCATGGGTATTTTTCTGTAAAACAATAATCAGTAGAAGTAGCAGCAGATAAGAACAGAAGATAATACCTGGATAAGAAGCTCTCAAGGGTTTGCTTCTTATCTTCTTTGCAGACAATGCCCTCTTTTTTCTGTCTTTCCATGTCTTTAATTCGTGACTGGAAGGTGTCAATCAAATCAAACACAGACTTCATTGCTATGGGTACTTCATAGTATTGCTGTTAAGAAAAAACACCAGATGAATATAAGGATGCTCATATTAGCAGCCTTTCTGCATGTATCGCAGCACCATAGGAATATAGAGATTCAAGTAGTCCTATTTGCACACAGGTAACAAGGCCTAAAACAGATTAGAAACCATGGAAAATATTTGTTTTGCAGTCGGACTGCCCTTTGGAAGCGGCATATTTTCAGTATTTGCCCAAAGTGATAAGGCCAGGACATTGCAGGCAAAAAAATTATCATATTCTTCTGTCAGGCCATTCAACTAGAGGATTGTCCATATGCACTGTGCTGGCATCCCTTTGAGTGGCCAAACTGTGTGCTTTAGAATGCTGGGTACTACATTAAAACCCCTGTCAGCTGGGGGTCCTGTTCCTCACCATTCCAGCAGAAATCCACAATTCCTGAAATCCCTTAAGTGCAGAAAATGAAGATAGCTATAAAATTCCTGAAAATTTCTTGCTGTTTTTTTTCTTGTCCTCCAGCAATGACCAAGTCCCGCATTAGTCTCTTACGTATCTCACATAAAAGGCTGTAATGTAATTTCCTACAATTTTTCTTTTTTTTTTTTCATATTATTCCAATGCCTTTTCTTTAAGGAGTTGAAACCTCACCTTGACCTTCATGTCAATGTCTGTAAGCACCATGAAAAAGTCATTGTAGGTCATCCCATATTCTTTCCTCAACTCGCTGATGAGCTGCTGGTCGACAAGGTCTTCATCCTCTATCACTTTCATGGGTTTTTCATTATCTTAATGTGAGACAAAGGAGAAATAAAAATAGTTGTGGAATCACACAGCACTCTGCCTTTAATTTCAAACTTGAAAGAAAGGGGGAAATTAATTTCCCAGAAGCTCTCTTCCTGCTGCATAGTCAAGATATTAAAACCCATCAGTATGGTATTATGGCTTTTAACTGTCCAGTTTTCAGTCCCAGTATTCTTTGAAAATCAGTCTATTCTAGGGCATGTGCACTTCAATATTTAACATTTCTTCATTCTTTTGAAAAATCTTGCTTTTTCCTGGAAAGATCTTTTAGATTTTTTTGGTATTATCTCATTCATGTATATGCATATATGTACTAATCATTTCACTAGCTCCTGTAATGCAGCCACTTCTGGAATAGACAGTAGAAATTTTCACAATGTGCACCATGTGCAAATGAAACAGCATGCATAATTTAGGTCAGTAAAATATAGCTAGAACAGCTTGAGGTTGGCCAGGACACTAGAGTTAACCTTGCCAGTCTTAAAAAAATTACATGCAAGGTTTAGTGACTACAAGAAACTAGAAACTGTTTAATGTGTTTTAAATGCTGCAGTCCTAGCAGCACCTCTCTACCCTGCTTTGGCACTCCCTCCTCCATCTGCGTGCTGATGTCTTTCCTATTCTGGCACCCTGATAGACCAAACCTTAATTTTGAGAATGTTTTGTACCTACTCAGTGCTCCACCCCAAGAAAACATTCATAAACATTTGAAGAGAAAAAGACCTCTGAAGACAGGGATTTGAGGACAAGCCTGTGGAGGTACTGAGGTTCCTTACTTCCCATGGAACCACGGTGTATTGGGGTCATATCCTGAAAGCCTCCCTGTCATCAGCTCAGCCTCAGCTCCAGCATCCAGCACAGTCCTGTATAACTGCAACAGTGCTGGAACAAGCCTCCATATGCAACTGTGGGCCTGGAAAGTTAGACAAGCTAAATCACACACAAAGGGAAATGTCACCTGGGCACCCAAGAGCTCCCTGCAAACATTACCTGTCTATACCCTGTGACACCACTATGAATATTAATATTCATAGTCTCACTTAGAAATCCCAGCCATGGCTGAAGTGACCTGCCTGAAGTCAGAGACACAACAGATGATCAAGAGGTAAAATCCAGAGGTACGACTTTTCAGTCCCCTGCTCCATAATTATTCACCAGAAAATAGGGATGAGATTAATTATCCAAGTTGATCACACAGCAACAGACATAATTGGTGCATTATACTACAAATCATTCTAACTAATTTTTTAAACATCCATAGCCTTGAAGGCTGTTTCAAATTTTGCAGTAGGTCCAATCTGTTTATAGACTGAACGAAACTTCTGAATTAAAATTTTTGGAAAATATCTGAATCAGAATCTGACCTTTAGGTTTCACACCTTGAACCTCTTCTTACAGAAAAAAAAGCCAAGCGAGCAGATGTTAAAATTTGGTTATACTAATCAAGCTATAGATGTAATATATGTGGGTTTTCATGGATATATGTACCTCAGTTGAAAGTTTTGTTAAGAATTAACAGGCAATGTTATCAGTTTCCCATTGGGTGGGTTGCTGCATATGCTAATTGGCTATTCACCTCATAAAACATATGTAAATCATGTATCAGTGCTTCTTTAGTGAGATTTACATGTTACTAATGGCAAGCATGACCATTCAAACATAAACCAAAGAATCATGTTTAAAAGCAAAGACTATCTCATTGGCCAAGATGGAGGTAGAATAATGCAATAATTGTTATTGTGAAATTTGATATACAGCAGTACCTTAGACCAACCAACTCGGGCACTCTTCTGCTTTAAACTCTAGATAACAGTAGGAAGTTAGCACTTTAGTTTCATTATTGGGAGATTTTCTTTCAAAACTTATGATAAAACCAAGAAAATTATATTACAGAGAGTGATATAGAAAAACATTTCAAGGAAAAAAATAATGCCACAAATGCTGGCCTGCCTTTCAAACTTGGAAGTGATTTCTATGGAGAAGAAAAAAAAGAGTTTAATTTAATTGCCTCTTTTCAATTCACTACTTGTTTCTGACCTTGACCTCATAAAGGACATCTGGGTTCAGCGTGAAAAACCACAGGAGCTGAAACTGTCTGCTCCTACCTGCAAGGTTCTCTCTCCCTTTGCTTTTTCTAGAAAGGTCACTGAAAGAGTGTGGAAATGTTTCTCCATATATCTTTGGCAGCTAGACAGGCTGGGAAGATGAGTTACTCTTTAGAAGTGACACTCAGCTTTTGTGTCATTCCAGTGGGAAACTGGGAAATACTATGAGCTGATCTTGGCCAGTGTCAATGAGCTCTTTCATTCACGAGTTCTAAATGTGTTTGAAATTTCAAGTGAAAAGTCTTTTCTGTGGACTTTTCTGTTGTTGTCGTTTGTATTGCAGT
>JAWWLV010000001.1:21657808-21675563 GCA_035041135.1 Platyrinchus mystaceus
AGTTCTAAATGTGTTTGAAATTTCAAGTGAAAAGTCTTTTCTGTGGACTTTTCTGTTGTTGTCGTTTGTATTGCAGTCCAAGATGCAGCACTCCGAGCAGACCTCATCGTGCTGGGTGCTCAGGCTTCTCACCATAGCATACACGCTGTGAACAAAATGTTTCTTAGGAGGAACTTTTGCTGCCTCTGGTGCTGACAGAGAGTGAGCCTTGAAGAGGCCATGCAAACAGGAAGGGTAGAGGAGAAGGAGAGGTAGAACAGAAAGATGTTTGTATTATTTAAACTTTCTAAAAAGCTCAGGATTTGGTGTTTTGAGCAGAACTATAAGATGAACTTCATGTAAGGCTTAACCTATACCCTTCTAAGTCTCCTGAATTTCTTGAACAATTTAATTTCTCCTGTGAGAATTCAGCTGTTATATACACTTGTGTGGTTTGGGTAAAGTAGGTTAAGTTTGGAAGTGAAAGAGTATGGTCTATGTCAGAGTGAATATCTGTTTATTAGCCAGACTAGAGCTAAATATAACCCTAAGCAGTCCACTGACAGGCAGATGGGTCTAGGTACACAAAAACTGTCCTTGAGTAACCTTGGCCTGATGTGGAAAATCTTGTACTGCTCCCGATTTGTCATGGAGGTGCACAAATGGACAGTCTGGCAGTATTTATGACTCACTGTCATTCAGGAACACAAGGTTAGGTCCCCTGCTAGATCCTGCCCCTCTGAGAGTAGCAGAGGCACAGCTGGAAGCCGGACATAAATCTGTGATCTTCTGGCCAGTTATATGCCCAACCTGCAACACCCTGCAGCTGGTGCGGTCCTGAGCTTCCTGTTCTATCACACATCTCTCCCCAGAGTTTGGTAAAACCAGACGAACTTTGAGAGGAAAGCTGTGGTGGACTTATAAGCCAAACTAGCAACTTTTATTCTATTTGTAGAATAGAAGTGTAGAATATTTGTATTTCTTTGACTTCATCCAGCAAAGCATTCACAGTGCTGTTAACCTTTAGATGCAGGCAGCAATGAGATAGTGCACATGATTCAAGAGACACCTAAGCTTAAGTGCTTTGCTGGACTGGGACCTGAAGTCTTTTTCCAAACATTATTATTATGATAGGAAGGGTTCTCACTGGCTTTGGTGAGTGCTTCCCCAGGACCTGAACACGGAGAGCAGTTGTTTCAAAGCTTCCTAAGAGAAATGGATCCCCAGTGTTACCTGTCTTTATGGGAACTCTGTATGTAAAGAAGGTGGCACTAAATATGTCTGAATGAACTACTTTGCAGGTCCTGCACAGTCTGATTGTAGTGCCTCCAAAACTTCTGGCTCCAATAAGATGAACCTCTTTACAATAGCCAGCAATAAGCAGTCACGGTGATGGGTAACTTGTTTCACAGGGAAAGAGAGTTGTCAGGGCTTCAAATGGTAAACCTTTAAATATCAGGTATACTGGTGCAAATTTTTAAGGTTGTCCATACCTAAAGGCTGTGGTTGAAATCTTCTAAAAATAGTACCTGTTTACCAACACAGAGAGGAAAGGGCATCTGGACCTCCCCTTGCTGTGGGGGCTGATCTTGTGAAAGAAAGGAACTCATGGCAAAGGTTCTAACTAGCACCCTACTCTGTCCTGGGTTTAGCCAGTGTACACCCCTGAAAAATAAAGAATTCCAGGACCTTGTGAGGAGTGCAAAGGCACGAGAAAATATTTTATGGCAGCAGGGAGATAATGATGTTGAACTTCAAAATGGGATTGACTTGGACCTAATTTTGAATATACTCTCAAACAAATCCCTTCATAGTTTCCTGCCCCCAATCTCCTCTCCTTCATGACAACAGCCTGTTTCTATAAGTATCTAGCTACCCATGGCTGATGTCTTGCAAAACCAAGGGCGGAAGGGTGTTGTATTAGTGCAGTCTTTCAGTTGAACAGTGAGGTTGGTATTCAGGATATTGGTAGAGCTAAACCTAGTTTCCCCTTTCTGTCCCATACCCTAATCTCATTTTTTTTCTGCCTTTTCACTGTTCCACTGTTTTACTGGCTTTAAGAATTCCCACAAAGAAAGCTGAAGGTGCTCAAGTTACAGCACTGGAATCCTAACCATGGAAAATACCAGAGACACTTATGTAAATATAAAAGGGAGGTAGTTAGCATGGAAGGAGGAGGAATGGGTTTTAAAGTCAACTGGACCACAGCAATAGATCCTGCTTAGATTTTGACCCAAGCTGGGGATATTTCTTCCTTTGCTGTCTATATTGTGCCCATGAGATGTAGAGAAATCATTAACAAAAAAAGAACCTAGCTGGAAGTGGTCAATTTTCATGCTGCTGTTGTTCATGGTGCCAAAGATTGTAATGACTGAGATCTTCCTCGTTGCCATCTTGCAGAAGCTCTCCAGATACTCGTCTCGTTGCTGTACGTACATGGTGTTGTCCGCCTTGGGGGTTGTGATCAGCTGGTTGGTGGCAGAGACAAAAGAGCTTGTTTAGTATAAGGAACGAAGCAGATGAGTATTTTACTGGAGGAGAAATAGTCGCTGTTTGCAAATTGGGCTCTCTTTCTCATAAAGCTGTTATTTATTTGTGTTTGGAGTGTACCTTCAGGCCCAGACCTAACCCAAAGATGTTCAATCAGCCACAGGAAAACTTTTGGAAGCATGTCCAGCTGGTTGCACAAGCTCCTCCACTGTCTCTCCACAATTCTGGTAGAAGAAAGCATTGGATTTTACAGAAAACCATGTACTTTCCTATTATCCCTTGCCCTGCCAGTCCTGCCAGGTTCCCCTCACAGCCTTCAGTGGTGCCATGAATCTAGGATTCCTGCTACTCACTCACAGTGGGAACACTGGGAACATGGCAGCTGCTCTGGCCTTATCCAATGGTCCAGGCAGGGCCCCTAGTGGCTATTTTGTCTGTGAAGGGTGAGTGAATAGGGCTACATGAATATTTGTGTAACTGATGGCCATATAAGATGACCTTGAAGACTTGCTAAGGCCACTGTGATCTCATCTGAAAATGGCTGATTTAGCTTTTGTTTTTTTCGAAGCCACTTTGATGTCTTATGGGGACTTATATTTGCTAGAAGGCACAGCTATGGGGGGAGAGAAAGAAGAGGAATAATTACAACAACAAAAGTATAAAAAATCTGTACAGTTTGTAGTACTTCTTTCAAAGCCTTCTAAGAATTGCAAAGATTTAACTTTTAAAAAATTTAGAGCACGTGACTTAGATCCTCCATCAGTGACTGGGATGCAAATATTCCAGGGAAGGTGTGTGTGTGTGTAACACCATTCAGTGGTCCTATGCAGCAGTTTCCAGCAGAAGATGGCTAGGGATGCTGCAGCTCTAGCAATGTAATCCTTCTAACTAGCAGCAGTGAACTGCAATCAAGCACCTGCCACCGATCCCCCAAACACAAAGGGAGCTGAAATCTGGCTCCAAATTTTGTGGTTTAAGGTCACAAATAATTACCAGAATTCCTCAATTGCAAACTTATGCTTTAGTTTGTAACAGCTGGAATAATTTTCTAGCTGCCTTCTGAAGTTTGTAGGGCCTGGAGGTTAATTTTTATGATTTTATGATACATTCTTTATAAATTCAATTCATCAATGTACTGAAATGTAAAATATATTTCTGGGCTTATAAGATCTGCCTCTCATTTATGCAAAGACCCCTGGCACAACTACAACATTGGGACATGAAGGTGAATGAGAGTCAGACACAAAGAGGGTTTGATTTCTGGGCTATAGCATGTAGCACATTGCTTTTAAATGGCATAAAAATGCTTCAATGGAACCAAAAAGGGTCATGAAAAGGATTTGAGGACTGAGATCAAAACCAGACCATGGGTTTTGTATTGTCCTCCTAGTTTTGGAGGTCATAAGCTGGAAAGCAGAGGCAGGCCTGAGTTTGATCTGCTTCATCAAACCTTTCAGAACAAAGCAGAAATCATTTAAGAGGCAAAGCAAACTTCAAATCAAAGCTTTGTGCCAGGACTGTTTTAACCCAGGCATTATATATGCTGTATCTATCTGTGTTTGCATCATAGAATCACAGGATGGTTCGGGTTGGAAGGAACTTTCAAGATCCCCGAATTCCAACTCCTCTGCCATGGGCAAGGGCACCTTCCATTAAACCAGGTTGCTCAAAACCCCATCCAACCTAGCCTTAAACACTTCCAGGGTTAGGGTATCCACAACTTCCACTGTCCCTTTTCTTTTTATGCTCCCTTTAGGTACTGGGAGGCTGCTTTATAAATTGTCAGTCTGCATTTCATCACCACAGGGAAATAAACAAAGAACCCAAACTCGCTAAGCCAAAATTTCTCAACATCAGTAAGACTGCAATAAAAGCCCCACTACAGAGGGGTGGGGCTGCAGGACTCAAAACTGATACATTTTTTTTAAAGTTTCTGTACCTGGGCCCTCTGTTTGTCATTAACTGAACTTAAGCCAGAATAGCTTTAAAAAATCTGGATGTTTGAAATTCACGCTGAAATCTTAAATCTTTAATGATCTAGAACTTAAAAACCCATGTCCCTCTCAAAAGACCTTCGGAAAAGGACTGAAACAGTGTACTTGGGAACCAGTCTATGAAGGCATCTGAAAGATGCAAAAGCAACACGGGAAAAAATTGCATAGAGACACTTCTGCAGCAGTGTGGCTTAAGTTTCTGGGGGAGGGTTTAAAGACTCATGAATGATAGAGTTCATCTAACTGGAGGGACTGACCCTAGTGGAACAGAGCAGTTTGATAGGAAGGGATGCAAATAGGCACATGTGTGGGTTCAAAGAATCTTGAGAAGTTCTCTTTTTTCCACATGTGCCATGCATGGCAAAGAGATAGTGGAATTCAGCCATTGCTTTTACTAATAATCAAATCAAACCTATTCTCCAAGGCTGAGGATGATTTTAGGTTCTGGAAAAGTGAACTCCAGCGTGGCATAATTATATGTCTTCAGTGAGTTTTGGCCTGACAACCTGAGATTCTGCAACTCTTTTCTTGGAGATCCAGCTGAGAAGTGGCCTAGTATTAGAAGGTTCAAATTTCAGACAAGCCTTTCAGTTGCCAGGACTGTGGTGGTGTAATGAATTAGCAGCCTGACATCTGTGAGCTCTGCTATTGGCTCTTTTTTTTCCAAGTATGTTTTTATTTATCCTGATGCTACACATATTCTTGGAAGTCACAACATTGAGGCCAAATTTCAAAGATCCCAAATTTGCATAGCTTCTCTCTCGAGCTTTTGATTTGGCTAAATATTAGTTAACAAGTAACTAAGAGACATTATTTGAAAAATTCAGTCAAGTTCAAATTTTTCAAATATATGGCTTTTTTCCACTTTCAGTGCTAGCCCTACAGCTGGAAGAATAGGGGGGTGGGGGGGGAGGAGAAGAAAGTTGCCTTCTGTTCAGGTCCATGAATCATCAGCAGAATGATTAATTAAATTCCAGTGGTTGGAATCTTAACTTGGCATCTTAGCTTGGCATCTTAGCTATTTGTATTGGAATATGGAATATGAAAGTCAAAGGTGTTTTTTGACACTATCAGACAATAACTGTGAAACAGGCCAGCCTGCAGTAGAATAATTGCAAAAAAATCAGCTCCCACAATAATATTTTTAAAGGACTGTTTTTCAAAGTGTACCCTTCAGGATACGTGCCATCTGCAAGAAAAAACATTTCTATTACAACTAGAACTGTTTCCTGTCCCAGGTGAAGTAATTTTTATGATAAATAGTTGGAAAAACATACAACACTATTAAACCCAGGGACAAGTAACTCCAGACCATGCTGAAGTTCTCAGACCTGAAAACTTATTAGAATGTTATAGTTTAATAGAAACAGCAGGAGAAAAAAAACAAACCAAAATAAATTTTGCACAGTACCTCTGAAGATGTCTAGGAGATCTGAATGCCAAATTCCCATTAGATCTCAATCCCAAGTTCCCCATCCCTCAGGGCATCTGATCACAAGCCTTTGTGCATATCCTCAGTCAGACATGCACTAGTATTGCCAAAACACCTGGCTTGCTTCCAGTTTTAGGACACCAGCACCAGTATGAAGCAGGTGTGCCAGCTGGCAGGACATGCTGAGCATTGAAATGTGGTAACATTGGCAAGTACCCTGAAGTGGTGAATGGATGTAATCCGCACTGGAACCTCATTTTATTGATCATACTGATACAGATCCTGACACCTACATATCCACTGGAAACAAGATAATCTGGTGGCTGTATGGTGACTCATGGAGGTGACTGGGAAGAGGTTTTAGCCTAATTTCTGGCTTCTGCATGTAAGATTTCCAATATGAGGCTGCAAAACCTTCCATGTTGAATATGATTGTTTGGGTCTAGAAATTTTACCTCTTAAACAAAAGCACCAAAAAAGAATAATATAAAACCATCATAAACTTACAGTTCCATATATTCCTGCCAGGTCAGAGATATGACTTCATTTAGGTAATAAGATTCAGATGAACAAGTTACTTACAATGAGCCGCCTTTTGCCTTCAAAATATTCCAGGAGGTTGGTTGCTGATTTCCTGGGAGGCTGGAAGAAAGGCTTCTTATTGGGCTTGGGAAAATCCTCATTCTCAGTTCTGCTCCCCTTCTTGTTCTTCTTGCTGCGATCTTTGTCCTGCTTGCTCTTTTTCTCAGCTTTGTCCTTCTTGGACTGCTTTTCACTCTTCTGCTGCTTGTCAGGTCTGTCCTTCTTCTTCTTCTTCTCAGGTTTATCCATTCGCTCATGCTTCTTTGATTCTTTTCCTTTCTTTGGGGGAATATTTCCCACTGCAAACTGTTCCTCTAAATGGGAACCAGCAGGCTTGCTTGGGTCATATTTATCTTCATATTCATTACTCAGTATCTTTTCTTGGGCCTTCTTTTTTGGTGGTTTAGTCTTAGTTGGTTTGTGTTGCCCTGGTGTGACATTCAGGTCCCTGTGGTTATAGTCCTTCCTGTCTGTTCGGTTATCTTTAAATCTACCCACATTTGCCTTTGTATAGTGCACTGAGGGAGCCGTTGGGACTTCTGTGAAACTGTCATAGCGGGCAGCTTTGTTCGGTTTCCGTGTGGCTGCCTGTTGTTTCTCCGAGTGTCCGCGCTGACGGTCCCTGCGGTTTGCTTTCCACACAGGAGAGTAGAAGTCCTCAGAGGCTGTGACTCGTGGAGTGGTGACATCAGGGGCTCCTGGCAGCCTGTGGTACTCTGTGGTGGAATGTGACTTTGTGGTCCAGGTCCTCTGTGTGGTGGGGAGGGGTGTAGTTGTTGTAGACCGGCTTGCTGTTGTCACTGCACGGGTGGTGGCACGAGTAGTTGTGGTGGTGGGAGGGAGGGTAGTGGTCCTTACTGTAGGCAGAGGAGTGGCTACTGTGGTTGTCATTGGTTTCCTCACTGTTTTGGTCCTTGTTGGCTGATTATTGCTCTTCCTTGGCTCCTCCTTCCTTGGTGACACCTGGACATGTTCACCGCCAGGGGTAGGCTGGGTGCTGCCCCCATTATTGCCTTCCTCAACCACTTGCCCCTCTACCCCAGCTGCTTTGCAAGTCTGGATGAAGCCCTTCTGCCTCATCTTCTCAATTTTTCTGATGGGGTTCTGATCAATGACTTCGTACATGGCCTCTAGCCTGACTGGATAAGGATACCTTTCCTCTACCTGCAGAGTTTTCTTCAACAGTACCATGCCAAATTTCCCTTTCTCCAGTTTCAAAAAGCTCATGAGCTTAGGGATGAGTGCAGGATCTAGTGGCTGTTCCAGGATTTTTCCTTCATTGGTTATCCTTCTGACTTTTCCCCCTTCTTCCCCCTCTTCATGAAACAACACAATCTGCTGGATGTGCCTCTCAGCCAGTTCACAGTAAACATCATTTTTCAGCAGGCTCATCATGAGCCGGTAGTAGCCCTCAGAGGCATGGGGGGCAGAAATGACCCACACTCGATTTTTCCCTGCAAAGCTGGCCAGGACATTGGGGGAACTTGACCCTGAAGGGAAACGTACCAGTCGTGACTGTGAGGCAGAGGATATCCCTTCATCCTTAATCATCTCAGACTTGGAGTATTTGGCTGCAGCTGTGAGTCTCTGTACCCATCTCATCCTGGTCCCTGTGCCCCTGACCTGGGAACGTGCTTCCCCTTGCAGGAGGTTGGCAGGTGGTTTTGGAGGTGTGGAAGAATCCCTCTTGGATACAGGGTGTTGAGGATTTGGACTTGAATTCCTCAGGGATGCTCCAGACCTTCTCAGGACACTCCTTGAAGCCCTGTAAGCCAGAGGCATTTTTCTAACTCCATGGCTCCCTCTCTCTGCCAGCCTCTCTGTCTTCTCAGAGCCACACACTAGCCATGCTGCCCACAGCAGGGCTAAGCTGAGAGCTGGCCTCCAGTTCATTGTGCAATCTGTGTGAGGAGGAGGAGGAGAAGAAGTTAGACGGTAACAGTATGATGATACCTTGCACAAGTGATAAAAAAGCAAAGCATAGGCTGGCTAGTTTTTGTGATTTATAAGTGCTGATTACACCTCAGTCCTGCCCTAGTGGCTTTGTACATTTTACAGTTATTTTTGGAAAAACACAATTTTATGAAAAAATTGTAACATGACATTGTCTATCCAAAAGGACACTGTGATCTGCATCCTTCTTTCTCTCTGTCGCTCTCATGTTCTCACTATACACACATGCAAAGACACACAAAGGGACCTGTACCTAGAGCAGAAAACCAAGAAGTTGACTTGAAACTTACACTCTCAGGGAAGTTCCCCTTCCAGAGATGAGATTTCACGTCTTTTTCCTTTAAAAGGAGACCATACAGCTTTGCTGCTGCTCAGTGATTTATCTTTACACAGCCCAACAGGTCCCAAAGCCTGTCCTGTGTATCTTTTAATTCTCTTCTTCACCTTCTTGACAAGCAGGATGAGGTTAGTGGAAATTTCCTTTGTGATCTCTGCTTCTCCATTTACCTGCAGGTCTGGATTTTTGCTGTGCCGGTTACCCACACAGGCAGTGATTTCATTTAAGGAAAGGGAACTCCTGGCTGCTCCAAGTCTCTCTGTTTTATACTTCCCAAGCCTCCTTCCCACTCCTTGCTTCCTCAGTCCCGTTTAGCTCCTTTGTTTCCAGAGAGGAAAGCACCAGCACTAATATATTTTCCAGGCTGAAGAAAAACACAGGAATGTGATGCTGAAAAAAAAGAAAGGACGCGTCCCTTTCCTCTTTCTCCACACTTTGACAAAAGCAAATTGTAAAACACTCGTCTTTTTTTCTTCTTGGCTGGCCGCGGTCCCAGAAATGTCAGGGCAACCCCAGCCCTGCTCCGAACTCGCCTCAGACAACGGTGGCCACTGGAAATGGGGGAAACTTCACTCAGGATTTAACAGCTCAGCAGAACCCGCCTCCTCCCCACTCCGACACAGGGAGGGAGGAGGAGGAAGGCTCTGGGGGCTGAAACACTGCACAGCATCACAGAGCACTTCAGAGAGGGTGACTCCAAGCTTAACTCTTTCCTTCACGCATCCCAGCTCCCTGGTGTTCTCCAGCCTCGGCTTTCTCTTTCCTCCCATTTAACGGACACCAGTTGGATAAAAAATAGTCCTGTGAGAAGTGCATTTCTACATCAGTATCAATAACAGCTCTGGTGTTTAAGAGTTGTTATTTTTAACCTTGTAATTTCTGCCTCCTGTTCCCCCTTTCCTTGTTTTTTATTGCTTTCTGGGAGTTCCTCAGTGAAATCCAATTTCTCCTCACTTTCCAACCAATTTCTCTTTCAGATCTTCGTGTATGTCAGTATGTTCTTTCCTGCAAACATCATATGGGCATAGCTGTTTGTTAATTTGTAGTTTTTGAAGACATCAGCTTGTTTACTATTGCACTGAAATTAAGGTCATATGTATTTCTCATGAATGGGCACTTGCAGTGAAAAAAAAAAAAAGAAAATAGGTACAAAAATACCTACAGAAAGGCAGGGTCATGTCCTCTGCTCTCCCTTTATGGTGTAAACTACACCATTCTGTTGAGCTGATGTAAACTGGCACGGCTGTGCTGCCAACACCTGGTCTTTAACTGATCCACACTGGCTTCAGAGTGTGCCGTGCACCTTCAAAGTAAAACACCGCTTAACTTTAGTTGATAGGTAACACCTGACAATATCCAAGATCTTAATACTACTTTTACTGTTTTCCAGAGTTTTGCTTATTTATAGAGATGCTGTTACATTTTTGTGATAAGACACTGGATTTGACCTTTGTTATATTGACTGGAAGTGAGGGTACACCTTCTACTTCCCTTGAAATCAATGTTTCAAAGAAAAACCCTTCCTTTTCTTTCTCTCTTTTCTTATATTCTTCATTTTTACTTCAAGTTTTCTAATGCACTGATAAACATTAGCAGTGATTTTGCCAGTATGTGTCCACAGTTTGGGTTCTGCAGTCAGTGGTTTGCCCAGGAGGTAGGGGAGGATGCAGAACGCCTGTGCTCATGTTAACATGAGGGCAAAAATGCTCAGCCTATTCCAGCATATCATATCCTATCCTACATCCACTGGGAGGTAAAGGGTAGTGTACCTCATACAAGGATCACAAAACTAGAGTTCTGTGGAGCAAGGGCAAATAACGTATTTCCACTTAAATTAGTGTCAGGTCTGCTCATTTATTAGTCTTGACAAAGAAAAAATGTCTTTAAAAATGACACTGTTTCATTGTAACATTTTAAAGAAATAGTAATTAAAAATAGAGGTTTTATTTCAATATTTCATCCAGTTTTATTACAAATATTTCAAAAGAATTGACCCTATGATGCTGAAGCCAAGTATTTAATTTGAGGTGAATTAATTTTAATTAAATTACTTCAATTTTATTGTGTTTTGTAATAATTTGAAACCATACAGAGGCAAAACATCACTCATCTGCACAGGTCTAATCATGCCAAGGAAAACACACTCAGTATATGATGACAGCAGAGGAAAGAAACAGATTTCCACACTAGCTTTGCTGTCTATTCTATCCAATTTGCTTTGCTTTCCCAACCTGACTAAAGAAGGAGCATGCTGCAGAATCTGCCCTAAAGTATCAAAGGGTGGCAGATCAGAGAAGAAGATAGATCTTAAGGCAGTTGTAGGGAGGGACTAGCACACAACAGGACATGGAACCACGGGGATTATTCTCAAAGCCAATGTTTGTCAGTATCTTTATCCAGGGTGAGGAATAAACCTGAAATGACTGATGGAAATATTTGGCATTAGAATTTCTTAGAAAGTAAATAAACTTAAATAATTTATAGAGGCCAACAAAGGACTCCTCCTAAAGTGAACATACATTTTAAAGGATCAATGCAAGGTCATGCAGAAAGAAGAAAAAATAAATGCATAAAGCATGCTTAAGATAAAAAACAATATCTTGGAAGGCAGCTATTAAGTAAGAAACTTGAAGGTCACAGTATGCAAGCCACTGGAAATAAGCTTTTGGTGTGATACTGCAGCAAGGAGAAAGCCTGGCAGCAGCCCAGTGAGAAGTCAGGAAGTCATATATAGTGTCAATAATGTGATTTATGCCGTACACATCAGGCTTTTCAAAAGGATTGCAAAGGATTCAAAAAGTGACCTGATGGCTGGATATGATCCTATTGAAAGAGAGTTGGGGAAATAACTATGTGGAAGGCACAGCCACACATTGGAAATGATCTTCTCATGCACACACAGGAAAGAGACATCTGCAAATAAATTGCTTTTTAATCCAGCAGGGGAAGGCAGAAGGATAACCAATGATTAGGAATTAAATCTTGCTAAATGCAGACTTGAAGTAATTGCAATTACTTGAAAATTTTAATAATGATCTCAGTTAACCCCTGGGATAATTTCCCCAAGAATGTGGTGGTTTTCTGTGGCTTAGTCATCAAATCAAGGCTCTAACAGACCCTCTTGGCTGGACTGGAAGTAATCACAAAAGGATGGAATGAAATCCCTATGGACACATCTACATGGAAAATCTGAGATCAAAATGGCACCCACCCCTGAAAAGTACAACTCTCTGAAGGCTTATAGAAATGAACTGTGTAGCCCACTGAACTGAAATGAGCAGTTTGAGAAAGGTGGAATGCAATGTACAAATCCTGTATCCCTCAGAGTGCTTTTAATAAGGAACTGAAAGTTAATGCTATGATCACAAAGGGAAAGGTCTGCTTAAGGATGACAGCACACTGTGAGTCTTTCTATACTCTGTTTTAGGTATCAGACTTAAATATATCATATGTGTCAAGGGGTGTGCACACAACGACACTATTTTAGCTTCTGAAGAACTAATAGGAAAGTCAACTACGTCCTGAACTAGGATTCTTTCTCAGTCCTACAAAACCTGGAGAAATAAGGCAGCAGCGAGAAAGGAACAGCCAGAGGAGCAAATGGGAAAAACTTTCCTTTTAAATAGACTTCCAGGTAATTCTTCAGAGAGTGTGGGAGAAACTGCTTACAAGGAAGGTGAAAGGAGGCAAGGGGCTTAGGAAAACTGGCATCGCCTGCTTTGTACAGTGCTGGGAAGCTGGGAGCCAGATAAACAGGTGTAGGTTCCCCTGCTGATGCTGGTGGGGGGTTATTAGAGTAGAAAGAACCAGAGCCCGAATCCTGTGAAGCCAGACATTGTTGATGCTCCAAGAAGGGACATGTTTCTTGAACCCCGCTGGCTCCTCGCTTTCCTGAGAGGGAAAGAGGCTATTATTAGTAATCTGACTCGGGTCATAACCCAGCCAGCAGCTGGGGAAATAACAACTAGTAGTGTAAACAGGGGAACTGTGCTGCAGCCCCCTGTATGTAAGCAGGAAAGGGAGTCAGTACAGGGAGGCTTGCAAAAGCAGTGACCCGTAATAAAAAGAGCAGTGCCTGGTTAGTCAGATCAAGCTCCTAAAATAGAAGGTTGCTTTTGATAAATAGGTTGGCCTCATTTGAGTCTTCACTTTTAAAATATACATTTTTCCTCAAGAATGTTGCTTAGAAACTGGGGATGGAAATGTGACACTCAGGCTTTAAATACTGCAAACTTTAAGGTTAAATGTTTTAAACTGAGGCTAAGCTTTTTAGCTACTTGGTAGGGTTGCAGCCCCAAATGTTCAGGGTATAATTGAGATGCAGGGAAATTCTGATGTCTGGATGTTATTATTGACCTGTGCTTGAGCTGACCTTGACTTTAACACCTCTGCTTGTCCGGTTTACAGAGCTTCCTGGTGAGAGGAAGGCTCTCACATATACACATTTTTTGTTCTACATCTGGTTGACATCTGGGATGGAAACATCAGCCAGGGAGAACAAAACATCTTCTGGTCAGGATTGGCACAAGTTCTACACCAAACTGACTGATGCAACTGGTGTTATGTACACTAAGATGAAAGTGTAATACACGAGAACAAATGAATACAAACATTGCCATCTGCTGGCCTTGAAAACGGTGTTACCAAGCCACAGGCAAGTGGGACTGATAAAACCACTGCAGTGGTCTCTCGTGATACAGCTGCTGAGGTGTAGCGTTCAGAAAGCCACAGAAATAGTCTTGGAATAGTTATAGACAGTCACAGAAATAGTTCATGAGATGAAAAGGAGAACGAGACTTCATTAGCTCAAATCATCAGCACAACATCGCTCTCTTACAGCTGTATAACCCCACTGGGAAGCTGTACTACCGTCATCTCATAATGCTGATGTTGAAGACTGTCCCATGAAGTGCCATGAGTTACCCCTCCCAAATCACATGCCTGCACAGCTAGATTAATTTGGCCATAGCAAAAAGTCACCAGCTGCAAGAGCTTGAATTCTCATCTCACTTTTGCACCTCTGCAGCAGAGGGCTTTATGCTAGCACAGGTCTGAACACTGATCTGTGCCATATCCTTTCTCTGGTGTGCTTTCTTTGTCCTTCTCCCTTTGTCTGGGGGACTGCCAGCTGATGTTGAGCCTTTCTGAACTAGAGGGGGAATTGTCTCCCGGCTTTTGTGGCCCCACTTTGTGGTACAAAGCAGATTTAAGCAGGAATGGAAATTGGTGCTTATGCAACTTCTCTCTTTGCACAAATACTAGGACTTGGTCCTAACTCCCAGGTCTGATCTCTTTGACAGCTGTTTTTTCCAAATGCAATCACTTATGGCTTTGCACACTTGGAATAAGATCAAGTAGAAATTGTCTTGCAATACAATCAGCTCATTCACTTACCAGGGAAGACTCAGCTCTCCTCTCTCCACTGGTAGAGGAACTTCAATGAGATTCTGCCAGAAAACAGAGCCCACTGATTCAGCGAGGATTGTTCCTTACATATTTGTGGGCCTCATTATCTATCCTAAAATATCCTGGCTTACAAATCTTTTCTTACACCCTGTAATTTAAATTGAAAAAATGTTGGTTTGTTTGTTTAGGTTTTTTTTTTAAGACTTGTTTTGATTATGAAATTGAAGGGGTAGGAATGGAGGAGGATTATGTTTAAAAACCAGATTGTGCTACAGTTCAGCAATAGAAGAGTATTCCAAAACAGGGCTGTGCACAGTGATTACTTTCAGTGCCTACGTGTCAGAATGCTTTAGGGATGAATATAAAAAATTACTAGTTACATGGCTGCACACATTCTTGTTTAACATTCATTAGTAATCAATGGAGAACATTCAAATTCTCTCATGGTTTTAAGTCAGAAAAGCAATTAAGCATATACTGAAGTACCACCTCACTTTGCTGCTTGCATGGCTCTGTGGAGGGAAGTCAAGGCAAGGCAAGGCAAGGCAAGGCAAAAGACTGAGGTAGAACGAGAATTCAACATTTATGTCCCTTTACTTCAGGTCAGACTGAAGACAGTTTGAGCCTGAAAGTGACAGCAGGAAATATCATGTGCAGATAACATACCACTCTTTTTGTCTGGCTGTTTATGCTCACTTGCAAGCACTCACAGCCCTTGTCTTTATTTATATGCTATCAGGCAATTACAGCATTTAATCTTCAGTGGAGTCACTCTTTCTTTCATGTGAACAGGCACTCATATGTCTCACTCAATGGCAACCTTTGGCTCTCCCTTGTCTCCCTTGGCCTGAACTAGATCTTCTCTGCCAGACACTTTTGGAATCTTTCCTTGGTGAGTGGCAGAGCAAGGGGGCACGCACTACAGTGGATGCTCTGTCAGGTGCTCCACAGGTCAGATGTCTGTAAGTGGGGTCATAAAATTGGGGAAAAGGAATACCCATAGTTGGAAACCCAGGGCTCTTTAGTTCTTTCCTTGAACTAGTTTTCAGCGCCAACCCAAACCTTGGAGAAGCACAGCAGGAGACAGAGAAAAAATGGACAAGTGTCTGCTTAAACTTGAGTATTTAGAAAATCAAGTCACAAGCTACAAGATCATTTAGAGTGGGATGAAGACCTGTGGCCTCCTTTAAGGGGTTTCGTTTGCTTTGGGAAGGGCCATGTCATTCTCCTGAATATACTCTTTGGCTGGTGAATACAGTTCTTCCTGTTTCCTTGCAGAATTTTGTTTCCCTTCTGAGGCTGTGTAAGGGCAGAACCTACTCACCTGAGAGAAGAGGAGAATGGCTAATCTGGGTAGTGTCATCATTCTGCCAGACTAGAGGGACATGAAAAATGTGACCTCCCTGTGCTACTTCTGGAAGTAGAAGTATACACAGAGTAATGCAGACAGCTGGATCTTAAAACTGTAATTCATGAGATAATGGTGAGCGATCAGCAGCTAGCAATACAGCAATGCTGACTACTCTGGTCCTTTCATCTAATAACATATGAAGAAGCTGAAAAGTGTCCACCAGGTTAGGAACTAGGAGTTTTGTTGTTTGCTTTTTTAAGGTACTTGATACAATCTCAGGTCAAATTGGAACTGGACCCTCATGCCATGTGTATAGGTTCCCAGCAGGCCAAAAATTAACAATACAGTTGAATCCTAATGTTTTCCCTAGCAGTAAAAAAGCAACAAATAAAAAGGATCCTGGTCCCTGATAGTGTCTCACATTAAGAAGATGTACATATGCATCTTCTTCCTATTTCGTATTACTGGTACTACTGTTTAATCAAACAATAATAGAAAACAATAGAAAATCTGTGGTTTTGAGGTTGCTGACACGGTCTGCTTCATAGACAATAAATTCACATAAGGAAAATTGGTGCAGAAGGGGTTAGGACTTATAGCAAAGGTAGGGAGTGGTCTCTGCCATGCACAAACAGTGTCAGTATTTTCATTCAAGACAAAAAATACTTTTTAAGGGTGGAAGAACTTATGCATATAAATTCCACAGCTCAGTTTTGTACTGCAGGGTAAGAGACATTTTTCACAGTTATTGACAGGGACATTCCAGCAACTAGTGAGATCTGGATTTCATTATATATTTTGGGCTACAGTGCAAAAGTACTATCTGCCAGAAAAAATGTGGTCGAAGCATGTTTTATTAATATATTGCTGCTGTTCTTGGATTATACCCCTGTAGAGGCTCACATCTGAAATGAAACATCTGATTGGCTATATATTAGATAGCATTTCAAGGTTTATTTTTTGGATGGGATTCCCTTACAATGTAGAGAGACCATGTATATTCCTATTTTAAGCATTCAGAGACAAAATCTCACTGCTCTTCTCCAACAAATCATTGCTGTGGGCTGTTTATGGAGCATGTTAGTGCCCGTGTACTAGAAGCACAAGTATTATTATAGTGCAGTTAGTTCTTACAATTGAGTTTGGTACCTCTGTATGTATTTTATGACTAGAGAATGACTTTCTAGTCTAGGTGGCTTCTGTCTAAATGCATAGAGTAAAGCAGTCCAATGCTGTCAACATTTCTGTCTAATGAATGGGCTAAGTCACTGGAGAAGCAGTGGCAGGAAGCCTGAGCAGACCTGGAAGACCAAAAGAAGTGCATTTATTTCCCTGTAACCTCACCTTGGAGAGTTATGTTAATGATAAAAACTCTCTGAAGAACCACAATCTCCAAAAAGAACAAAAAAGAGAGGGAAATCTGTAAAACAGATTTCACCAGAGAAATAAACAGTAAGGACTGATATTTCCATTGCTTGTTTTGCTTTCTTATCTTCATGTTAAAGGCAGCCTTGTATGTAAAGCCGCATGTGATCCTGGTATATGGAACCCAGCTGCCTTGAAATCAATGGCAAAGTTCCTGTGTTCAGTGAAGACTCTTGGATTTTGCTCATATTTATAGGATACAATTAAGCTGAAGAGTTAAGAGAGACCACAGCCTTCCAAAATTAAAGAGGAGAGAGAAAGAAACGAGAAAGCAAATATGTGGTGAAAGAGATCCCAGGTGAAATAATTGGTCCAAGTTTTCATGTCTGGATGTTGTTATTTTTTCCATAATTACTATAGCAAACTCCTGCTTCCAACCAGGGGAGGTGACCTGGGATTTTTCCAGTAGCAGTGGAAAGTTAACACAAAAATGACCAGAGCTGTTAAAGTTGTTTTACTCATGCATGTCAGCACTGGGAGAATCAAGATATAGCAGACAAAAGCAAAATTTTGTGAGTATAAGTGTGTGTTCATGCAATCAAAATGGAGGCCAAGGAACTGAAAACTGCTGTTTACCAAGAGGAAATTGTCTTAAATACCAAGTAATATACAATAATGTAGGCATAGTAAAACGTGGCTTAGATATCTTTCAGTTATCTTTGAAAGTCACATTGTTGGAATAGGGAAGTCTAGTTTACAGTGATACCACCTTCAGCTGTGAAAGTATCTGGCACAACATATCTACTGCTGTTGGAAATGCCACTGTATTTGGACCTCCAGTTCTCTTCAGCATCCTTTCTACTGAG
>JAWWLV010000001.1:21675663-21745671 GCA_035041135.1 Platyrinchus mystaceus
GGCACAACATATCTACTGCTGTTGGAAATGCCACTGTATTTGGACCTCCAGTTCTCTTCAGCATCCTTTCTACTGAGGTGATTAATGTTAAATGATCACATGATGCAGATGCTTATAAAATATCCAACTCATTTCACTTCCCATAAGGAATGATTTTCTAATCTCCAGAAGGAAGAGAGCACATATCCATGCTCTGCAAAACCATTTGGGATCTATCACATCTCTGCAGGATACAAAGGAGATGATCAGAAACCCACTCCATTTCCTTCCTTTTCCACAGGCTTTCTTCTCTGATTTTCATTTGTGTTACAAGTGTTATAGTTGCTAACCCTTCCAGAGGGGAAAAAAAAAAAACAACCAAAACAAAACACAAAAAACAGAGAAAGCAACCCAAGTACTATTATGGACTAACAACATTGCAATTTATCAAAAACTACCTACTAAAAAGTCCTGGTGTGACACATCCACTAATGCCCCCCACCACCCTTCAAAACTATCTGCAAATATCTATTGCTAATACTTGTCTGGTGCTAAAACTGTGACCAACACTCCAAACCTATTTGTCCTTAATCTCACCCTTGCAAATATACTATTACATCTGATAAAACTTTATTCTTGCTAACTGCTAAAAATTCCTGTAAGGAGTAAGGTTTTATGATTTCATCGACGGTGGCTACTAGTAGCCTGGCTCTGGCTGTGATGCTATTGTACCTGCAATCAAAAATCTGGGGCATCAAGAAAATCTCTTCTTCGGGGAAACTATAATCTCTGTTGAGAAAGGTGGATAGATGGATGCAAGATCTTAAGGGACAATGAGAGCACGGAGGCAGGAGCGCTAGACCATTGTGGTAGCGCACTGGTGGCCAAAGTTATGTCAGTTAACTCAGTGGCAGTGGTGTGGGGGCATCTTAGCAAAGAAAAGGTTTTAGGGGTTTTTAAGAAACAATACGAAGGAGAAGAATGAGCATTTTTTCCCCGAATGTAACTGGCAAAATGTGATTTTATTCATCAACAGCCAGAAGTAAAGGGAACTCTGTACAGAACTCAGTACAACCTTTCATTACTTAGTTCATTTAAGGCGAGATCTCAAGTTTTTGTGTTAGAGAAATATTTCTTTATTGCTGTTCTGGTAGCCAAAAATGTCTGACATCTGCATGACTAACATCTGCATGCCATCATGCACAGCCAGATGGTGGGCTATAAAATGTCAAGAAGTTTTGGTAATGGAAAGATCAGCAGCAGACTGAAACACACACCAGAACTATTTATAGAGGGAGAGATTTCATTTTCTTTGAGAAGAACGGTACAAGTGATTGAGAGACTGAGAGTGACTAAGGAGGAGGTAGTGAAAAAAGCAGATACATGAAGTCTGGGCAAATGACCAGCCACCAGCCTGTGACATGAAGAACCAGAGATCAGGAGATTTTCTACTGGGAAGGCCAGAGCAATGGGATCACTGGTCAAAGGCAAGTCTAGGGTGAAGCTTTTGAGGCTAAGGAAGAGATGTTTTAAAACTTTGGAAGTAACTTTCCAAGGGAGATAGCTCATGGTGCCCGAGTCACTTTAATCTGAGCTGGGCAAAGCACTAGATAACTTCTTGGCAGGGGAATAAGTCCTAGATGATTGTATTGGCCTTTTTCACCCATTCCATCTCAATCTGGCATTCCAGTCCTGGAGAGTATTGTATACATACACACATCCCATGCAGAAAGAAGAAGGAAAATAGGAAATGCCCACCCAAGCTTCAGGTGTGACTTGACCCTATGTAAACATGAGCCTGCTGGCTCTGCAGAACGGGCGCAGTCCTTGGCGAGGAATCTGGGCTCTGCTAGGCTCACACATCATCAGCAAACTCATTAGCTAAACTGTGAAGGCACGATCAAATTGTTCACCCCTTTCATTTCTGCCAATTCTAGTGCCTCTGGTGCACCTACACAGCTGTAATTGAACACAGACCTGGAAGGCGAGCGGCAGTGCACTTGTAATTCAGAGCTAAATTCATCTGACAGCCCTGGTCCAGGTAAGGAGGAGACGAGACACTGGCTTGATTCCCAAAGCTCCCAGCAAAGTGACACGCTAACTCCTAGCTGTTATTTTTTTAAATGTTAGGATTCCATGAGAAAAATCTCAAATATGAATAGACATAGCACCTGCCCATATAATTTTTAGAAAATCAGCTACATCACAAGCTTTAAGGGAAGGCAGTGAACGAATTGGCTGCTTGACATTAGAAATGTGCCTGACCGAGTTTCCAAGTTAGGGCCATATTCAGTATGCAAACAGCCACAGCTTTTCCACTGTCTCTGGTTTGAGTGAATTAGCTTGGTATAAATCAGTGTGTTGCTGCACTTGCAGGAGTAGCAAGTAGGGTCTGCGGTAGAAAAAGAAAATGAATAATTTCTATGTGTTTATTCTTTCAGTTTGTTCAAAAGCGATTTAAAAGAGATGGGAGCTGGTACCCATAAACATAAACAGGTTCTCCGAGGCATTGCACGATAACACAACCTTATTGTCTAAACCTATTGCACAACCTTATCAGCCTTGTGGTTTGCCACTAAACTGTACCATAACTGTTTTGCAACGCCATCTAGTGCCACATGGGAATGCCTCAGAGGAACTCAGGATACTGCTTTTCTCTGGTTCTATTGCACTGAATTGAACAGCCAATGACAATTAGACCAACAGATAGGAGAGGAGTTTTTGATCCACAGGATCTGAACTGTTAGTTTATTCTAAATGAAAACAAAAATAAATTCACTGAAGCAATAACTGGTTCCCAGGTACTATTGAAGTTGGGGTTTCACTCACAGTCATAGCCTAGCTTCAGGTCTTGGTGTGAGGCTTAGTGATGTACTAATGCCCCTCTGCTCTTAATATCAACGAAAAAAACGTTCTTCCATGTATATTTCATGGAAAAGTGCCCCCAAATAAACATAGTATGTAAATTATACTAGTGGTCTTTTAGAGTGAATTAAAATACCCTTCTTTTAATCGTAGACCTATTAAAATGGAAGCCTTGCTGAGAATTTACTGATGAGTTCCCCGTGATGATCCTGCTACATAGCAATCTTCCAAGATTTATAAATCTTTGAGGAAAGAAAGGGGAAAAGAGTGATGCAGGGTCACAAAAAAATCAATAACCTCCTTCCATAATCTTTAGCAATCTAGAAATCCACAAATAATTTTTCCCCATATTTTTTCAAACATTAATATTTTGGAAAGTGTTGAATTTATTGTTGGATTTTTTTACTTTGGAACTGATTTTTTTCTCTACTTACAGAAAAAATAATTAAAACCTTATGCTTGAAATATGATTATGAGGAATGATGTAGCCCTTATTATCCTGAGACAAGTTTGTAACTAAATTCTCCCTCTTTCTAATGATAATTTTTACTCTGCTTCTTCATTTGCCATTCTTGTACAAGACATAACAAGAAGTTTCTTTGCATCTACGAAATTCTTCCTATCCTGTCCCTTTTAAGGATTCTGGATGTTTCACAGCACAAACGTTTGGTGGTGTGTTTTTTGCATTGAACAGAAGGTTTTGGAACAATCCCTTAATCCAAAACAGACGTCTCTTTGCTCATCCTTCTCTCTAGCTGAGTCTACAGCTGGAGGGCTGTGTGATTAAGGAATACGCAGCACCCAGTGCAGGCCAAACTCACCCGTAGGGGGAAAGATGGTACTAAAACTTTCCACTCCATGTGTACATGGGGCTAAAATAAACACATTCAAACTGGGGGAATTCTCCATCATCCGTGCTAAATACTGGTGCCCTCTAGAAGGCAGTCTGAGTTTTGAACAGAAGCTGTGAAGGAGTGTGCAATCCAGTGATAACTAGTAGCCCAGTTTGTGTGATAAGCCTTCTTTACTCATAAAATCTCTGACCACAGATCCATGTCTGTAGAACGTAAGTTTCCTCTCTGTTATTCCAGGAAGCAAATGTAATAACACACTATCTGACAGATCAGAAATACATGTGTCTAGGCATTGCTAAGTGTTTTTATTAGAACTGAGTGAGACAATGCAGAACAATGTCATGGTGCCTTCATTTAGTACATTCACTGACCCATCTCAGGCCAGTGTTTATACGTGGATCTGTACAGACTCATATAAATACAAGCCTCAGTCCCTGTCGCGCCATTCACAAAGCAGATATTGTAGCAATGCTGTGGGGTTTTTCCTGTTTCACACGTTGTGGCCTATCTTGGAGGATAATGTTGTCTATATCTATTATTTCCTATTTGAGATCCTACACTGGAAGCTGACATTTAGCAATATGTAGACCTTTGTAAGGCACTTCTGAAATACAGCCTGTGCCTCATGACAGCCTTTCATTAGCCACGGTTTGCAAATATCGAAACGAAGATTGTAGGAAATTTCAGTGGTTTGATCTCTCAGTCCTTCTATTTGGAACAGACTTCAACAATGTCAACTTCTACATCCTTTTAGTCTGCACAAGACATGGACTCAGACCTGCTGTTCTTGAAAGTGGGTTTATCTCTCATTAGCCCTTCTAGTCAGTGAAACCATGGAGAAGGGGGGGAAATACATGGACAAATATGTGGATGATCCTTCATTCTTGTGTATTACCTTGAAGAGCTTCCTAAGGATATGACAAAAGTTCTATAATTTTAATTCTAAAATGTATGGTGTATAAATTCCCATAATGCCATGTTAAAGCAGCCAGTCTTAGGACAACATTTTTTTTAACCCTGGAATGTATGATTCATTGTTTAAAATGTACTTTTTCTGTTGCGGCTACTAGTGGACCTCTCATCACCTCATCTGTGTATATCTGTCTTTTCTATCCTTAGTGACAAAAATAGGATTCCCATTAATGCAGCTTCTCCATCCCATAAAATGCTACAGTGTTAGCTGTGAGTTTGTTGAAAAACCCAAAACTGTCCTTCTCCCATTTACTGAGCATGGTGCAGGGCTAGCAATGACTGTGCAGCCCTGATGCCAGGGAAGGTTTTTATAGTTTAGCAAGCCTGGCAGGCAGCTGTACATATAAAAGGAGAACTAAAAAGAATGAAGATCCAAAATCACATTAGGAAAGCAGCAGGGAGAGCAGAGGGCAGACTTCAAAACCAGACAGCGAGGGGACTGAGAGAACATGGCTTTGCCTACCAGAGCATAACCACATTGGCTGATGGCAGGATGGAGGATGCAAGTTGCAACTCACCATTAAACTTTCCCTTCTCGGCATTTTCCTTTCTAACTTGATCATGGCTGAGAAGCTTTTTCCTTTGGTTTTAAAAGGAGCTCTGTATGCACTGTTGTTCTAACTCTTCACACATGCCATTGTTTCTGAATGTGTTGTCTTCTCTCCCTTTCTTCCACAGGATGTGACCTCCTTTTTCTTTTCTCTCCCCCTGCCCCGAGTGGGAGATTGGAGTTTAAACTTGCCTGTGAATGACTGCATTGCTGCTCTTTGCCCATTTAATTTCCACTTTGGCAGTGGCCAGGTCTTAAATCATTGCCTGCAGCACCGAATGTCAGCATAACATATGTGAGTTGGCAATGACAGTCCCAGACATGAGCAACCTGACCCTTCAAGTTCAGAGTTTGAGTCCTAGCTATTAGAAAATCAGAAGTTCTGATGAGGAAGGGAAGGAGCATGTTGGAGAGATGGCCTTAAGCAGTTGACTTCAGAAAGAGCTTCAATTTGTTTGGAGCAGGTATTGGACCTTGGAGTCTGCATTGATCTTCATGGAGATTATATAGGTCCAAAGAAGGATTAGAGTCAAGGATGAGGACAACGACTGTGTACTGCACTGTATGAGTTCCAGACGTAAGTGGAGAAACTACACCCACAACCTTCCTCTTGAGCTCAAACACTGCAGATGTCTTCCCAGAGAGCAGGCATGGCATGCTGCAGTGCTGGTGTCCTCTGTACAGTAACAGCTTGTTATATTTTCCTTGGTTTCCTCCATTATGTAGATGGCTGTGTGAGGAACCCGTTACCCCAGGGAGTGCTGTAATATATGTAAGATACTGGGATGGGTGCTGTCAATGTCTATGGAGCTCTGTGGTCCCCGATGGTTTGAGAGGAGAGAATTTTGGTTTGTCCTCAAAACCAGAGCAGAAAGAAGGAATTTGTTGGTACACTATGTTACAATATGAAGCCTTGGTGGCCACGGAGAGTTTTTCTGACATAGTGATTGTCTAATTAAAGGTGGGATGGTTTGGGGATTATGATTCCAGCTTATTTGAAAGACTGTGAGAGAACAAAGCTAACCATTAAGAAAAATCCCCCAAATATGAACAGGAGCAGAACTGTTCAGGGGAGAGAGCAAAAATGTAGTGGATATTTATGTTCAGCCACTGCACAGGTTCAAGCTGAAGGAAGGAAGAAGGAAATGGAAAGCCTGCAAGGGATAGCCCTACATCTCTTGAAACTGTCAGAGTTCAACAGCACTCTGCAAGCAGTGAGGTAAACTGAGTACCTTCATTGAGTTAACACTGAATAGGTAGCATAATCCATAACTAATGATGGAAAATACAGCTACTTGATTTACCAAGGACAGAAAAAGTGAAAGTCCTTTGTGATGTTTTCTCAGGGTTCAGACTGCCTTCGTCAGAATATTTGCAGATGCCAGTTAGAACAAATGCTTACAGACATCATCCACGTCCAGTGCTATTCCCGTCAGTTGAAACAGATGCTAGAGAGTTCCCAAGCATTCATAAGACTTAGTGTTTATAAAGAGAGTGTAAGAGGCAAATAGGAAGGCTGCAGAAGGCCAGTAAGCAATAATCCGAGAAGATTCTGTAGCTCCTCTTTGAAGGAATACTTTGAGAACTTCTCCTCTTTGGACGAATCTCTAAGGATACATATTCACAGCCCAAATCTCCTAGTTTGGGACAGTACCTTGGCAATGCAAGTGAGAATGAACAAGAAGAGAGTAGTTTCATCAAACTTGTGCACTGTTCAACTGAACTGGTGAACTGAAATAACTCAGGCATATCTGAGAACCTCTTTCATTTTACTAGTTCTTTTACAGGGCAAGAGTGAGTTAGGGAGGAAATGGAACCATCTCTTGAATCATGACATCTTATAGAAAATCCAGCCTTTCTCTTGGTTTACTACCTGGGTAAAAAGTGTATATTATATAAAATGCTGGATTGCTTTGTGAACTACTTCAGCAGGGCAAGCCAAGCTGGTCTTCCAGCACCATGAATTTATGTCCTTGCTGGGGCTTCCTGCCAGCATCCTCTTCATTGAACTGTATTTACATTAGCACTGTAAAACATTACTTCATTCAAGTGTCTCAAGTGAAGCACTCACTCACTCCATGCACTTTGTTCTCAACTATTGCCAGCTGGTGAGAAGGTAGTCGATTGCCTTTTCCAGCTGGGCCCTGCCATTCTGAATGTAATGAGAATTAAATGATGAGAAATAAGTGATTCACTGGGACTGCTCAGGTTCCAGTTTCATTTTTAGTTGTCGTAGTATAAATGCAAAATATTGGACAATTAATTTCTTCAACTAAGATTGTAAGATAAATCTTTTGTTTGAAAGATAAATGCCTTCAGCAGGCATTGCTCTTGGCATCAGATCTTGGCATCCTTCAGTCTATGTACTGGTAAAGCAATCTGATGGCTTCACTGCATTTCAGTTTGGTTTTGTATTCTGTAACTTTCAAAGCTATTTAGGAAGGGAAACTGTTTTCATTTTATGGAAGGCAGAAGTGGCAGGAGAAAGAGGAAGATCATATTGTCTAACCTGGTATAGCTCATGTAACCTCATGTGAGCTTCTCTAGTCTGCTGAATCAATGGGATGGTCCCAAGCTCTCTTACTGACAGAACTAAGACAACTTTTATAGGAATGAAAAGTAAAGGAGGTTTGACTCTCCTTAGTGTGCCCTAGTGCACAGGCTGTATTACTTCTGAATAAACACTTCAGAATGGAGTTAAGGTCATATTTCTCTACATGTTCTAAAAAGGGCTTGCCAAAGGGCAAGCTTTGCTTTCTCTATTTCAAGATAAGGTTTAGATTTGTTAAATAGCTTGGAAATAAGATTTCTCATGGAGGTGTCCCTGTTTTGGAACATGTAACTATCTCAGTGTTAACATGACTGGGGGATAGGAAAACTTTTCACACAATAATCAATTTCTGGTTTAAAACGAAGATCTGCATGTCAGGAGACTGCATTTCACTTTCTGTCTTAGAGGTCCTTGCTTTGAAAAGGGCAATAGCACTTACTGTTCAACACCAGGGTGTCTGGGCTGTGTCAAGTGCCTTAAGATGCTTGAATAGAAGGTTTGAATGAGCTAGTAAGTACTGCTATCTCTCTTAGTATTATTGTTTCAATTTTATTCCTTCCTCATTCTTAACTTGTTCAGAGTTTATCTTTAATCTGTGGAAACCACAAGCAGAGAATAAGGAAATGTTTTCACGGCTTTGTGGGAGGCAAGCAAAAAAAGTATGTTGTGGGGCTGTAAGGATGGTCAGCTATGACAACTATGGGCACTGCCTTCTTCCCTAGGGGTAAAAAAACAAACAAACAAACAAAAGTAAGTTTCTCCATTATTGTTGTGGTCCCCACCAGTGGAGCATTGATATTCATCAGGGTGTCTTTACAACACCTTCAGGGTTTGAAAGAAAAATTAAGAGAAATTAATGGGAAATTATTGTTTTAAATTTGCTATATGGGTGTTTGCATCTTCATGGGAAGAAACTGTTTCCACAAGTCAAAACCACTGGACAACTGCAGTCTTTCCTGGAGGTACCTCGCCGGAGATGAAGTTCACCTCTCACTCCTGGGCATACAGGCAGTTGCTGCCCTGTCTCATGTTCAAACAGCTTCCAAGTGCTGTGAGCCTGTTTGGGGGTGACTACCTCACTGAAGCAGGTCTCAATTTCTAAATCTTAAACATACCAGCTTTCTTACACGCTGGCAGAAAATACATCCTGCCCTCCATATTGCCTGATATGCCGCTGGAAGGATTCTCATGGAGAAAGTGCAGGTGACACCTGTGGAGATGCATTTGAACTTTCCTGGGAACTTGGCTATATTTCTTATGAAGAATATATTGACTGCTTCTGTCTACAGGGTCATGGCTGGTCAGCAATGAAGAAACGTTAAAGACTCTGGAAGTCCATTTTGGATCTGTCAAAGACTGTGAACACATCTATTTTTTTTCCTCCCCTCCCCTGTCTTTGGTGTAGATTGGAGGTAAAATTCTCCAGAGAGTGGATTCCTCATTAATATTTCCGATACCTCCCAGTATCCAGAGGCTGGGATTACCACATGAAGGGCGTCCTGCTATTTTTGCCTCTGGTCCAGTCCCTTTGAAGGGACCCTGGAACACTTTACAATAGTGCAGATTTATGAGGACTGTGCAGCCTGCCAGAGCCTTTCTGACATACTGCTGTAAACTAATTATGGGAAACTGCCTCAGGCTTCTGTCATTAAAAATACATTCTTAGCATTTCATGAACAAAGCTTAGTTTCCTCCTTCTGTTCCTATAGGATATGATCTGTTTCCTGACAGATGTTTATCCTAAAACATAAGTGATTGTTGCTGAGGAAAGTAAGTGAAAAATAGTGTGTCACCTAGGATGATTCACAATGTGAATCCTGAAATCCCAGCATGATCTGAACTTCTCCAATGACCAAGGAAATTGCTTTTTAAGATTTTTAGTTGTTTAAATTCATCTAATTAGAGACTGGGCACTTCGAATTCTGTAGTTTGTCGTCAAGCCTTCCTTTTCAAAACTGCCTTAGCATGGCTTTTGACCAAAATCCATTACCCACCCACTGGCTATTTGGGCACCTGAACAAAATGAGTTGATCCATCCAACTGCTTGCGCCTTGCTGGCTCTTAGATGCTACAATACGGGGTGCCAGGAAAGGCAGACAGATATAGAATAAACAAGAATGGTTGTTGGCAGGAGCGGAGCTCTGGCTCATGAGGGCAGATAAACACAGCGTGTCTTGGCTGACTGAGTCGCATGTGTGATCCCAGGACCCGGAGAGCAGCGCGGGCTGTGTGCGCATGGGCTGTGTGGGCCTGGAGCTGATTCAGAGGTTCCACATGCAGATGTAGATGTTATTGGTGTGCACATCATAAACAATGCCCTTGGAAACACTTGTTCCCTGTCTAGGCGAGAGCTACGGGACTAGGTGGAATACAGAGACCAAATTCAGTTCATCCCTGTGGAGGAGACTGAGGCACCTTCTGGTTCAGACAGGTGGTGAGGTTATCACCACTTACCTTATTATCTCAGGCCAACTGAGCTGCCAGAACTAGGTGTGCTTCAGGTTGTCTACCCTGTTAATTACTGTATCATAACTCAAACCTCAGTGAAAGGCTTGACCTTTGTCAAGTCATTCACCTGAGCTGTAACTTAAACTTGCATTTTGCCAGTGAGCAGGGTACTTATAAGCACTTCAGCTTGTTGCTGCTGTTGCATTTGGAGGGTATCAACTGAGGTCCTAATTCCTGTTAGGACCTGAACTCCTGTGTGTGTTTTAGATGCAATGTGTATGTGCATAGTACTCACACAGATCTTGATTTTAAAGGAGCTAAAAATTCCAGGGTGGAGTTTTTCCCAAGGCTTTCAGTTTATGTATAGGTCAAGCACCAGATGATTTGCTACAGCACAAGACTTTGAACTGATCCCTGAAATTCTACAGCAGTCCTCCTGCTATAAGGTTTTGAGCTGCCAAGGAAAGCGCACTGGGAAAAATAATATGCAGAAGGATGTCCATATTTTCCATCTGTAAATTCTTAAGACCAAAGATTCCAGAGGAATAGACATATCTGTTTTGTGATAGTATTATTACTTGAGTTCTGATTTAGATTAACCCCTCCTTTTCCCACCTTTTTTTCTGTGTGTGTGTGTGTGTGGGGAGCGTGTTTGTGGGGGGAGAAGGTTGGTTGCCTAGTTTTGGTTTGGGTTGGTTTTTTTTGGGGGGAGGGGGGGTTTGTTTGTTTGGGGTTTTTTTGTTTGGTTTTTTTGTGTGTGTTTTGGTTTGCTTTTTTTGTTTTTAATCTCTTACAACGGATCTAGGTTAGTAATGGAGGCTGGGCCACAACAGGATGTTTACCATGAAGTCTTCTGCTGCACAGATACTTTTTTCCCCCCTGCCAATGATGGGTCTGAAATTCTTCCTCAGAGGGAGATCAAAGCAGGAAGAAAACCTGAAGAGGACCCTCCTCCCCCTGCCACACATTCACAGAAAATGAAATATTGAGGTCTTCTGTGGGGTGAGGATTTGCGGGGGCAGAAGGTCTCTTACAAATGCTGCTGGAGATGACAGGAGCTCCAGAGGAGTCAGAGAGAAAAAGGATATTGAGAGATAAGGTTAAGAGTCATACAGGAAAGTACTGGTGCATGTCTAGGCCAACTGAGGAGAGTTAGAGAAGAATTGTAGGGTTCTCTTCCTGTATCTCATCCCACGAAGAGTTGTGCAGTCAGGGAGAGCCCCTTGCTAACATGGTTGGTGGTTAACTGATTTCCATTAGCTGAACCTCTGGCTATTGACCTGATAATTTTCTACTTATTCTTTACATTGGTGTAAATGATTAAAAAATTGGGGGAGCAGAGAACCAGTGTGTGAGTCCCTGGAAATACTGGAGAAGCAACACAGCACAACCTCCATTTTGAAATGGGTGTGGGTGAGGCAGTAATTGAGGTGTACAGGGTGAGGAATGATTTGATCAAGGAAAGAATTGGTGGAATTAGCTGTCTGTTTATGCATATGGCTTTTCTGGCTATTTTTCCTTTTCTCAAGCAGCATAGCTTGGATCTGAGCCCATTCCAGGCAACTCTGACTTTCCCCTTCCTAGTTTCCCATAGTAAAGGTTGAATAAAATCAAATGCTAAACAAACTGTGGGCTCAAACTTTCCTTTAGAAGCTAGAGGAAAAATTCCCCCCATTTCCCCTCTGCCTCAATTTCTCAGACTTTTCCAGCCTATTTTGTGAAAGATTCTCAGTCTTTCCTTCTGAAAGCTGATGGATGGCTCCAGCAGGAGACCCAGTAAATTCCCACAGAAGAATGGGGCAGAGGTATGTGCATCCCTGGGATTTTTCTGGAAGCAGAAAATGAGGGAAGGAGGTAGGCTGCTTTACAGCTGTGGTCCACCACAGTGTGAAACAATGCCAAACAAAAAACTCAGCTCAGAGCCCAGAAAAAAAAAAAAGGGATTTTGATGGCCTTTGGACTGGCTGATAAACGAGCTACAGAGGCTCCATTCTGCTACCAGCCTTTTGATTAACCCTACCCTCCAAACACATCATCTGCAAATAAACATAAACCAGGCTTACACTAGATGAGGCTGAAAAGATGTGCAAGCACCATCCTCTGTGGACCTATCTTTCTTTTTTTTTTTTTTTTTTTGCTACACAGTCATGTGATACAACAGTACTGTCTCCTGTTCCAGAGCCGGTGCAGCATACACCAGCTTGAAGGGCATTTTCACCATGTTCCTTTGCACAGCATGGACGTGCTTTTTTGCTATACCCTTGCTTCTCAGGGTCTGCGTGTATGTCTGTGATCTGATATCATCCTGTTGCTGCTTCATCAGCAGGATACAAAAGCATTTTAGTGCCACTAAAGCTTATGAACCACAGGTTCCTCCACTCCAGCTTTTCCACTGACTTCTATCCAGAGACGGGAAGAGCTGTCTTATTAATGACTTTTTTGTGAAAGCATGAGTCAATGCGGCACTGACTTTTTCAGCCCCTTCCATCTCCCTCCACTCCAGAAGAAACCAAAGGTAGAAGCAATATATTTGGTCTCACCTAATAAATCTCTGGCAGTATGGAATAACTCCTACTACTCTAATGCCGATATTTATTTTGTTATATTTCTTACAGTGTAAGTGCTCTCCCTTGTAAGTCTATTTTACACCCTGACAGGCTTCTCTGTCTAATGTCAGTAAGATGTAGACGAACAAGAAAGAGTCACTATTGGAGCAACAAGAGTGATAAGAGGCTTAGAGAACATGAACTCTGAGTAAAGGCTAAGAGAATCTGTTTTGTTTAGTCTAGGAAAAAGAACATGGCAGAAGCAGAGGTGGGAAATATGATAGTATTCATACATTTTCAAGAATTTTGCAGATAGGACAGTGATTAAGTCTGCAGGTCAAGATGGGGTAAAGAAAGGAGATATTGGCCTAAGTTCAGTAAAGAAGACTTATGTTAGCTCTTTGAATCGTGGCCAGTCTTCATGAACGAAGATTTGGGAAAGGTCTTTTTACCTTTCAAGCCTGCGCAATGGATATTTCAGGTGAGACACAGCCTGCGCTGAACTGGGGAAAGTCACTCTAAACAAACCTACGTCCTGAGGACCTCACTGCCATTGTCCAAGATCTTTGAGAAAGGTAAAAAAAAAAACCTCAAAAATCTTTCTAGCTGATAAAATAGTTGAGCAATGGCTGTCTGGGGATTATAGACTTATTGCTCTTAGGAGGTTCATGGGAACTCTGGATAGGTGAAACTGTAGAAAGGGGATCCGAAAATTTCACTGCATTTCCACGGTAACTTTTGTGTATCACCACCAATACAAATTCTGTTTAGTTTTGACTAGATTCAGCTGCTTCAACCATCTGTCTTTTCATTTTCCCTCCCTGCCCCACTTCCTTCCAACATTTAGGTGTTTTCCTGTATCTTCCTCTTGAGCCATTTCATATTGCCAGATCAAAACACTGAGTGGTTGTAGACCCAAATGGTCCTGTTTCTGTAACTGTACCTCATCGAATTTGAACACTATTTTTGTAAAGTAGCAAAGCTCAGCATTTAGCTCTCGTTTTGTATGGCATCTAGCATAGCAAGATTCTTTCCTGTTACTGGAACCCCTAATGATCACAGAATATGCTGAGTTGAAAAGGACCCACACGGATCATCGAGTCCAACTCCTGACCCTGCACCGGGACCACCACAGGAATCACACCATGTGCCTGAGAGCACTGTCCAAACACTTCTTGAACTCTGACAGGTTTGGTGCTGTGACCCCTTCCCTGGAGAGTCTGTTCCAGTGCCCAACCACCCTCTGGGTGAAGGACCTTTTTCTAATATCCAACTTAAACCTCCCCTGACACAACTTCGGGCCATTCCCTTGGGTCCTGTCACTGGTCACAGGAGTGAAGGGATCAGCGCCTGCCCCTCTGCCTCCCCTCATGAGGAAGTTGTAACTGCAATGAGATCTCCCCTCAGTCTCCTCTTCTCCAGGCTGAACAGACCAAGTGACCTCAGCTACTCCTCATACAGTTTCCCCTTAAGGTCCTTCACTATCTCTGTATTCTTCCTTTGGACGCTCTCTAAAAGCTTTATATCTTTCTTATATTGTGGTACCCAAAACTGCACGAAGGACTCGAGGTGAGGCCACATGAGTGCATAGCAGAGCAAGAAAATGCTGCAGGAGAAATAGTATATAGAATAAGAAGTATTGCAGTTATCACTCTTCTACAAATAACTCAGTTCTATCTGTGGCTGCAGTTAAGCACTAAAGAAAGACTGGGATGTTTGGTGTGTTGAACTGGACGAAATATTACCTCTTAGCTATGGTAGGATAACTGCAATATGGAAGGTACAGTATGTTTCAGTTGCAGGGTCCAGGACTGATTGTGTAATGCTGCATGACAAACACGTTTGATGTTTTATAAGTGTTCACCAGGGAGCAGCAAATCAGCATTTCGATCTCATACTTTGGAAGAATACACACATTTTTGCAACTTTGAACTAGTGTAACTAGTTGTTTTGAAAGAAATTGACTGAAGACATGTGATGCAACCAAACCTCATGTGTCAGCTACCTATGTTAGCTGCCCGATGAGGCAGGACCAACACTGTAATGAAACAGATTGGAGGCAAAAGGAGAAGAAATGAGTGTTAAATCATATGTCCTGCTTAACTACTCAGTGTCTTTGAGCAAGCTACAATCATCCTGCACTTGACTTTCTGGAGGCATTACTGTCCCTGATGAGGAAGAAGAGGATAAGTTCCTCCTCTGTCTGTACAGGACCACACGCTGCTTCTGCATTAACATCTTGATTTACAGCCCACACAGAGTCATGTAGGACAGCAGAAAATACAGCCAAGGTTTCCTGTGGGGAAGCTGGCAGCCCTTAGGAACCCCCTCCAGGTCCTTCTTGCTCCCTGCCTGTAGCCAGGCAGCCAGCCCAGAGTCCCCCTGACAGCCCCCTACTCCTTAGTCTGAGGCTGTGACCCTCCCATTGTCCTGAGCATTGACTGTCCTGGGGCTGCAGCTTTTCTGGGAGCACTGTAGCCCAGCAGGCACTGAGACAATCCCTTCAAGGGAGCAGTGTCTGTCTGGGGAGTGTGTGTGCTGAGCTCTTGAAACAACCTTGTGTCCAAAGCCAGTTATCTTCCAGCTGAAGCAAATCAGAAGTTAAGGGTTGCTTGTAAAGGTTAAATTGTGACATTTTTAAAGGGCACTGAGTCTCAGTCAGTGCAGGCTTTGGCAGTGTGTTACACTCTTACAGTCTGTTATAACCATGTTGTGCCATCTCTGGGAGGCTATGGAAAAAGGCAGCAGCTCAGCTCTGCTCCTGATTCTGCTGGCTACCACACAGCCCATCCTGCTGGAAGGGGCAGGAGGGAAGGACCTCCGGGCATGACCTGGGCTTGAGCCCCACAATTGGATAAAGTTACTATAAACCTTCTTCTCATTCAATTTCTGTCAGAGCTAGTGGCAGAGGAAGATTAAGAAAGCATCAAGCCCCTTACCTCAATGTATGTAGGCATTGTTTGGAGGTAATGGAGAGTACATGGAGATTTCCATCGGTAAGTATCTGGCATCACGTGAAAGCTGCTTCACTTGGATGGAACAGCCTCTGCCCAACTTGTCATTTTGTAAAAATAAAAAAGATTTAGTGAAGTGTTTGGTTTTGAGGTTGATGTGTAGAAAATGTGGGGAATGTACCCTTTTTAAAGCATTTCAACCTGAACATGTAGCCTCTTTCCTCTCTCCATTTTCCAGAGTTCCCAGAGGTATAAGCCCTTCTATGGTACTTCCTTCTCTACTTGCTGTGTCCCCCCACCACTGATGTACTTACCAGCTGCCATTCAAGTATGCTGTTTTTCAGGCTTTTCAGTCAGTGAGGCAATAAGAAGAAACTGGAATTTAAATTGCCCCGTAGGATGTTGATGACATTTTCCCCTATTGTCTTTTAGACCATGCTGGCTCAAGCCATCTTATATCTATCCAAAGTTATTGCAGACAAGGCAAGCTTTGATCTTTCCAAAAGTGCAGAAGTGTATGTCTGCTGTAATGTGATGTCTCTCCTATTATTGCTGAGCCTGGAACACAATAACATCTTATAGAGGGCTTTGGAGTTTAGACTAAAGCCCATTTATTTATTTTGCTAGAGCACTGTCCCATAAGGAAAATCCTAGGCTGGGTTTAAAGAGCCAGACAATGGAGCAGCCGTCACGTTTAGATGTTGCTTTTGAAACAATACCCTAATGCTACATCACTTTGCTCTGCTGGGTTCTGCTTCTACTTGTCAATGGCAGAAATCACAAGATCAGAATTAGTGAAAGGGCTTTAGTGATGTTTAGTGCAAAGCATGTTGAAAATGAAAACACTGAGCTCAACTCTGCTGAAAAAGCAGCTCTCTGGTTCCTACGTTTCTTCTTGACCAGTGGATAGAGGCATTACCTCACACTCAGTATGGAATCAGGCAATGGACTGTGTGTTCCAGACTTTTGCAAGAAAATAGTAATGTTACACTTAAGGTAAATATTAAGAGTGCCAAATGTATGTAAAAAATCCAGACCATCTACTACCATGGAAAGGGGCTTGAGACTCCCAGCATTTATAGAAAAGAAAAAGAGACATGTCTAGTCTTACTGTCTGTGAAAATAATCTTAGAAAATTTTTGGAGTCTGCAGATAGCCCAAAATAAGAGCTTAAAGCTGTATGACTTGCTGTATTTACAGCCTACTGATTTCTAATAATAAAATGAAAAAAAAAAAAACTAGTATTTTTTACCAATATATTCTGTTGAAAAAAAACTTATCAACAGTTTTTAGTGAAAATTTTTGGTATTGTTTTGTCAAGCTCTTCCTCTTGCTCCCAGTTTTTAAAAATACAAAAGTGTTAAATATAAACAGGTAGAAGTAGCTGCATATTGCAAAGAGGCATGGGGTTAATAATTTTTTCATTTATTAAAAAAATATGGAAGTCATGATTGAAATTGGCAAACAAAAAAACTGAAAAAAAAAAATTGGAAAGCAAATACTTGACATTTATTCTGTAAAGTGAGCTTTCAGTCCTCATTAGCTTGATTGGAGCGATTTATATAACAGTTTTGGTTTTGGCTTCCCTGTGATATTAGGCACCTCTTACAGATTGCTTAATATCTTAGACATCTTCAAGGACTTCCATGTCCCTTAAGCATCTCTGTTAAACTTCTAAATCTCACTTGCTCTCTTAAAATCAGTGACTTTTGCAATGCAATTATGTGCAAGGATTTTGAAATCTGGAGTTGTGTATGCATATATCTGTATATATCTGTCCAAGACAGATACTAAGATACTAGTGTAAAGGGGATTCTGTATTTCATAGTAACTTCCTGATGAATCCATTGACAATGTTAGTACCTTTCAGGTTTGTGAACTGCTTGAGATCTCTCTGTCACACCAGATTGCTGCAAAACCTGGGAACCTTGCCATGAAAATTAGGACTAGTTTGACATGGATTACCTGCGTTTTTGCTAGTAATTACAGAAACAGGACATTTGGCAAGCTGGCATTTGATGGGGGTACAAGTATGGCAGGTCGAGCAGAGTAACAGGAAATACTGGCAGCAGCTCTTCCAGGCAAGCTTGTTTTTTAAAGGACCAGGTCAGCAGTAACAGACCAAACTAAAAGCCTAAGTCTAAACCAGAACAGCCAAGACTGTGCCTAATACCCCACCTAATTGCTCAAATCTTTCTTATTGATTACCACTTTCGGTTTAAGCCCTGTGTTTATTATGAGTGTGCAGGGAGTTTCTGAGCCCTTGCTCTGCGTATGGACACACAGCCCTGCATATGTGCAGCTGCTAAGATCCATTTAAAATTTACTTTGTGCACAGGGATATTCTATTGGATAAACTGAGAAATATCAGCACTAAAAACATAACACACATGCTTGGAGGCAAAGCAAAGGCTGTGGACCCAGCTGGGAGGCTGAAATCACTAACTTCTGAATGATTAACTGTGTGACCTTTGAAGAGCCTGTACTGCAGGACCTTCATATCTTCAGGATTTTTGTGAGGTACCAAGAGCGTCGGTCTATGGTCTTTCTGCAGAATAATTCAAAGCTTGGAAACCTTACCTTGGGGGTAGACATATAAGAAGCTTAATCTGTTCATTTTAGCAAAGAGAAGGTGAAGAGGTGGCATGGTCAGAACCCACAAGACTTTAGTGTGGCAGAAGGTTTCTGTGAACAAAGAACTCTTTTATGTAGCAGAGAGAGGCATAACAAACCCTGTGTCTGGAAGCTGCAGCTCAGTTTATACAGATGGGAACTGAGGTGCAAAATCATGGGCTTGAGGCAGAAATCACTGACAGAAATTCTATGCCTGGTGTTACACTGCGGATCAGACTGGGTCATCACAACCAGCACTCTTGGCTTTGAAATCTGTGTGCCTATGATTAACATGATTCCCACATTATATGCACACATCAGCATTACATTTAGTCACTGAAGAAGAGAGAGAATGCATTCAATTAGCTCTGGGCTTTCTGCCTAAAAAGGGAAAATGAAGTGAGATTTTTGTTTAAGGACAACTCTGGTAACGCTGAAAAACAACATGGAATTATTAGCATTTGGGCAGATTGAACAGATTTTCAAGGCCCAGTACAAAAGACTTCACAGAAAGATCTCTGTTCTCAGTGATCTGCACAGAAAGAAGGCCATAAGGAAGGCCTGTGCCTACCCTACTGGGGCTTAGTTGTGGTCCTAGAAAGCATAGAACATGTTTAGATAAGCAAATCAGACGTAGGCAGGGCTTTATTAGAACCCTTTATTTCAGTAGGATCTTGCGTAAATAGAAAGGGGAATATCCTTTTGTTTGAGGATGGTCTTATTTAAAAAGGGTGGTATGGGTGATGGTAATGGAAGGGAAGTGCATCCATTCCAGAGCAGCCCTGGTTTAAATGTTTCATTTTGCTGGAAAACCCCTAAGTTCCTGTAAGAACTTTAAAAGAATCACTTTAAAGTGTTCCTGACTCACATAACAGGAATTCATTGCATTGAAAATCTATTTTTCAAAATGAAAAAAACATGATTTTCAAACGTAAAACAACTCATCTTTGAAAAGGTAAGCAAGATACCATTTTTTTAAAAAACTACACTTTCAAATCTCATTTAATTACTCAGAGGGTGTAAAAATGAAATTTGTTGGAGATTTCAGATAGAAAACTTTTAAATAGTAATTATGGTTCATGAATAGTGTTTCATCCTTTGAAATTTATTCAGATTGGAAATACTTTGAAGTTGGTTATCTCAGAATCATAGAATCAGAGACTGAGTCAGGTTGGAAGGGACCACTGTGAGTTATCTGGTCCAATCTCCCTGCACAAGCAGGGCCACCCTAGAGCATCCAGATGGTTCTTGAATGTCTCCAGTAAGGGAACACAGTCATCCACACAGTAAAGAAGTTCTTTCTCATGTTCAGGTAGAACTTCCTGTGCATCAGTTTCTGCCCATTGCCTCTTGTTCCGCTGCCTGGCACCACTGAGAAGAGCCTGGCTCCATCCTCTGGGTGCCCTCCCTTTAGGTGCAGGGCCCTGAATTCACCTCTGTTGAATTTCAGAAAGTTCCTCTCTGCCCTTGTCTCCAACCTGTTGAGATCCTTCTGAAGGGCTGCACAGTCCTCTAGGGTATCAGCCACTCGTCCCAGCTTTGTGTTGTCAGTGAACTTGCTGAGGAGGCATCTGTCCCTTCATCCAAGACACTGATGAATGGGACAAGAAAATCACTTCCTATACAGTCTTATTTTCTGCTGCCATGGGGTGCTAAAGCATCTGTAGTTGTCACCCACGTGTAGAGGCACGTTCTTTCAATACAGCTTTTCCATTCTTTCCACCAGAGTGCCCAGTTATTCCAGACCAACACTTGTATTTGTTGAACATTTCCTATCATCTGCCTCCAAGCTCCTCAGTTTACTCAGAGTGCTGAGGCATGAACAATTGAACTCACTCATTTGGGAGTTCAGGTTGTTGTTGACTTCTCTTTCTCTTCTCTCTTGCAAACTGTCATTTTAAAGGATCACAATTTTCTTTGTCAAGTTGTGCAGCTTGGTCTTGGTTTTTTTCATTCTGTTTTCCAACCACCTTGCAAAGGAAGTATCATGTGGAGTCATGCTTTTGATGTCACCTAGGACTGTGGGTCTGCATTATTCACATCTGAAATAGCTGGTTTAGACCCTTTTCATTTTCATCTTGTTGCTTTTGGCAGGAAAAAAGGTGTTCAAAAGTAAGAGAATTTGTTCCCAGATGATTTGAAAACTGAATGGCTCCCTGTTTGTTTTTTCTTTTCTAAAAGTCCTTTACATGGGACTGTGTTTTGAGGGCTTGTGATCACGCATGTAGTTTGCTTTCTGTCTAGCCACAGCAGTTTACCACTTACAAAAGAGTCTTTCAGCACCTGACCCAATATTCAGGGCAAGATCTACAACCTTTAATTGTTTAAAATGCTACTCAGGCAGAGCCAGTGTTAATATTTTTGATGCCTTATTAAAAACAAAAGAATGTAAACTAATTCTCCTTCTGTTATGGTGAAGTTCCTTCATAACATCTGATCAAAATCAAAGCTCTTTGAGGACTTACGCAAAATATAGTTTTTCTGCTGTTTATTTGGTTCAGGGAGCAGTGAGGGAATGATTTTTAAAATGCTTACTGAGAGTCAGCTAATTTTCCTCATCCCTGTTTGAATGTTTCCAAAAAAGGAGCACAAAGAAATCAGGTTGACTCCCATGGTCAACAGCAGCCAATGCCAATGAATACATGTACTGTTGGTTAGTGAAACTCATTATCCCCATGTGCCAAAACTGAGACAATGGAGACAAAAGTCACAGCCTTTCAACTCCAAATATATCAGTGGGCTAAACTTGCCTGACATGACTAAGAAAATGATCAATCAAAACAAATTACAATGCAAGAAGAAAAACCCTTTTTGTTAATCTCCAATCTCTTGTCCCCTCCTGCACCTGGCACTGGCTACCTAGTCAGTCTATAGGGCACTTAACGGAGTGCTGTTATTTACCTACAGGAAAGACATAATTTCTGCAGCAGCTGAGCATTAATGCATAAATTCTGGTAACTCCAGTGCAAAATACTGATATGTTAATCTATCCATTTTGCAGATGAAGAAAAGGGGCACTTGCTAGCGTGGCACTTCAGCGTTAATCAGTCTGCCTTGAGTCCTACCCATGTAAGTAGGACTGTATAGGACTGACATATTTTAATTCTAGCTGGCTCATCTGCCACATGCCTCCTTTAGAGCCTGAACTGGTCTAACTCCTCCACTCTGTGTTGCTGAAGTTGTACCCTATGCAGCTCACACATTAGCTCACAGTGTGGTCACTGTGGTCACCCTCTATTCTAGCTTCTAACCATAGCAAGCTAGTGGCTCTCAAGCACTAGGGATGTAGCAATTCATCTGAAGAAGGTTCCTCAGATGAAAATCTGGAAATGAAGACTGCTGACTGGAAAGCAAGAACCAGACTGTCTGAGAACTAGGCTATCTGATAAACTTTGTTTTATCAGCTTGTTGGGATCAAACAAGATAGACCAATACCATTCCATCACCACAGTTTATCATCTGGAGTCCCTCTGTAGCTTACAGTGACAGATCTGAAGAATGACAACTCCTTTCCAAATGCTCCACAAAAAAAATTTGTCTCCAGTTGGTGTTAAATAACATGAGTTAGCTTAAACAAAGCTCAATGCTTTGCATTCTATAAAAGTTATTTAATATTTCTTGCAGTTCTCTTTTTTTTCTTTGGATGACACTGTCTTCCTGGAGGGGGAATAAGAATATGAAGTTTGTGAAGACAAAGTGGTAATTCTTACTGTGACTCAGGAGAGAAGAAAAGTGAAACAGACTGTGAACTAGAATCAGTGGGATATATGAAGATTGCATACTTCTTATCAAAGTATGTTGGCTGCACAATTCTGTATCATGATCCAAGGTTATGCCTGGTACCAGCTCAGCTGTATTTCAGCCAAGTCTTTGCTGAAGAAAGGTGTACTTAAGGAGTTTATTCTTTTCAGTCTCCATGTTCCAGGAGAAACCTGGTGCTGCCACAGCTGAGGAAATGGTATAATAAACAGATATGTTAAAGAGAGATGGAAACCAAAAGAGAACTATATACTCATGGTGAATAAGTAAGGCATTTAGAAGATATTTCTGTTGGAAGAAACATAGAGGTGCACACTATTCCTCTCCTCGGTTAAACAGTACCTCCATAAGCAAAGAAGTTGTACTAAAACATACCTTTATCCATGTTCCTAACTCCTCCAATAGGAATCTAACTAGGTCCAAAGATTCACCAGACCTGGCTCTGCAAATAGACAAAAGCAGTGAAGATGTGAGGAAAAAAAATCATTTTAGTAGTTTTTAAGCTGTTGCTTACTTTTAAGCTGTTTCATACTTACTGTAATCTATTCAATACTCTGTTACAGTGAGAAAAGATCACAGTCTAATCTGTTCTTTTTATTTAACTGCTCTCTTAGTTCAACAACCAATTATATATTCACCAAGTTCTTGGTTTAAAATCATTCTCAGGCTTGTGGAATTTTTGCTGCCAACCTCAAGAATCCATTTACTTGTCTTTGCTACAGACTTGTGTCAGTTTAGACAAGTTGCACTTGGCCAGACAGGCAGTGCCCTTGCCCATGGTAAACAGAGCTTTGCTACACAAACAGGCCTGCTGTCATATGTGTACTGCTCAGCAGAGGAGATCTGAGCTAGCTGCAGTAAAATCTGTTTTGATATAAAAATCTTCTGTGTGATAAGAATCTTCCTCATATGGATGAGGAAAATCTGCTCCTTCCTTCCATTGCATGTTGAGCATGTTGAGCTCTACAGATGTAAACCTGTCCATAAACACATCCGAGTATTTTTAGACATTTCAGTGGTACTCTGAGTCAACAACATTGTGAAAGAACCTATCTGAAGGTAGAGAAATTATCTTTGAGAAGCTGGAGATATTTTTTAAGAGCCAGAGGGAATGAAAAAATCAAAATTTTGCCAGAGAACAATTTTTTTAAAACATTTGGTCCGGTGATTTGCTAGATACTACATCTATTTTTTGAAATCTATGTTCTATGTATTAGAAATAGCTGCACTGTATTTAGGTGAATATTTATAGAAAAGCTAAGCCCTGGTCCTAGAGCTTGTCTCTGCTTTTCTCTTTTTTGAAGCTTGCTATTTATATCATCTAACCATAGGATAGTTTGGCTTGCAAAACTGTGGCTGACCAAAGTCCTGCCACATGCAAGATGGCTTGTCCACTGGTTAAACCCCATCAAAAACAACTTTTCCACTGGATGTGCCGGGAAGCATCTCACTGAATAAATCAACTTTTCTAAAGAGGGAAAAGATTTGTGGCATAATTCTGCTGACTACGCTGAACTTCTGCCTTTGCTGTTATAAACTCTTCTGCTTTTAATGAATAATTGAATCTTGATGAGTTTCTTCTGAGTAAGCTTACACAGCCATAAGACTGCAACAGGATTTTCTACATGGCAGCAAATTGCAAAGAATAAATCACTGCAGTATTTTTCGTACAAGTGAAGAAAAGAAACCAATCATACTCCCAGCTGTTTGAAAATCTTGCTAAGTTTAATGTGAAAAACAGAGACCATACAGCTTCTGTTTCAGGACACCAGAAATGTGAGATCCTCAAATTCTTTTTGACAGGCTCTACCACTTTGGTAGCAAAAATTAGCATCATTTAAGGTAAAAGTCCATTGCCAATTTCCTCTGTGTCTTATAAATAGAAATTGTCTAAAATTGGAATGTTACCATCTTATCCTTCCCACCACTGAGATTTAGTTATGAAGGAACACTGATATGAGCCATCCCATGTCTGTACTAGCAGAACAAAACCAAAATTGGTGAGGTTTTTTGACATCAAACTAAACCTGCCTCTCATAACAGAGATGAGAATAAACCGAAACCTTTCATCTGAGTCACAAACTGTGGTGGTTTAGATGAGTAGGGACCAGAGGTGCAGTTGCTCACAGAAGGTAGAATGCAGCCACCCACGTCAGAGTCTGGCCCCAACAGTAGACTTCTTGTAGTTTCTGAAGAGAGAACTGGAATATCTCTCATGATAAGAAGTCTGTCTTTCTACTCAGAGAAACCCTAAGTGTTGACATCATGATAACAAGCTGCTACCATTACATTTGCAGAACAAGCTCTCTCCTTTGCCAGTCACAGCAGGGCACTGTAGCCAGCTCTTTGTGGAAGCAATAGCCTCATCCATAAATAGTGGCTGAGTGGCTACACACATAAAATGCTCTTGTGAAGTTCTCTTGCTGCAGAGACAAGCATAAGTGACCTTCAGGTTTGATTTGAATTTATTAATCTAATCACCACCTGTGGCCTCAGAATGACACTTGACATATATCACGTGGCCATTTGATGACAGCACTCTTTACTCAAGTTGTCCTGTGTTTTTCATCTCCATGTTCCAGATGAGTTTGCTTGGACTCCATTAATATCCCACCAAGAATGATGTTTCTATTCAGGCTTTAGATAATCTTTCCTAACCCAACTCTCTTTCTGCTAATCTTTCAACTACTTGGAACATTCTTTTTTTATCTTTTTTTTACCCCTCTATTAAATGCACACTTATTTTAAAGCTGAAATATGGAAATGCCTCTGTGAAAAGGATGTATGTAAGAAAAACAAGGAAACAAGGTTGGTTCAATCATCCAAGCAGTAATTTAGTTTAGGGTCTCCTAGCCAAATGTTCTATCTACCATACTTGAGGATGTGAACAAATAGATAACTGAAAGCACATGTGTTCTTGCAGAAAGTCTGACTCCATAAAAATGATGAAATTTGCATCTGTGGTGTTTAAACAAGATAGTTTTTGACTGACCTTTGTCCACAGCACCTTGGTATGCTTTATGTCAGCTGTCTCTCTCTAGCAGTAGGGCTCTGTTATTTTCTAATTAAATCTGTGCAACTGTTCACACTGGAACTAAAACTCAGCAAAGGACATCTATAAGGTTGCAGGGGGATGTGTCTTCATTATCTATTTTTCTCATCTCATGACTCATGCTGAGTTACATTCTGCTTAAACAAAGCAATATGGTTCCTACTATTGAGAGCACAAGAGTGCAAATATCATTCTAGTCCATGGTTTTGCTGTTGTTTTATACAGTACCAGCTGGTTTTTATTGAGGAAACAGTATTATGGTGTTGAATAATTTTGGTCTCTACAGGCCTTATTGTTCTGTGTTGGCTAGAGCGAATAAGAAAATACTAAATCCTTTGAAGAGTTAGGAAATGACAGTAACTGGAAGAGTATGTACTCCACAGCTGATGAAGAACCAGATGATCTTTCTTTTTTTTAATTTTTACTGAAAGCACTGATTGACTTATGATGGTTTTACTGAGGACAAAAAAGGAACTTTCTTCTGTTTTGTTTCTTCTAGTTTCAAAACTTTTGGAATGCAACACTGCTGTTCCAGAGATCCACCAGCCCTGAACTGTCCCACTATATCACTGCCTAAATAGGTCACCACATTTGCATTATCTCAACATGCATCAATTTCCTCCACTGTAAAATATTTGGCTCTCTTAAGAAGACTTCCCCTTCTCTAAAGATTGTAAGCAACTTACAAATTTAGAGATCTGAGGCTGAAAAAATGAAGATCACTCTTAACTACTCAAAAAACTGATCATGGGCCTTCCATTCTGACACTAATGCTTACAAGTGTCCAATAGGGCAAATATTTTCTTTCTTTTGCATACACATTTCTTTGTGCTCTACACTGGGGCCCCTAAGTTTTTGCTCTGTTAAGTGATGAATTTGACACTGAAAAAAGGTCCTTTCACACACACTGGTGAAGAATTGGGCTGGTGCACTAGGTGAAACTTGTGTCTGTGTTGCTACCTACCCTTAGGTAGAGCACACAGGTTGCAAACAGTACTTGCAAAAACCCCCATATTTCATGACATTTTTTGACAGCAGCCATGAGATGAATGATTTCGAACTGCACTTCCCTAAAATGGGGATTCTTTCTGTGAGTCAGGTCAGAGGGAGAGAATCAGCCTGGGAGGTGGCAGAGGTATGAAATGTCTCCTTGTTCTTTGCCGAGTCAGTTTTTTGGGAGGACGGCTGTCTTGAACATCTCAAAGCAAGAAATTGTAAGAGATCAGAGCTCAGCTCTAGACTTAATTACCCAGTTTTCTAGTGTGCTTGTGCCAAAGCAGAAGGTTTGGCTTGCTTGAAAGGAACATCCTTGTGGAATAGGGACATTCTTTTAAGTGAATGAAGCTAGATGGGGAAGAGTAGGGAAGACTGAGTGCAGAATTTATCCTGTTGCACATTTCACATGATGAAATTTCCCTTGCTAAAGCAACCAAGCCAAAAAAAAAAAAAAAAAAAAAGGAACAGAAAGAACTGAGGGTTTTTTTGGTAGAGCTGTGCTTCACATGCTGTGTTATGAAATGAACCCAACTGTATCCAGCAGACTTTAATTAACTTTTTATTAGGAGAAAAAATCAGCTCTACAATATAAAAGTTAATTTAAAAAATGAAGTATCTTGGCTGTTTTTGATCCCAAATGCACAAAAGAACAAGACTACCATACATTCCAGTGGCTTGAAATATTTCGATTGGAATAAAAAAGTGAAGTTAGATTTGAGTCATGCAAAAAGACATTGACACATCCTTAGGTTTCACTACTTTTATTGGAACTGAAATAAATAGAAATCATTTTGTTCTGAAATCATGAAGAAATTACAGCACCATGGTTTAGACCTTTGTGGTGAATTTCTGCTTGGGTGAAACATTTAGAGATAAATTGCTAACTTCTTTAAAAAATCTTTAGCTAAACGAGACAAGTCTGTGAAGGAGAATGCTGATTTTGGGTTTAATGTCAGCAATATATCTGTCAATGTCAGAAGTTACATAAATAAAGCAGGAAGCATGACCTTGGAGACCCTCATCATCTTGTTCCCACTGCTTAAAAAATTACTAAGTTGCTTCTAACCTACTCTCAGTCTAATTTCCTCTGGCAAATTTTCTCTGGTATAATGTTTTCTTAATATGATGTAAAAGGAGATTGGTTGGTTGGTTGTTTTTCTTCTTCAGCTGGTTTTCATCTTCATCTAGTAAACTTTTGAAACTGATGGAAAGCTCAAAAATAACTATTTTCCTACAAGTTTTGTGCAACCTGGAAGAGAAAAAAGGTCCAAAGTAATGCCTTTATGAAGGAGACACAGAAAGCAAGCAGTCTTTATTTTCACCAGCCATGCTATCTCTTATGCAGAAGTGTGCACAAGGAGACCTTTCAAAGAGTGGAAATTGGCTTTTTTGTAGAGGAAAAGAATTGTGCAAAGTAGGAGAAAAGAATCTTACAAAGTTATTGCACCAAGTAACTATTTTTTTTACAAGTTTGGGGCAAAATGAGTAAAACCATTTTGGAAAAATGCTAACACCTTGCTCTGCACCAAGAAAAGGTAGAGTATAGCATTTAGCTAGTCCTTTTCTTGAGAGTTATATGCTTCTGTCTCAGAATTGACAGACTAAATTTTGTTCAAATTCATCTATTTTCTAGATTTACAGAAAGAAGAAGGAATAAATCAGATGAAACACATTGGAAGAAATCTTTAAAGGTGTAAATTTAACGCAACTTCTTTCAACTCTCAGAGAAACACAGCAAATAATCTGACACCCAGGATCAAGAGAGCAAAAATATATAAACCAATGCAAGCATGTCTTATCTCATATTCAGTTATTCCTGAAGCTAAAGTATATTATATAGTAGCAAATCTGTCTTTTCGAAGGCTGCTACTCCTGCGTATTTTTTATTAGGAACACATTTTGAGAGCCATCTTAAATTTTTCTTAATGAAGCCTAGAAGAACATTGTGGGAAAAAACTGCTTAAGAAGACAAGCATTTGGCCCAATATTCATAATTTATCACCATATCATATTCTCTAAAGATTGTTGTCCAGAGTAAATAATAAATTTATGAAGTGCAGAACTGAATCCAAAAGGATTTTAATTCCATGGAACCACCATATTTCCAAGGGGCATATTTTTAATTGCTCTCCATTAGCAACTTCATTGCTTTTAAACCACAGAATTTAGTCTTTCTTCCTTAACACGAAGAGTAAATGAACATTTTGTGTCATTGTTAGAATATACATTGCATAAATCTCTCTCAGTCTTCCATAATGTGGTGCAGATGTAAGTATCTAATATTTTTACAGTAAAATAGTACATCAGAATATGGGTGGAGATTTTAGGCCATAAATATAGAAAAAGGTCCATAGCTAAAGTCTAAAAGGTGAATACTTTAAATTCAGACACTCGTTGTTGGGGAGTACCAGAGTACAGGGGAGGACAGGAGAGCAGGCTACAGGAAATGTTTAATGGCTGCACACTTTGAAAGGCAAATTGCATTGAAGGGCACGTGCCCAAAGCAAGACACAGCCTCTGCTGTGAGGAGCTCACAGCCTGAGACAAGGACCCCCAGGGGCTCTGGCATCACTGGCTGGCTAAAAGAGCCGTGCATGATTTGCGTGCAGATCATAACTTCCTCAGTATCACTGCCTGTGTGTCAACAAAGGCTGGGGGCCATCAGTATAAGCAGTGGGTATAAACTGAACTGGGAAAAAGGGAAACTGGAAACTCCTGGCATCCAGCCCAGACTTCAAACCACACGGCTATATCCTATGTATTTCTCTGTGTATCTGAACTAAGGTTCTGTTTGGGATCATCTTTATGATCTGTGTAGTCACCCCAGGACCAGCTCTATATATATATATATATAGCACACTTGTTTATGTTGCCTTGCTGTGCCAGAAGCCTTCTCTCCAGGAGATCCACATTGTTGACTCATTCGTCATTGTTCTTTCCCATCTCGTGCTGGTAAAGGGCTTAGTTGTTGCCAGCTGGTACTCTACTGAATTTGCAATGCATTGTATATCAAATAACTTTTAAAACAAATTTCATAGTTTGACCTTTCCAGTTACACACAGTCTCCAGCTTTGTGCTCCTGTTTGATTCTCATTGTAAAATAAAGTTGACCTGAAGAGAGGGGGATTTCTTAAAAGAAAATCTGTGTGTGCAGGGGAACGGGAAGAAAATGGGAGTAAGCCATTCAGATTTCATATGTTGCTTTGTTTCCAGAAATTTGAGCTCCTACAACTCCTATGAGTTATTGTTCATTCCAGTCTAAAACTCCAGGGTTTCTGGTGACCTCCCAGTGATGGCCCACAGGTTACTTCAGCATCTCATGCCATACAGAGGGGCACAGGTCTGAGCAAATTAGGAATCTAAGGATAATTCTGATTTGGGGCAGCTAGATCAATTCCATACTGTGGTTTACTGTGGTCCTCTAGTTTTCAAATTTTCCTACTCATTGTCAGAGTACTCATCTGGGTTGATGAAGGCAAACCCAAGAAGATGTGTGGCCACAGTGGGGCTGCTCTGGAGCTCAGGATGAAGACGACACAGTATGTGGCAAGAGAGTATGACGTTCACAGGATGTCATCTGGTACCGATGTTATCAGGAACCTTCAGTGAACAATTGCAGTGAGGATGGCTTTACATTCTGATCTTCAAGACAGGGAAGAATTTGTTGATATGCTTCTCTTCTAGGGCTGCAGTACTGCTTACATTTCTAGCACTATTGCATGACTGTTTCTCTGTACCTCCCTAAATCCACCTTGTTGAGCAGAAAAATTGGAGTGAAGCTGCAGCACAATGGTGGGTAGTTACAGCATTTTGGCAGGGAAGGGAAAATCAGGCTCACCAGTGTCAAAGGACCAGAGAATTATTTGCCTCCCCTAATTAACCTGTGCCTGTGCAGTGCATGTACATACACATATGCATGTGGGATCTTACCTGCACTCAAAGGTGTATCCAGGTGCTTGGGTTGGATGGAGCAGACACAGAGATATCACAGCAGTCTCACAGCTCATTTCAAACAGAGGAATAAAAAAATCAGTGAGTTTCTCCAGTGAGGGTTATCAGTTTAAGCAGGTGAAAAAGTTGCTGTGGTGAACAGACTGCTGCAAAGGTCTGCAGAGCAAAGCAGCATCACAGTGCACATTTGGGCAAGACAGATGGGAAAGATGATGAATGGCTAAAGCTGTGAGGTTCAGAGCCTGCTAGAAACAAACTGTTCCCATGCAAAAAGGTCCCTGGTGAAGCTGTCAAGTCCTGATCTCTTATTCTGAACCAGAAAAATCAATGTTCTCTCATCCTGGCTCAGCTTCAGCAAAATCATCATAATAAGTTTACTGTGTGGTCTGAGATTAAAAAATAGCAGCTCAAAATGCTTTTTGTTCAGATTCAGTTCACCACCCTCTCCAAAAGGCACTAAATCTCTTGAGGAACTGCCCATTCTCAGAGTGTACCTGTGTGCCTGGATGGCAAGAGGAAAAGTTTTAATTGCTCTGTGGATTTTGACCTCAATTTTACCTGTGTTTTGTTGCACCTGCCAAGTGTAAATTGCTATGTTACTGCTCCCTAGTCACTCAGCAGCTTCACTGAGAAGAGGAGGTGGGCCACAGCTTGATTTCTAGTAGGTAAAGACCCCTCTTTACAAAGTCACTGCAGTGCTTGTGCCTTCATAGAATTAAAGAGGCCAGTGGCTGACTAGGCCATGGAAATGGGCTTCTTGCCCTTAAAAAGGAGCCTGGAGATTAGGGTTGCGACACATCAGCATGTGCTATGTTGGCAGTAGCCACTGCTATAGCTAATCTCTGAACACGTGGAAGATATCAGGCTCCAGGATCATCAATCATACATTCATTTATTTTAATGAAAGGAAAGAATGAAGGCTTCGGTTTCCCTGGAAAACGATGAAGAAAAGTTTGACCTGATTCCAGAATAAAAATGATTAAAGGGAGACTGTCCCTTTCTCCTTTATAGATACGTGTTCTGCCAGTTCCTGGGCCCCAGACACTCCAGTCACTGGAGCAAAAGGGCTGTCTTCCGTGCTATTCTCTGTGCAACAAATGTAGTGTTTAGACCAAGGTCAGGCTCGAATTAGTGCTTTTCCCCCTGAGGGACATCATCACTGTATTATGCCAGAACCAGTCTGCACTGGGTGAAGTTCCTTTATGGGATTATCCCTTCCCATCCTGTCTGCCTCCATGTCCTGTGACCCCCAGCCTATTCACAGCAGCATCCTTTAGGGCGCCTGTAATGCTGGGATCCAGCTGGCAGCTCACCAAGAGTTGCTCTGGTAAAGCTTTTGGTGGGCTATTCTCCTCTCCCTCACTTCCACTCTAAAGCCACACACTTTCATACTTAATGTATACACGGGCATAGGCACACATGTACTTGTGCAACAATCTGCTTTATCAGCCTGGGCCTTTTCACACAGTGAGATTTGCACTCACAGCTGCCATGGTTACAGCCTGACTTCACTGGCCAGGAATTAGACTACTGTATGGTCTCCTAAGCTGTGTAGGCATTTGAAAGGCAACTGCTTTGCAGTGAGCAAATTTGTTTTGTGCAGAAGGAGGCAGAATGATCAAGTTATCAGTTTTATTTTATTTTGGGCCAAATCTCCCCAACTTAAAGGCCTAAAAATCATTGCACACATGGTAACAAATGGGAGAATTTGGACGACAATATTCAAGACCATTGCTATAGATACGGTGACACAGGCTGTCTGGTACTGATGCAATGTACTATAACAGTTCCTTTCAGCTGTGTTTGGGTGGTAGAACGCTGTTTTATTTTATAGTAAGGATTCCCATTTAAACTACTGCTGAATTGGTTCCATTGCTATGAGCGAACTGTTCCAAAAGAGCCTTTATTTTCCCTTGTAAAATGCATCCTGCAGTGACTCTTCCTTTTGTTAGTAAAGTTTGTAAAATGTTTACTGAGAAATGTGACAAGAAACAAGTTTTGCTGGATGGGTTTATTTTCCACTGATAAAAGTTTTGATATTTGGTACCACAGGAGAAAGCAACAAGAAGAGAACAATAAAATAATAACTGGTGTAGCTGAATTTCAACAATTATCATAATGTCTGTAATTTTAGCTTATTTTAATTCTTGCAAAATAGCCTGTGAAATCTTAGGCAGTCCACTTGTCAAGTACCTTTGTCTCACCATTTTTTCTACTGTATTTGGTCTTCTGTAAGCCATTTTTTATTACCAAAAATATAAGATTTACCACATGCGATTAGTTGAACCTATTCTGGTATTTTGTACCCATATATTAATGCTATGAATTGCTTCAGGAAAACTGTTTCAGTCTCAGTAGTCAATACTAAATACCTGGCTATCAGCTGAAATTATGTCCTTCCTCGTCTCCCTCAACTGGTGAGAAATTGGTTGTGCCCAGCATAATACACTTCATAGCATATTCTGTCAGTCACCCACTCTGCCCCGTGTGGTTTTTTTCCCTTATGAAATTTCCAATTCTACGCCATCAACTCCATGCCACCAAATTCCTGACTATAGTGACTGTCTCAGTGGCTTCCTGGGTTTTTCTTTTCTTCTCTCTGACATGGGAACTGGACTTCACCTCTTCAGAGTACTACTCACCTTTTCAGTTTGATGTTAATCTGGCCAAATTTCCCGCCACTGTAACATTCCTCGAAATCATTGCACATTTGTGACAGCAATAGGTTTGGGTCCATGGTACTCAAAGCTGATGCTACAGATTTACACAGCTTCTGTGGCAGTCATCCAATTTTCAGCAATGGTGCAATGGTTTTGGATCATTTCCTGATTTTATTTAAGCATATTCATTCTGAGCTCAATAGCCCCAGTCTCCCCTTCTACAGAAACTTTCTGTTCCTAGTCATATATTTTACTTAACTCTGGAATGTTGTCTGTGGCTCTTTTGGAGGTGAACAGAGTATTATAGGCAAGTGTGTGCCATTGATTCATGTAACGCTTCTATAAAGTTCAATGCATTATTTCTCATTCTGACATAATAATCAGTTTTTTAAGTTTTAGGAGATGAGCAGGTAATGCAAGACTTGTCTTCTAGTTATACATCACAGAAATTGTTGTGCATAAGAGAAACCCATTGTTTCATTTGTTCCGCTCTGTTCTTTGGTCCCATCAGGACTTTTGGTGTGTCTGTTATCCAGCCTTGGTGGCTTGCTTCTTTTTTTTTTGTTCATTCAATGCTTCTAGTTTCTGGCATATTGTCTGAAGAGACTAACTCCAGAGTAGACTTCTCAGTGCTGTTCATTTAGCAAAAGGACAAGGTCATGTAGGTTTTCTGCAGCAAAATCCCTGTGCATTGGATACATAGGGTGCCCATCCAGCTGATTTCAGAAACACCACGAAAATATGGATTACAGGAGCATTTTGTCATAGGGGGGAGTGATGAGAGCAATTAGTACTAACATACAGAGCCTTTCACCTGGAAGTCAGTAGTTCCAATTTGTGATAAACAAACTTGGTTAGTTCTTAATCTCTCTGGTCATTTTGTGCTCTCTCATGTTTTTATGAACACCTGTGTAATAAAAAACACTAACAGCTCCAACTAAGGTGTATTCTGCAGCAAGGCAGGCTGGTTTTAAAGTAGCAATGAGATGAATTTACACTGGTCCTGTACAGCTTTCATAATGAGGAAGAAGCACGTGGAAAGCTGTTAAACTAGTGCTAAACAAAACTTTAAAGGAATGCACTTACTGATCAGTTATTCAGGTGTGAATTCCTGTCCTAATGCAAACACTGGAAAAACTCCTGAATTCTTCTGGATTTAGCCACAGGCCCCTGGAATATTCATGTGAATAAACATGGGATCTGTTAAAGAAGGCCCCTGGCCAAGGTGATATGGGCCCCTGCCTTACAAAGTGGCTGTTAGACAGGTTTTCCAGCTAAAGTTTTGACTTTTGGTATTTGTCTAATATTTTAAATTGCTTGAGAGGGGAAAGCTGCAAAGAAGTAGATGGAGTTTTACCTTATCTGGACCTGACTGCTGTTCCACAGCTCTGATCAACGTGATCAGTTTACCATGATCAACAAGGAAACGCTGCAGTGAAGTCTGTATCATTGCCCTGACCTCAGCCACAACCTCTCTCTGGGTGTGAGCTAACATATGTCTTTACAGTGCCTGTCCTGAATATTTGAAGGCTGGAACGGCAGTTTGAACTGCTCTCAAGCCAGAAGGGAGAGCCAAGGTGCATTACATCATGCATTAGTAATTCAACCAAGAGACACTTCTACCAGCACTCACTGAACTTCTCTTTTTCTCCCTCTTCTCTTAGAAAGCTAATTTCTATTGTAACAGGTGCTAATGACATATTATGACTGTCCTGAACTGCCCAAATGGCCTGTTGAGAGTCAGGGAATAAACTATCATTAAATAAGTAAAAATTAATCACAGCAGTATGATCAGAAAAAAGATGTTTGATCAAATTTCCCCCCAATCCCTTGCAGACAAATGCTCCATAAATAGCTGTCTCATTCTTATACAATATTTTTGTGGGAATATCTAGATTTGTGTGGATCCTTATAGCCAATGTCTCTTAGGATTCTGTGCAACCAGTGATTTGCTATCTAGGTAAACAGACGTTATTCAGAGAAAAAGCTACAACAATTTCTTGTCTTTTATTCTATGTTTTCATATCCTATGATTTCGCAATAATCCTTAACTCTCTCAGCTAGAACTTCCTTCAAGAAAAACTTCCTGCTGCAAAGTCTTCAAGCAAAGGAGTGACTATTATACATCCAGATTGAAATTCCTCATATTCATTTGTTGAATATTCTGTTTAAACTAATTTCCCTCAGTACTGATTTCTAGTAATGAGATGTCATGAAGCAGTTGGGCTAGGACTAAGCACATACTGTTTTGGGCAGAAGCACCTTGTTACATGCAAGCCATACATCTTGAATCTTCCTTGGATCTGCCAATAAATTCTTCATGATGCATTGCTTAGCTGCTGAAAATTAAAAGGAATTCCTAAGATAAGGATGTGCCCCATGGATCTTGGGAGCATGGTGTCAGTAACTACATCAGGAAGACTGAATTAACTAAACATCTGTTTTGCCACAGCAGTGCCATTAGGGAAGGTTTCCTGGAAAGTTTGATGCACCATATGTTAATGAGGGAGACAGACACTTGCTCCAACATCTGGCTGGTATCCGTTGTTTTGTGCAATGTAAAGTCTGGTCTTTTTTAATCAATTAATATTATAAATTAATCATGGTTTAGTGCTTATGATGTAGTGTATTTTAGAATTAGCATATCATTCCCTAAGATACTAACACTCCTGCTTCAGTAGAACTTATTTCCATTTATGCAGGAATGTCTTTGAGGACAAGACATTTTAACACTCAGAGATGGGGAACAAAGAGAGGTAAAGCTAGTATCTGAATACTGCACAGCTTGGAGAGGCATTGGGGAGTTTGTAATTAGATCAAATCTGACTTCACCACTATTATATTGCATTTACACTTCATGATTGATGAAAGCACTATTACATTTGTATGTAGAAAGGAAGGTTCAAGTCTGAATCTGGAAAAAAACTGTGTTAAGTTCCACTCAACATCAGTCGAGATTTGCTTTTATCAAAGCTGATGGCTTATTCAGGTTGTACCTTACCTCTCAATTCATGTTATAACAATGGCTCTCTATTACTTTTAATGTAACAGTCAATCAACTTAGTGAAAAGAAATTGTTTTTATTCTGCTTTTTCAATCTTCAACTTGATCAGGTCAATACACCTACATTGTCAGGAGCACCTTTCCCAGACCAAGTGGTGTAGTGTGGCTTATAGCTGTGCTCCTCAAGGCTAGAAAGAGCTCCAGAAAAAGGTGACAATATGCACACTGAACCTCCCCTAGATCTCATGCATTTAGCCTTAAATATAGTCAATGCTTGAAAATAATTTTTTCCCATTCAAAATGCAGCTCCAGGGATGTTTTCTTCAGATTAATTCAGTGGTATAAATTATGTGCAGTGCATGTAGTGAGGGTCTGTTGGAATGTGTGAGAGCGCAAAGCATGTTGAGATCATGCTGTAAATGTGGACTCACATTTGGTGTGGTTTGTACCTATATGTTATGTCTATACCAGCTGTCTGGAATAGACCTTAGAATGAACAATCCTGCTAATAGGGTTTCCTCTTGCAGAGACCCATTTGGCTCCCTCCTGACAGAACATGAGGGGTAATGGAACCCATATGCAGCACAGATAGACAGGTATTCCCAGACTGGCTGGGAAGGAAGTTCCTTTACAGTGAAGACACACTCTTGGGAAACCTGTGTGTCAGTTCCAGCTCAGCCATAGGCCTTGTGTATGACCTGAAAGAAATTACTTATCCTCTTCACACCTAGTTTTCTCATCTAAAAAACTTCTAACACTTGTCTTATCAATGTAATGTTAAATCCACTAACGAGGAGTCTCCTTTCTTTGTGTAGAAAATTTAGCACAGTAAAATGGCTTAGTTACAGCTTGCAGGCTCTGCTATAATAGAACTGGTAACCGTAGTAAGAAAATAAAATATTCAGTCATTGCTTTTGTACATTATCACCATCTAAAAAAGTCTTACTGATGTGGAGAGTATCCTTTTTTGTAGTGTTTTTATTTATTTTTAGTGCTCTGGCCTTTTAGGAATATTTTAAGCTCATACAGAGGCCAATCTCTTAATTTTCCTCTTTCATAAATGAGCACATACATTAACCATGTGGAAAAAGGAAGCATTTTTTTCACACCCAGGCTCTCCTATAATCATCCTGTGCATTCTATGCATGCCAGGTGAAGCAGTCAGACCCTCTGAAGCTCTCTGCAGCGATGGAGGCTTGCTTTGGTTGGTGTAAAACATAAAATGATTTACATTTTTTTCTGAGAGCTCTTGAGATCTCTTACAGAGCGTCAGCCCCGAAAACTGATCCAGAATTCCTGGGACATGACAATAACACCTAAACTGTTGTTACAGAACTGAGTCACTAATGCATAAACCAAGCCAGCACAGAGGAAAAGAGGACCACAGTGATGGGCAAGATTTGCAGACTCTCTAAATTATTTTCTGATGTTGTTATCCCTTAGTTTTTCACTGTTCACGAGCTCATCAATTTCATCTTAAAGGACCAACAGTTGTTTATATTATTTTGTCAGCACTAAAAGTGATTCACAACAACCTACTTTATTGACTTCTGTATATCATAGCAATGATTCAGAGAACTTGGAACCAATCCCCTCCTTCATGTTCAGGGTCCTGCTACTAATCTGGGCACTGTTTAAAGGTGTACCTAAACAAGAGTGAGTGCATCAATCAGTGAGTCCAGCACTGTTCTTCAAAATATGAATGTACTTAGCACCTTGTTAAGTTTATGTCCTTACTTAGACATGCAGGCTGCCTTGTAGCCAGTTCACTAGGGTTTTTCAGAACATGATTAGCACTCCTAAGGATCCAAAAAGGTAGTAAAGAAGTTCTTTTGAGGTGACAGAAAAGGAGTGGAAATCCTTTGCTGTGTATGAGATGGTTTTACATGTCGAACAGCAAGCTGAATTGCCCGTTCTGCACGATTATGTAATGAAAGACCCTATTGTAACAACGTGATACATCCAGGGAGAAGGGGTTAGAGCTGCTCTGTGAACCTTCAGTCTGAACTTCCCGATCTTTCTGCAATTAAAATTTCAGACAGCCTTGCATGTGTGCATTCTTGTGACACTGCATTCCCTGAGAGGGTGGCTGTTTTGATTTTGGGCAAGGGACTTGAAAACACTGTTGGATAAATAAATGTAAATCAACTTCCGATGCCATTGTCTGACTATCACTCTTCCCTAAAACTCCTGCAAATACTAAATGTCTGTGTAATGCAATGAGTGTGTTTTGTTAATAAGGTAATTTGAAAGGTGTTAGGGTGAGGTAAGGGAAAACAAAGCAAAGGGTCAGTGAAGTGCTTATGAACTTGAGTCTGTTTTTGCTTTCACTGGCAGTGCAGCCAAGTGCTGCACAAAACACACAGCTTTTGCCCTCTTCTTTAATTCACTTTCCTCTACAAATTCCAAGCAGGCCTAACACTTCTGAGTGTTAAGCACAGACCTGTTCTTCAGGCTGTCCAGCAGCTGCCTTTCCAGTTACAGCTCTCAGTCTCCTGTAACTTGTTAATTACATGCTGCATAACTGAATATGCTGGATGACTATGTGAACTTTCTATGACTTAATATTTACAGTGTACTAGCTCCCTCATGCCCTATCTGATTTTGGACTGAGTAATGCAATATAATTTCTCCCACATAATGTACAAACATGCCTTAAGAACAGTATGTTCGAGAGAGATGTGAACCAGTTCTGTGTATGGAGTCTCATCCTCTAAGCAAGGTCAATTAGCCCAACAAGATTTCCATGTTAAACTGTTTCTGAACTGGTTTTGGTACCTGGCCAGTGCAAACAGAACTCTCTAGAGACAAGGCCTGAACCTGGGCTGTGGACTTTGCTGCCATCCTTTGTACATATGCTAGTTAAAACTGCAAGCCTCGTCTTAATAAACTTCCAGGCACTTTCAAGTTCTTGACAATGTAAGACTGCAGGAACCTGAGAGCAGCAGACAGTACAATTTTCTGCCTGAGCAGTGCCAAAGGCTTTAGTGTAAATGGTGATTAAGCGCTTTGATTCTGGATAATACAACACAATCAGTGACACTAAGTCCTTGGAATTCATTCTTTTATTTCCCCCGAAATGAGAACAACCACCCTCCCAAGCCATGGGCTTCTAAATGGGGAATTTTTCCAGATGGAAAATGGACTAAGCTCTGCACACAGAAAGGCCTCTCTGGTATGGAAAGAATGAATAAACTATGATACATGTCCTCCAGTATAGTGTAACTTTAGTAAATTCCAAGCGAAATAAAAGCTTTTATTCTCTACAGGACAAGGCAATGTATTCATTCACTAGATTCACCTTCACATGTTCTTCTCCCAACCTGTCTGTGAGTATATTCTGGTTATGAGTTATCCAAGTGTCATAATCAAGGCCTAATAATACCTTACAATATCAGTCTCATGCAGGGTATAACTCCCACAGGGATGCTGAGCCATGTAGTGTTTCAGTCATACAATTTCCTATCTAAACACATTTTTACAGTCCAGCTCAGGTCTAGACAACTGTAAATCACAATCCAGAAAAATCTACTTAATATTCGTAATCTGGGGAGTAAGAGGAGAAGAAAGAATTGAACCTTACTTGGACATACATGGTCACTAGCACAAAATACAGCTGTTGCCTGGCTGAGGAAGATGTGCTCTTGAAGACAGTGCTCTTGAGAGCTGAATTTCTCAGAACCTGCCTGTTGTGCTCTTTATAGAGAAAAGCAGGTTTTTTGCCAGTAGCTAGAGCACCAGTACCTTCCTGAACTGCACAGGTAGGGAAGGGCATAAAACTGGATTGGCACAAGGATTCCCTCATCCTACTTCCAGACATGGTTTGGATTCTCTGTATGACATCTAACTTTTCTTACAGAAGAAGAAATCACTCAGAAAGTTTCATTAGTATTTTGGGATCCTGTGTGAGAAAGACAAGTAGTGGAGACACAGATAATCTACTGACAGTAACAGAAAGGTAATAAATGATGAATAAAACATGGTTTTCTAAAGAAAGATTGCTTCACATAAGATTTCCCCTCAGGTAAATCAATGTGATTAGAAAATTGTAGTGTCAGCAAGGATGTGTCTCATCAGGGGGTCAAGCAAGTTGCTTTTTTACCTTTTTTACCAGTTCAGGTATATCTGGAAATGAAATTTTTCCTTTTCAGTTTCAGTTCAGGCCATTAGAAGTTTGTTAACTAAGTTGGTAACTTGGAACTGACTCGCAACAGTCAGTTGCTGGAAAAGAATCAATGGAACAGAGCTTCAGGCACAGAAAATATTACCTCCCTTTGCTAATTAACTGAAGTAAATTTTGAGAGGGTCTAGTTCCAGTTGAGGTTCCACATGGCTCCAAAACAACTCTCCAATTCTAGTTCAAAAGAAAAATAACATTTTTAAGGGGCTTTGGGTTGGGTTCAATTCTCTGACTGCATTGCCTGCAAGCATGGGGTCTTAGTCACCTGCTCTAAGATGTGATGGGTACTACAAGCAGAAAAGCCTTGCTGACTCATTTACTCAGTGTCCCTGATGAAATGGGTCTATTTGATTCCCTACACTGGCAACTCCTTAGTCAAGTTAATTGTATTTGAAACAGTCAATAAAGCTTCTTTTACTTAAGAGACTGCTGTCCTGATTACCAGATTTTCCTATCAGGAAGGTCCCTTAATTTTCTTAATATTACTTCCAGCATCACTGTGGATAATTTTTTCTCCAAGGAGGCCAGACCAATTAAATCCTGTGGTAGCTTTTTATTCCTCTGTATGAGCCCATACAGAGGGCCAGATTTGCTCCCCCTCTCCCCATTGATAACTTACTCACATGAGTAGTCCCATAGAAAGGAGCACACTTGTATGACTAATCTGCTCAGCAGCATACAAAGTTCACTGTCTGGACTAGAATTAAATGACTTTTCTAAAGAGTGCTACAGAGGTTGCAGAGGGGGTGGATTAAAACTCAGAAGTCCCTAGTGGCAAATGCCATACTTTGAGAACTAGACTGTTCTTCCTGTCTAGCTAAACTGTCTGGACACCAAAATTGTTTCTCAGACAGTTTCTTTCCCCTTAAAAAATAAATAAAATGCAAAGGTTTTCCTGTAAGGGTCTCCTAACTTGTGCAACTCTGTCTTAGTTGGATTAAATGCCTGAAAATGTTGATGGTCTTGTTTTTCCCAGACATTTGCTTGCCAAATTTGTTGAGCTAGCAGGCCTATTGCTGTATGTTGGCGCATACATTACCTCAGCTTAAACTAATTTATGGGATGTGGCACCTCTGACACAGTTCCCCTGTTCCAAACAACAGTCTTAATCAGTCACACTCAGAAACATGTATAGTGCTGAGGAGCTGTAACTACTAGTAGCTTTTCTCTTGATTAGGGCTCTGGCGCTGGTCCATTATTCAGCCCTCTGTGAACAAACGCGTGAAGCAGCTCACTGAAGCAGAGATGGCACTGACAGATGGGTCAGAGAGGCTTTTTTCTGTCCGGAAGAACAAAAAAGTGTTGAGACAACTAGGGGACAGGGAAAGTCATACAAGTGATTCTTGCGTTCTTAAATTTCCTTCTTGAAAAAAGATGTTTGGAGTAAGCCTGCACTAGACCATGATGGCATTTACTTGTTTTTTCTTGGGATGCTGTGGAGGATAGAGCTTACTGAGGTAGTGGAATACCTCTACAGTCACTCCAGAAGACAGGGATGCTGATGCTGGCTCTCTGCTGTGCCTCCTAGAAAACTGCAAAGAAGGCACAGATTCATAGAGGAGAATAAAAACTGGATTTGTGCCTCTGTATGTCTTCTTTCACCACCTTAAGTACCTTGAAGTTTATGTGGCCCTCACTATAAGGATAGCCAACAGGCTGCTCCAGGTTGTAGCAATGTTATGTACCTGTTTGTGGACTACAATGGAGTTTAGGAGGAATTGCATCCGTACTGTATATCTCTCCTAGCTGTATTCTGCTTCACCTTTTCTAAGCTAAGAACTACATAAGAACTCCATAAGAGAGCTGCTGGTTATGCACCATACCTGTTCTTGCATAGGCTGTGGTCACTTTCTCAGCAGAGTTGTGAATTTAGCCTGACATCCCCTTCAGCACTGTTTTTACTGAGGAAAAGGAAGGAAAAGAAGGAACAAGAGTTAAGAATTTACAGAGAAATGCTAGATATGGTCAAGTACAGAGAAATGCTGGTTACAGCTAAGTACAATCCTCGGTCCATCTGTTTCTGCAGCTTGTTTCATAAGTCAGAAAAAGAATTAAGGAAATTAGCTAAAGGAATTCACTTTAAAGAGTGATCAACATTTAGAAGTGTTTTCCTTAAAGTTTGCCAAAAGTGTTTTTTCTATTTAACTCAAAATTTCTCACTGCCTCTTCATTTATTTTCCAACTAGGTAGGTTGTTTCAAAAAATAGTTGCCTGTCCTTTAAAGGAAAAAGGAGGAAAAAAAGGGAGGAAGCTAAAAAAGTGGTCAACAGAACCAAATGAAACCTTGCAAGTTTTTGCATTTTCACTAAATAACTTGACTCTGTGAACAATCAAATCCCTATGAAGTTTGGTTTGGCCTTTTTTTTCATCCTAAAATGTGTGGATGCTCAGTAAGATGCATGAAATCTTACCACAGGCAATGGGCTCATGGTGAAGGGTCCACTGGTGAGGGTGAAGCAGCTTCCTGCTAAGCCAGCATAACTCACCCTCGTGGTTGGCAGTTTTACCTTACTTTGCCCTACAAAGGACACTCTGAAATACAAGGTCTTTCATCCCCACATTTTAGACAAAAAGCAGTTAAAAAAGAAGAAAAACATGACTCTGCCCTTGGTTATTTTTGTCAGCCTGGCTAGGGCGGTGCTGCTAGCAGTGCACCAGACACCGGAGCTGGCATGGGCTGCGCTGAGCTGGGCAAGGAAGAAAACGGAGCTGTTTTCAAGCACTCTCGAGCTGCCAAACCACCCCTTCACTTGGCACTAATCCTGCCCTGACCCTACTGCCCTGCAGAAGAGGCCATTCTGCCCTACCCCAGGGCAGTGCTGCCTCTGCACAAGGATTCAGCCCGTGCTGTAGGATGTGAGGGTTATGCGATGGCGTTTGGACGCTGAACATTCCTGCGCCACAGCTGCGAGGGCAGGGGAGAGGAGAACACCCTGTGGGCAGGGCACACGGAGCAGCTGTGTGAGGGGAAGCGTGGGTAAGGGCTTGGGGAGGCTGTTCCTGTGGAGCAGCAAAGGGGACTGGACTCCCTTCAGCCCCTGCCGAGGTAAGAGATGGTGAACATGGCTCTTTTGAGCTCTCCTGAAGTGGGGAGAGAGCTTGGGCTCTCTGTTTGTCCAGTCCTTCTTTTCAGCTGCTGCAGTGCAGCTCCCTCGCACTCATTTCAATATTCCCCACCATGGGCTCCTTCCTTCCCTTTTCCTCCACCCCACCACTCCCCCTTGCTTTTACTCACAAAGTCTTCTACTGACTCCCCTCCTCTTCCCCCAAGCAAACCACCAGAGTGGGACCCAAAGGCTGTTGCACAGCCAGGGTCCCATTTGCTTTTCCTATCTTACACAGTCCTGGCAGATCCAAATTAATGTGTGGTGGCCAAGCTGCCCTTCAGCCAGGCGGTACAGGCACTTCATCTGGGATACAGGTGCTTCTTCCTGCTGCTTCTCTCAAGCCTGATAAATACCCTGAAATCTGTCACCTCCACCAAAAGCTAATGGGATGTGCAAGTATCTGGAACACCTGTCACCAACATATAATGTCCTGTCTGCCTGGAATAAGAAAGGTTTTTTTGCACCTGTCTAGAATGAGGTAGGAGGAACAGAGTGGACATTGCGTGCTTTTTGAAAATACAAATAGGCATAGATGACTCCACTTTTCTCAGTGAATAGTGTCTCGTCAAATGAGAACTAAACAATAAGAAAAAATAGCAAGAAAAATTATGCCCAGAGGAGAGATTGGAAGTACCTCTGGTGTTCTAGCTATATCCTATTAGAGTTACATCCTCTTAACAATCTGCAGCTTCTCATCCCTCTGATTTAATGGTTTTAAGGTAAATGCATTTGATTAAGTACTAAGGGCTGAAGAAAACAAAAATAAAAATATTGTTAAAAGCTAAAAAGTTTGTCAAAGCCAAACCCTAAAACTTTGTAAGTCAAGCTTGTCACATTTTCCTTCATAAGTCTAACTTCTGTGCATTAAACTAACCTGGCACCCTCTTCTCACTGGTAACTCCAAGGAGGACTAAGAGACTCAGCACATGCACCTCTAGGTTTGTTTTTGTCAGCACACCGTGCTCTCTGACTGCCAGCATCCCCTAAGAAGCAAATTGCCATGACTAATAAGTTCCATCTCACACTTCACATGAAGAGGTTTGTTAACTTTTTCCAGAGCCTTAAATTGAATCAGGGATAAGCCAACAAAGAGATTACAGATATATCAAGAGTTTACTTTGTGTGATTGCCGCATGTTTGCTGCCAGATACAGTATCCTGTTTTCCCTCTACACTTCACTTGGAGATCACATCAAATAAATCTCTACTTCTCAGTTATTTAGAAATAAAGCAAACTGCCCTCCAGTTCTGAAATTCTTTTTATATAGCCAGTTATGAAAAAAGAAAGATAAATCAAAAAACAGGCATTATGCTGAGGGAAATCACTGTGATTTGAGGAGAGATTTTGGTGAGAGGTTTTTTCAAGTCCTGATGAACTGTGAGCCCAAACCATGACAAACAGGACTGGGGAGAGGAGAGAGAAAAACAATCCACTGTGGACTTTTTCACTTAGAAGTATTTTGGCAATTTTCTGAGAGCTTTTCCTCTGAGCCCTGACCTATTTCCACCTGCTGCATGGCATTTGCAAATTACTATAATGAATCCATTGTTATGGTTGGAAATAAATTTCCTCACTGGCAGAGGTTAGAATTAGGATGCTTTTTACAGCCTTAGACCTTACAGTCAGCACATATTTGGGTGGTTTCTGGAGCAGCTCCTGGTGCTGCCTCTCCTCTTAGGTCTCTTGATGTGACTGAGCACAAGTGACCTTTTCTTCTTTGATCTACAGAGACCAGTGTACCCTCTGTAGCAAAGTAGCTGCTTGTTACCCAGAAATGGCGAGTTCATTAAAAATGCTTCACCTTTTACCTGTCACAATGAAACCCATGTTGAATTGCCAGTATAAAAACATCTTCAGGCTAATTATGTTGCAAGCATTGGCATATTTAGAAAGTTTAGCTGTCTTTAGTTGTGGTCAGTAAGCAGGAGGACTAAAATGATCCTACTGCTGAATGCTCTTGGAATAAACAGGTCTTAGTGAACGCAATCAGCTCTGGTAAATAAGGATGTGTGAGTCTGTGGTATTGCAGTACATGAGCACGTGACTCATGACTGCACAATTTACATGCCTACCAGACTTATCTGTTCTCTCCTGTACTATATATGCACTGCTCTGCTTACAACTTGGGCCAGCTCAGAATCTGTGTTCCAAAAGTCAAATAAATCTATTAGAAACCTGTCGTTCAAACAGCCTGTTGCTATTGAAGTAAATCCTTTCTAGCTGCTGGTGGAAAAAAAAATCAGCTGATCCTATGAAATGCAAATTTCACTCCAAATGATCTAACTAGGGAAGCAGAAGTTGGAAAGACTAATATGGAGGATGGAGGGGGGAGCTGAGGAAATCAGTTTATTGGCTTTGATGGGTGTTAAATGGTTGTGTGCATTGTGCCGTGGATGTTTAGTGCAGGAACTGTGCAGACACTATAACTTAGTTCATCCATCTTCTGTGTAAACCACAGGGTACTTAACAGCAGATTCTGAAGGCTTTATTGTCATGGTAGGTAAAATGTCTGAAGATGTAAAAACATGCATTTTTCTGTACAGAAGAAAAATAAGACAGATTCTTGCCCTGGGGGCATATCAATTAGATTCCAAATGCTCACACTGAATTCCAGCTTTTAGAATTGTAAGTACCAGGCAGGCTTTCCCCATGCCTTGAACTCAGGGATTTATTTGCTAGGGTCTCAACTCTTGCTACATAGCTCCAACCCTTTTTTTTTCTGCCTCGCAGGGCTGGCTAAAGAGGCTGTTGCACTGTGAGCTGTGAGAGAAACAAATGATAATTCCACTATTGATTCCAAGATTTGCACTCTGAAATAGATAGAGAACTGGGAAGTGAATTTGAAAGTTTATCCCTTGGCACTTTCTCTGTAACCTGTTGAGCCTAATAGGTGTGAGCAGAGCACTCCTAGTGAAATGTGCAATCTCTAGAAGAACCAGTGGTGAGCTGGGACCACCACACACTCAGGCAGAGGGAATGAGACTGGGGCTGCTCTACTCACTGCCTTTGGTAGCTGCACTGTAGTGGTCTGTCAGGATACTGCGTGCCTTCCTCATGATCCCCAAGGCCTGGCTTTGTGTTTTCTGATTAGAAACATATGTGACTCATGTCTTCACATCCCAGGGTTTAGAGGAAAAGGTTGAAATTCAGTAGTAAGCTGAACTGGTTGGCTCTAACCCAACTGTAATAGGAATAAGAGCCTTAATGGATATAAGTGAATATCAGATCTGAAGGAGAGGGACTTGACAGGGTGGGATGGAGATCACTGTGGCACACTAAAGAGTATTTGACTTGCTCTGACCTTTAATTTTTGAGATGTGCTGCTTTTTCCCTGAGAACCATTTCAACATGAGAATTTGACTGTTCTCTTCAGTGATTTCCTTTCATGTTAGAGAAGCTAATTCTGTTCTACACGTCCCAGTATCATTGGGAGAGGAAGCTTGTTGCATAACCTTAAACCCTGTTGAGCTTTGTTTATTCTTACCAACATGTTGCATGGATTGTTGCCGCTTTCTGTGGATGGCAGGAATCAATCTAAATGAAGTACCTAGAGAACAGTTGTTGTGATGCTAAAGGAATTGCCACAGCACTAGACTCCAATTTGTGTTTTCCAGCAGAGGTTTGTGGACTCAGACAATTGCTGACTCTTAGTGTCTTTTAACCCCTTACTAAAATTTCTGTGCATTAGACAAGGGCTGATGAAGAGGACATAAGGAGAGAGGCTCTATTTTTCCTTATAAGAACTTCATTTTTAGAACTCTCAAGCAAGCATTAAGTTCATAGGAAAGAATATTGACAATATCTTAAAAATGCTTTTATCTATCTCCAGAGCAGAAAGCTGCTGTTCTAGAGCTTAAACTGCAGCCTTTAAAGCATATAGGCTTTGGGAGCCTGTACTGTGTGGAGAACAGGCTTGCCAGTGAAAGTTACAGGAATTTGCAGTTTATAAGTATGTAGTGCTTGCAATAACATCATAAATATTTCCTTTCACATCACACTTGCAATTCCCAGCACTGTTAATACAGATGTATTGTCAATCCCCAGCCACTGAGGAAGGAGAGCTTGTCTGGAAACTGGTTCATTCCTTTACTGGAAGGCCCATTCCCTCCCAAAATCTGCAGTGAGCTGGTTGTAAAGTGTGGGCCCCTGGTTTCCCTTCTAAGCACAAGGAGATTATTTTTGTTATTTCTTCCCTAACAGAGACTCTGGGGTCTCTCATCTGACTTCCTGACATGTTCGTTTATCCTGGGGTTGAATAAGTCCTCCACCTTTTAAAGCTACAGACAGAAGAACCATGTCTTGGTGTAACATCTCAATTTCTTTAAGTCTGTTGCTGGGTAGGTGGTAGAATCACTTGTGCTGCCAATTTGATCAGTAATGCAATGAGAGCAGGACTGTAGCAGCAGTAAAACAATGTTGAAAATAACAAATATTTTTCCCTTGCAAGGCAATGTTTGTATACACACATTAGAATCCCAGCAAGCTTCCTTAATCCTTTTGTGCTTGAGTACATCTTAACATTTTTAGAAGTGGTTAGCTATGAAATAATCTGAAAAATAAACTGACATGTTTATCTGAGAAATTGGCATACTGTTGTATCTTAAGTTTGTTTTATGTATCTTTGATAATAAAAATTTTTAAAAATCCATTCTTTGTATTGAATCTGAGCAAAGAGTGGATCTGAAAAAGAAGCTGATTTTGCTCTTTATAGCTTTTGAGTATGGAGGTATATCAGAAGTGAATAGCAAGATCTGTGAGAATACAGGTGGAGACATTAAGACTCCTTCCGCAAATTTAAAGAGGTGAATGTCCCTGGAACTGCTCCATCATCATCTCCAACAGCTAACTTTAAACTCGGAGCCGAGAGTCCAGCAAAGAAGACTTTTACTATCTTAAAAGTTGTACTCACTCATCTCTGTGCATGTCAGATAGAGGCCCAGAAATCTGAACTGCTGTGGCTCAGCCCAGCAATAGCCATGACACTGTGTCTGGTGTAGCTCAGCTTGACCTCCATTGGCACTGGCAAAGCTCCGTGGTAATGAAGAACACTACAGAGATGATGATGATGATGAGTTTGCTTAAGAGCTGAAGACATGGCTTTAGGTCTAAAATCTTTGAATACTATTGAATGTAGAGCCTGATGGACCTGCTTTTTCAAGTGTGTTATTGAAGGAACCCACTGGCTTTGGAGCTCTAATCTTGCACAATTTCCATGTTTCATAGGGTGGAGCCCTGCAGAGCCCAGCTCTCACTGAGTACCCAAACTCTACCAAGAACTAAGAGCTTTAATTCTACCATGTTTTTTGAAACCTGCAAGAGCAAAATCTTCAGTGGAACCCTGCAAGGGGGATGTTACAACATCCAGCTTTCTGCAGGGAGCTTAGATGTGTAAGATTTGACTGTCAAAACCACCATTGTTTCTGAAGAGAGCATTATCTTGCTTAATGACACAAACCAGGATTATAAACCTTTGATGTCATCTTGTGTACTTACAAAACCCAGGGACACATTCCCTCAAACACAGTAGGGGTCAAGGTGTCTCTGTTTTCAGTTCTTAGCATTTCAGTGACTGCATGGTAAAAGTGCCTTTCTAGACTTTTTCTCAGAGTTCCCAGTGCTTCTACTTATATGTTGAATTTTGTTTCTTTTCTTTGCTCTCACTTGCACAACTTCTTCCCCTACTCTAATCCACAGAAAAGCATGCATGCCCTTGTGATATAAATATGTACCTAATGAAGCCGTGTTCCTGATGTGTTTTGGGGTTTCTGAATTGCTTTTCATTTACCTGTGCCTTGGGTGGCTAAGGTACCTGTAGTTTGAGGTTACTATCAGCTCATATTGTTAGTATTCAGACTTTGATAAATTGTTCCTAATGACTTCGTGTTTAATGACTTTGTCCAAAGGACTCAGCTGATCTTTAAGGCAGATTTTAAGAGCTCCAATAGTTTCACTCTTTTCCAAATCCAGATAAGCAAATTAATGAGACAAATGCTGATCTCTCTGAAAACCCAGCTGGACTTTTTCCATCCTTTCACGTACATTACCACCAAGAAATACTCTGTTGAAAGTGAGACACTAGTTACATTAGCAGTGGCTGTTGCAGACTAAACCCCACCTCATAATGGGTGAGGGTAGATGTGTAAATTTACTTACCAGGAAACAGAGCAGTCCACGGTCCAGTCTCACATGGAATAAGACTAGTTCTTGCAAAAAGAGCGGGAGAGAGCTATGTGGTACCTTGGGCTCCTCACAGGGGCAAACCCATGTCAGTTTACTTTGTTGCTTTTATACAAATAACCAGATTTTGAGGGAGATTTTATTTCATCTCCCCAAGTTTGTGTATTCAGAGTAATATTCCTAATACAGGATACCCTAATACGATACCCTAAATTCCTAATACAGACTCTGTGCTTGTTCTATGTTCGTTGTCCTTTCATCTCCAGCATTCCAACATTAATATTTTGGTTCTGTGGTTTCCTCACTGTTCTGTAGTATTACTCATGGATGCTTCCAGTTTAGCTAACAGCATGTGCTTTGTACTATTATTATTATTACTCCTATTATTATTTCTCTTAGAAATACGGTGTCCCTAGACAGAACCACAGCCCTACTGCAACAAGTGTTTTATACACAAGTGCACTGTCTCTAGAACACATCTAGTTTTCTAACTAGTTCAATAAATTTCTAATTTGCTAGCAACCCAGAAATCTTCAGCATTTCTTTAAGCAGACATTTTGCTCTTTTTTATTACGAACACAAAGTTTTCATTGTTTATTTGCTTTGTAGGGCTTGTTGCCACTGAGTTTTGCTTTTGTACATTTTCATCCTTATCCTCATCTGCTTAAGTCTCATTGCATTTCTATAGATATATCTTGTCAGTATTGTCTTTAAACATGTTCAGGGAGAAGATGAAATGGAAGGGAACTACAGTATTCTCTGCATACTACCAAGTATAACATTTGTCTCTGAGACTCTGCACAGGCTTTGGTGCACATGGCTGCTGGTCCTTTGCAGCCAACAAAGTCTTTATATTTCATTGTCTAACACACAAGCACTGGCCACATAAAATATTGTCAATATTGAAATACAATGTGGTTTTGCCTTGTGTGAATCAAGTTGAGCTTAAAGCAAATCTCCAATTCCCGTGAACCTGAACAGTGGTGAAATTTTGGATCCTGATGTGAATCCTGTAGCTCAGGCTGAATTCTGTAGCATTTTAATTGCTGGGTATTGCTAGGACCTGATTAGTACCTGAGGGTTCAAATGCTGACAGTGACTCATTTCCTGCTTACTGCCAAGTGAAATGTGCTTCAATATAAGGCAACAGGGAGGAAAAAAGGACAGGAAAAAGTCAGCTCACTGCCATTTCATAAATGGCATTAGACTGAAATCTTTTGTCCTGGGAATTGTTTACAACAATGCATGGTCTGTAAAAAATAAGCTGGAAAATCTCCAGGTTGAATCTCTCCAAACCAGAGCAGACTGTGAAAGCCAACAATAAATAAACCACAAAACTAGTTTTAGCCAAAAACAAACAAACAGGCAAAAATCAAAACTGAAAAACCCATTGTGAGGCTCGTAATTTAGGACAGAAAATGTAAAATACATTAGATAAACTTTAAAAAATAAAAAAGGCCTGTTCTAACTGGTTGCATTGACCCATGAATTCTATCACTCCTCTGTTCTTCCAGTGAAACAGGACAGATTTATATGTAGTTTTAGGAGGGGGAAAAGAGCAGATTCTCTCTAAAATCAGTTTGTTTCAGAGCACAGGCTGGTGTAGCTCTGCTTTCTGTCAACAGTGAATGAAACAGCATTTTTTCTTCGCACATAAAAATAATAAGAGTGTTACTTTCTCTTTTATTGGTTTCCAATTGCTCTTTCTATTCTTCTAGAACTCACCGTTCTTCCTGGAAGAGCATCTTGAAAGTGCTTATGCAGATCATAGGCAGGTCTTTATATCTTATGCCTGTAATACTAACAAAATATCCTCAGTACATGATAGCTCATTTGCTCCTTGAAGTCAGCCAAAAAGCCTCCGATTTACTTTAGTGGTCTTTGGCTCAGACTCGGAATGTTGATTTACTAATGTCACAATAATAAACATTGCTTGAGTTTTGTGAAAAACAGCTAAAGGCTGTATATTTATGCTCCTTAACTTACTTTTCTCTTAGAAGAAGACACACATATCCTTAAGTCAAGCCTAGCTCAAATTTACTGCTGTCAAAGAAAATCTGACATAAATAATGTTGTGTTAAAGCAGCTACATTAAAGGGAGGAATTTTTTAGCTCTCACAGTGTTCTCAAACTCAGACCTGCTATATTAATAGGACCTTGTACATATAATTTTCACTAAAGCATATTAAAAGCTCCCTCAATTAGCCTTATCCCCTTTGGACCAGAGCTGCTTCCATGTTTTTCATTAGAAGAAATATATCTGATCTATCATTGTACTTCTAAATATGTTTCCAGGAGCTTCCTCTGCACATTACCAGAAAGCTGCCTTAAGATACAGCCACTCACATTTCCTTAGAGGACCTTTAATGATAGCAACTTGGAGCAGACTGCAATTTTAAAGATATTTAGTCTCAAACATAATGGGTGAGCGACAAATGGGCATGTTGTTATCATGGGTGCTGAGTTGGGGTATGTCAGAGTTTGTCTTCAGGAGCTCCCTAGCAATTTTGATGATGCTGCCTATCATGAAAATGGTTCTGTTTCACTGACTGCCTCCACAGCATCAAATTTAGTGAGAGGTTTCAGCAGTAACTTGGGAATCAACTCTTTTCCATCCTAACTTAACAACAGGACATTGTATGTTAATCTGCTTAGTGAAAATACTGCAGTTTTGTCCATGCACAGATGTAAGGAAATGAAAAACAATTGAAAAATATTCAAAAATATCTGAAAACACTCATGTTCACTTTTATAACATAACTCCTACAATGGTCTCTTCTACAACAGGAGGAAATATTTACTGAGAGATCCATTTCAATGCAGAAATATGCTTGATGAGTAATCAACTGTAAGCACATTGAAATACTCCTAAATTAGGATGTAAACATAAAGATCTTTGTGTAAATCAGGCTTACAGTTTTGTGATGAGATTTCCTATTATGACTTCATTAATTTTATGAAGTAAAGAATGTTTACTGTAAATGTAATGCATTATAATAACTTAGCAATGATTGCCAAAGTTCTTTTTATAAGGAACAAACCTGGTTTATATTTTTCTGTCCTTTTATGTAGTGAATATTCTTTTTAAAATCCCTCTTTTGGCCTTTGTCTTCTGGTCGATGTGGATTACTGAAACTCTGCTATATCCCAGGCATTGTCATATAGACTGTCATGAAGCTTCTCTTACAGGTATAAGTTTGAACAATTTACCTCTGCCTCTAAAGGACACCCAGCAAAGGGTTTTACTCATGTTGCTTGTATTCCTTCCTCAAGAAGAACTTCTACTGGTATTTGCTGAATTCCTCAGAACGTTTTGGATGCAGATGAAATACAGGGCTGTCACCCCCAATGAAACTGAGTTCTACAGCAGTATCAGGCATTTGAGTTTTATTCCCTTTGTTATGCAGTTTCTAGAGAGGGTTTAAGTCCTGAATCTGACACAACAAATACTAAAGGGAGATCATACACGTTTGTGAAGTGTTGGAATGATGTTTCAGCTGCCTTGAGCTGAATGTAGTTCCTAACAGATGAAAAACATTTTTGTTCACTTGAGATAACTGCAAGGCAGCCAAATGATTACATTCAAACTTTCCAAAGTTTGCAGATTTGCTTCTGAGTCACAGCCAAACATCAGTAACTGCTGCCCAGAAGGGATATTGTTGTTTGGAAAGAGAGAGACAGCTATAACTGATTGCCATGCTGAGCCTGGAAATTCCATCTCAACCTTATCTTCAGCATCATGCTTTTGCAGCACTCTCACAAGCTCCACCAGTGCTGAAGCAGCAATCCAGGAGCAGCAGACCTACCTTTGTGATGCAACAAACTGCCCCCCAAAAAATTGTGGTGAATCCCTACATCAAGAAACAAGTTGTGTAGTAAGCAGGTAGCTTGGAGAACAGAAAGAAGTCATCAATGTTTCTTCTAAAAATATAAATGTGCTGCATAAAATTGAACAACAAGCTGTTTGGGTTTGTTTGGGGTTTTTTTTGGTTTGTTTTTTTGTTTTGTTTTGTTTTGTTTTTGTTTTTGGGGGGTTTTTTGTGTGGTTTTTTTTTTGTGTGGTTTTTTTTTTGTGTGTGTGTGTGGGTTTTTTTTATTTGAATCTGATTTTTTGATTTTTGTGGCCAAACAAGATGTTCTGCCAGAACTGAATACAGGTTAGCCTTTATCTAATAACTGCAAATAGCTGACTATTAACAGAGAATTTGGGCCTTCAGATCTTCACCTACAGCAGTTTATATGTGTTGTGAATGAGATTTCATCTGTTCTTTGAAAACCGGTTGTTCTTGGAGTGAGAACTAAACATTCCTAGGAGCTGTCATCAATTAAAAAGAAAGAGGTAGAATATTTGCAGAAACAAGTCAGCACAGGAAATACCTTCAGAACAGTTTTGTATTGGACTATACAGAGATACCAGTTCTGGGATACTTGCGGAGAATCAAAAATTGAGGACATGCAATATTTGATTTTTAACCTTATTTAAGGCACCAACATGTCTCTACTCAATCTTCCCCAGGAAAGCTTCCTGAAGACCATAGTATGAGCTTCCCTTCTTAATCATCCTGCCATTTTTAATGGGAAGAGGGATTAACATTAGAACACAGTCCAAAAAGCCCACTTCCAACCTGAAAACAGTGCTTTTTCTGTGGTACTTCAAGTATGTATATGTGTTCCATTTACCACCAACCAAACTGTTCCTTTTCTAAGAGGAGGGCTAACTCTTGCAAAGGACTAAAAGATTCTGGGCATTTGGAATCTTTCCTTGCTTCCAGCTTTTCAGTTAAATACAGTTGCAAGCTCTCCACTTTGTGTAGGGGGATAAAAACCAGATGTCTTTCAAATCCCATGTGAAGTTTCTGCAACTGTCATTTTAAAGAAAACACCTTTTACTTGTGTACCAGGCAAGTCTGAACTGAAACCACAGAGAGAGAGTAAATATGATCCTTCTGGTGTCATTTTTAGAGCCCCTTTTCTGTCTGTAACTGCTTTTTAAATGTAAATAAACACTGTTCTCTTAATATGTGCATTTCTACCCTAAGAACTCTATTAGGGATTGCACAAATATTACCTCAGTGTATATTCAGACATTATTAAAACAAATTACTCTACTGCAGTACAGCTAAGGCCCATTCATTCACTCATAATGGTGGAGAACTGTGCGGTGTCCCTGTGGTATGCCAGGAACAACCATTCTGTTGTAAGCTTACACAATCAGTTATTTAAAATTGATTTATTTTGTTAATATCATATAATGGCTCCCAGGAGGAGATGAAAACAAACAGATCAGAGCTGATTATGCCTCCAGGTTATAGGCTCAGACAAGGCAGTAATTCGTGGGTCTAGAACTTGCAGCTACAGAAAGATAGTGCTTTGTGCTCTGTGTGCTTTTTTTCTCCCTGCATCCTTTTGAACCTCACGGTAATCATGTGCCTCAGGTCTTAAACCACCACAGTTCTGCATCTGTGCAGCTTGGCCCATGATCTCCAGATAGCCTGAACTGTACCTGGCAGAAGTCCAAAGGGGTCTGTGTTGTGCACACTGCTATGGTTTTAAACCACTCATAACAGCTCCCCTGTTCGTGGGTTCCTTTGGTCTTGGGCCGCCTATTGGCATGGGTTAAAACTGGCCAAAGAAAACAATCTCCAATAGCTGGAGATGCCTGGTGAACAGAGACAACTAGTTTGTTCCCCTTTTATCATCTGTGTATTGAAAGCACAGAAGGCGTGACTTAGAACACATTGGATTTGGCTCAGTCCAGACAGGAAATTTGGAGCCATGTTTAGACTTGGCTCAAAAGAGGAGTTTTAACATTAAATATATCTCTCTTCCTCTCAAAACCATTGTTCATGTGTTGCATGTTCCTGACCCTCCATTTGTTTCCATTTTCCTGTCAGATGCAGGTTTCTGTCGGCTTTCATTATCTGGTTGGTCAGTGGTATGACCATACAGTAGCTTTTTCTTGCCACAGGAGAGGTTACTTCTTGCTCTGCTGCTGCGATCAAGCCTTACCACTGCTGATGTAAACAACCCATGAATTATTTTTGCAGAAACAAAGTAAAATGTCAAAAACAGGATGAGAGCAATGTGCTATGTCCTGTGCCCACACGCAGCCTGAACTCCTGTGAATGCTCTCAAACCAGAGGCTATTAAGCCCCTTGTATAAGGAACAGTAGAGACAGTGGCTAAGATGTAATTTACTGAGTAGGACTGTTACACTGGCTGCTATCACTGTGGCCTAAGGGCCTTCTGGCTGCTGTCACACATAAAGAGCCTGCTATAATGGGAGCTGCTTTTGCCCATATAGAGGTGTGTATCATACATACCATTCCCCTTCCCAGCAAAGCTGCAGACAGACTGTCAGATCTTTGCTCTAGACCTAAAATTCACACCTTGGAGCTGCTTGACTGCTGATCATAATGCAGCCCAGCAAGAGTAAATCCTTGGCATTCTGCTGCTTGGCAATCCATTTTTTCCTCCACAATCCATTTTTTTAGATAGGCCCTGAGGAGCAGAATCTGCCTGGGCTGGATGGTGACAGATTGCTGAAAGCAAAGTAGTCCCCTATCTATAGGAGAATCACAAGTTTTGCTTATATTCCTGGACCTCTGAGGCTACAGTGGATAACAAGATCTTATTTCAATCCCTTGGCAACAATCTAAGGATCTGTCCAATAACACAGTTATATTACTTCAAATAAAATGAGGCCAGGACAAGGATACATTCCTGGCTTCCTTAATGCCTAGTTTAACTGTTGCTACTTTAGTGATATGTTTGGACTTCAGATTTAGGCCTGATTCAAATCTCTGAGGGCTGAGCTTTCAAGGCAGGGTTGTCAATACATCCCTCAGGTAGCTGTATCAAGTTTATGTACATTAGACTGGGTGAGGCTGTCACATCTGTGACCCTGGAATGTACTTACACCTGTGGCTGGCATTGGATATTTCTCTGGGAAGCTGGTAAAAAATGTTTTTTCAACAGTTTCAGAGGCACTGGGATTCATAATTTCATTGCAGGGAGCAGGACTGAAACACTCTGCAGTGTGGTCTCTTTAGAAAAGCTCTAGAGGTGACTACACTCTCTACTGTGAGAGTACTGCCTACCATATATATCTTTGATCTATTGCCTTCAGTAAGATTAGCACACCGCATTATCACTCCAGCTGTTCCCAATACCGATGGTATTTTGAAGACCTGATCCTGTGCCATCAGTTTCCAGCTTCCAGTGAATCAAGGTCACAATGTGTCCCTATGGTGGTCCATCCTCCTCCCTGCTCCCTGTTGCAATCTCCTAACACAGATGTGTCAAACTGTGCTAACAGTGGCTTCTTCCTTTTGCCCTGCCAATTACAAGACGTTTTGGAGGTTTTTTTTAAGTGATGGGTATAAAACTCATCTTGTTATTTAATTTACAAGTTCCTTTTCAGATGCATGAAAGGCATGAGGTAAAATGGATTGAAAATATACATCTGTCATGAAGACAGATTTTTTTTCCACACTGTGCCTATTTTGACTATTCAGATTATAAACCCTATAAGGTTTTCACAAGGACTTCTAAATTTGCCAATAATGCAGTTAAATAATAGTAATATTATATGCATATATTTATAAATACAGTATATATACAGCACAAATCTGTTTTGTAAATATCAACTTAGGATTCTACTTTTGTGATTAAGGGCTTCCTATCTAGGCAACATTTTGGTTAAATTTAAAAGCACGAGAAACTGCCAATAAAGACAAACCCTAGAAAAATAACAGAGCAGGGATTGGGACAGAAAGGATGAGCAAATAATGGAGTTTATATGTAGAATATGGATCAGATTTCAAAAGCAAATGAATTAAACTTCAACAAAGCAGCATGTATTCCAAATTGCAATAAGCTATAATATTATGAGAAATCTGTGTACCTCCTATTGTAAATATTTATACATTTGAATTTCCTTAGTAAACTGCCAGATATAATTCCCCAAAGAACATTATTTACTTGTTTTAGTAATCTGCCCTTCAATTCTCCAGTGAGATCAAATTCTCACATTACTGACACATGGGTTTTTTTTATTGCAGATCAAAGGGGAATACAATTTGTACATGCATTACAGTATCATCTCTTAAGACCTAGCAGGCTATAGTGAGTAAAATTTGACATCATAGAGTATTAGAATTTGCATATGATGCCAGAAAAAGTGCTATAAATCTCCCTGGAACTGAAATCCACTAGTTATCCTCACATACGTAACTTCGGCGCAGTCTTCCCTATCCTAAATCACTGCCTGTACCTCAACACAGTTTCAAAGGGAGAACTTCATGCACTCAAAGATCAGTGGATTACTAGTGCTGGAATTATTCTACTTAAATATACATATGAATTCCTGCTCTGTCTCAGTGTAGCTGCAATTGTAAGATTTCTGACACATACACAATCTGTTGATCAATCTTGTTCAAACTGATGGGACAGACCCTGAATTCTGTACTACCAATTTAATCCCAAATTATTGTGTATCTGTAGATAATCCCTGTCCCACCTTTTATGCCTAAAATTCCATGTGCTGCCTACTTTCCCAACTCCACAGTAGGAATACAGTGAGACTTACATACCTTTGACTTAACTGCCTCTATGCCTGCCCAATAAAAGTAATCATAACAACTTAAGTTGTTATTTTTGCTTTGAGCTTCTAAGTGGAAAATGCACAATTAACTTCTATGGCATAAGACTCAGCATTTGTTTCTACAGAATGTTCCAACAGAAATAGAAACTACCAGTGAGGGGTGTATCTCTTCAGTAGCTCACAGAGTTAGTAATTTAAGGTGAGCTTCCTCAATGCATTCGTGTATCTCACACCCTTTTTGAAAATCTTCATCTTAATCCAGGAAGGTGAGGTGTGACTGGGCATTAAACATGCTACCACAATTGCACATGCTTTCCAACACCACTGATAACATCCTGTTCTGTCACGTTGGTGTGTCTGTTTCAACTGTAAGTTCCTTAGGTCTACAGGTCCCTGTTTATATGGTAATTGCTAAATCTTTATCCATCTTGATTAGTCCCTAGACATTACAATAATAACAAAGCAGTTAGGAATGATCAGACACCTCAGATTTGAGTCAGAAGCATAAAGGCAAGGCCTCATCATCCCTTGTGCCATTCATTCAGTCCTTTTTCAGCACAAGTTGTTTCCACCACCTCTCTCCCAGTAGTCCCCAACCCTTCTTCTTTCTTTATGTGGCTAAAAACCAGGTAAGAGAATAGCCTCAAAAGCTCTTGGAAAAAAATGTCTTCTGAGCCCCTCCAGGTCCTTGACAACAACACAAAACCAGAAAAGTTCCTACAGAAAAGTAGGAACAGAAAAAGTGTCTGGTTTGGCTAAACGGTTTTGATCAAAACAGCTCCTATTTGCAAGGATTAGATCTGGTCCACTGTCCTACAGAGGTAAGAATTGGACAGTAACTCTTTATGATTTCACAGCCCCCTGTGTAGGCTGCCAAACTAAGCATGTTTTGGATGAAAGTCTGAAAAAGGGGGGAAAAAGAGCTGGCATATAAAAATGTTCTGGTGTCCACTTCCAACCCTAATAGTTTTCTTTTAATCTTTAGCCAGGTCATGGGAAATACAATCTCCCTTCATTAAAAGCATTTAAGAGATCCTCTGTTGGACTGTATGTGACTTGATATTTGCCCTCTTTATGGGATGAATAATGTGCATGGTATCTGGTTATAAGCTGAAAAATCGCCATGGAAATTTTTACAAACTTTCTCTCCTCTTTACCCTCAAAAGTAACTTGTTCATTTCTAGAGCTATTTTCCTCCTTTGATGGTATGTGAGGAGTAAAACAAGGAGAGCATGTATCTACCTGGAATAATACCTAAGAATTTGTCCAAGTTGTCCTCCTGTATTTAAGTTCCCTAAAGTTCTCTTTCACTGTCACGTGGTCATCTAAGTTATTTTCTTTGTCTTGTTGTATGGTTACAGATATAAAAAGGAAAAAATAATGATTTATTTTCAGCTGGTGCAATAGAGCTTGAAATAATAAGTGAAAGCAGATGATGAACAACCAAAATCTCAGTACTATACATTGGTTTTTCAGACTTTTTCCTAGTTTTTTTGAAATCCACGTTCCCACCCCCACATACACGTGGCAGTGTTTGTAGATTTTTCAGCCTTAGAAGTGTTAGCAGCTGAGTTCTGTGTAAACTTTCCACTTTAAGGCATGAGCTCATCAACTTGTACAGCTAAACCACTCCTGGGCACTGGTCAGTGTGAAGTGAGGAGACCATGGGAAAACAAACAAGCAAACAAAACCCAGTGTCCTCTGGAAAGCATTACCTAATAAATAGACAAAAGAGAGTGATTTGTTTGCTGCTAAGTGACATCTTAAATCAAATACCAAATGACATTAAAATTCTGTCCCTTAAAAGCTCAGTATTATTCTCTCTAAGGATATTATACACACTTCAATGACACGGTGCAAATGGGAGGGTTGAAAGACAGCTTGCCCATCTGAAGTCAAGCTGCCAGTTTCAGCAATTTTCACTTTCTATTCTCTTAAAATAAACTCTTAAATAAATTTGCAGTTTTCACAGCTTTCTGTGTTCAGGCTCAGAGGTGGCTGTGCTTTGATGATAAAAGTAATACTTAGTTTTTACACACTATCTGTCATCAGTGGAAGACAATGCACTTCACAAAGTAGGTCAGTATCATTGCCCTTTTACCAAAAGGAAAAGTTAGTCTTTTAGAGGTGAAGAAATTTGCTTATGAAAATTAAAGCTTTTTTGTTTTTGTTGGTTTGTAGTTTTTTTACTAGGATTAGAGAGTGCTAATTATGATTTTGATTTTTCCTTATTCTTGCAGTAGATCTGTCCTGATTTTTGAACAATGAAATGGTGGTTCTTAGTGATTGAGTGCAAATCACTGAATCCTTCTTTCTCTTCATATTATTGTCTATTTAAAGTATTGACGGTATTTTGATTTTAATTTTAAAATATTTATGACAATTCAGAGGAGATTAATAGAATTAAATTTATAAGTAATGGTGAAGTGCTGTAAGATTTTTGGCTAGGAAGTGTTTACTAAAAGGCAGAGTAATATTATTCATCTGCTACAGTGTTCTGGACTGCTCTTCAAATACTGATACTAAACCCAGAGAGCCACGACTGTCTACTTACATCAGCCTCACTGGATCAACAAGGAGAGCTATTTTTTTTTTTTAAATCACTTTTTTATTATCTCCTATGCTGCTCTGCTTTGGCACTGGCAGTTCCTACATTTGCAGCAGCGTCTTGGTTTGGATATTCTCTAAATCAGATTTCACCATGAGAGCAGATTTGTAATGTGCTGAGTTAGTTTCCTGAAATGGAGGTCCTGGAGATGGAGAGAGGCAGCTGCACTGCATGCAGCCAGTGATAAATACTCCTAAAAAACATGTTACTACAGTCATTCCTCTATAAACCACCTTCATATAACCTCTTCTAAGGTTACTACTGCAGTTCTGTGCTGGTCCTACTAGCAATAGGATTAACTAGTCCAGATGTCCCTGTGTTTTGCTGGGACATCACACCCACCTACTTCCCTTTCCTGGAATAGCATGCCAGGGAGCATGATGGATCACACAAGTCCATGCCCAGACATCTGTTTGCTTTCTGTTTGGAGAAACAGCTTTCTACATCATATAGCCTAGTGTGCACATCCTCAGCCATCTGCAGTGTGTCTGTAATGTGATGATACAGGAGCCTTATTTTGGCAGCATTCAACATTTTCATCAGAGTTTCAGTACTGAGAGGTCTGAGTGCTTGCAGAGAGGGGTGGGTTGAACTGAGGATATGAAGTAGTTACAAGAAATGTGAAGGGATTTAAGATGTGTGACTGTGATGGGATGCAAACTTTTAAAAATAATTTGGTTCCTGGTTCTCATTGTGAGAGAGACATTAAGGTGCAGGAGACGAGTCAAAGGCTCTTTGTTCCTGACAGATGTGTACACCTATGTTTCCCTGTGATCAGAAATTCTTAGCCACTTTTGTAGAATTTCCTCAAGAAAGAAAGGCCCCACATAGCCAAGTGGTAACACATAGGTCATGCATTTAAAAGGCAGGGCCAGCATGAACTCTCCTTAGTTTACAAGGCGCTCCCAGCTTAGTCCTTCATGGCAGCACAAAGTGAACCCTATGTGCTTTCTCCATTATGTTTTCCATTAGGTTTTGTTCACAGTTACCCGTTGGGATGGTATGTGCCAATGAATCCCATTAAAAGGATCCCACCCTGCCAAGAAATGTGTAACTTTCTAGCTTACAGGTGAGGGAGGTACAAGGAAGAAGAGAAGGAAATTTGGACAATGTTGACTTTAGATGTTTATTTTGTTTAGAGTGTAAGGACCAATGTTCTGAAAAGAGCAACCAGTGGAGCAGATGGTATTCTACTCTACTGTTACTCATACTGAGGTCAGGGATCTGTGGAATTGAAGGGATGATTTTTACTGAAGGCACAGGACCACTCCTGAGGTTTCTGCTGCAAATCTGTGGTTTGGTCCTACCAGCAACAGGACTAAATAGCCCAAACATCCCTGTCCTTTGCTGGCTCCTTGCCTGACCTCACACACACCTACTTCCTGTCTTGAAACAGCAGCCCAGGAGGGCTGGGAACAATGAGGTCTGCAGGAAGGTATTAGCTGCTCTGTGGACCCCAGGTAGCAGACAGATTTTGATACCTAAAATAAAGAGAATGAGCCTTCTTATTGTGAAGCTGGAGTGCTGAAAAAGGACAACTCCTATTTCTAACTGCAGTCCTTTGAATTCTCATTAATCACTCCCTCATCTTCTTCCTAATTTGCCTTTTACTACCCCAGCCTTAGAGACCCCACTGACTTTTCCCTATTCTCTTCTCCATACCCTCAGAACCTACATACCACTGCACATGAGTCTTGTGTATACCATGGAGATATCTTCAACTATTTTTTTTTTCCTTTGAATTGCCTGATTTCTTGATGATATTATGCACAGGAAAATTATTCCCTTTTTTTTTTTTTTTTTTTTTTTTTTTTTTTTTTTTTTTTTTTTTGGTGAGAACATCCTGCCAATAATGAAGCTCCAAATGTAGGAAAATGAGTCACTAGAATCCCAAATCTAATAAGACAGTATGTGGAGAACTAATACTTCTCCTATGGCAGTGTTTTTCATACAGTGAGGTAAAACTGTCATCTAGTGGTCATAATAGGTGTTTCTGAATTACCATTTTCATTTGGATATAGCCAGAATGTTTCTTATCCCCAGGTTGTATCACCTGAAAATACTAAGCTAAAAAAATATATGTATCTAAAAGGCTTTTAGGTGAAGGGAAAAACCCTGGAATCTTTGTTAAAGAATAAATGAATTTATAACTTTGTGCAGTGGAGCTGTGAAATCCCTTTTTCCTCTCTCTCCCACAGTTTACCACAGTGACATACAACTTTCTGCCTTTCTGAACAGCTGTGGGAGGCTGAAGATCAAGATAATTGAAACTTACATAGGGTAACAAAAGAACCTCTCTTATTAGGTATTCTGCTACAGTCATTTTACAAGTCAGTCTCAATTTCAAATTTCCCCTGAAAAAAAAGCAGTAACACTTCTCCCTAACTCATCATCAAAGGTCAAGTTTGTTACAGCATCAGTCAAATGCCAGTGTTTTCAGTTGGACATGCATAGGTTGTGGGGGAGAACAGCCTTCAGCCTAAAGAAGTAGGTCTTCTATTGTGCATTGACTTGATCAAGTTGTATTACACCTGCAGAGATATATCAAAAAAAAAGCAGGCACTGTGAGTGGTCCTCTAGATCTTTGATTACACACCTCTTTATAAAACAGTTATTCTGCAACAAGCATATTGATTCTGTCAGAAGAGAGCTATGTGCATGTTAGTGTACTAATGTTTTGCAGGTGGCTGATTAGTAAAGGTGATACAAACACCTCGATAATAATGACTGGAGTTCAGCAAATAAATGTGAAAAACAGCAGGACAGGTATAATAAGAATATACTCTTACAAAGAGGAAAACAGGCAAAGCAAAGTGCAGTGTTATGAGTTTGATGACTCAGGGTGGAGTACTGCACAACATTAGCACCTGCATCTAGTATCTGTGTTACTGTGGACAGAAGAGGATGTGATTCCCAGATTTTTGTATGGAGAGATTCATGTGTACTCATCAGTGAGGGAGCTTTTATGAAGCAATATCTCCAGGAGCAAATTGGCTAATATAATTCATAATACTTAGCAAACAAACTTCCTGTCTAGCTTGGTTTGCAGATTCTGTGTATTATTTGTATTTCCTCTGGGTGTTGGAGCCCCCGTTTTTGATCAGGATCCACTTATTCAAGGTGCTTGAAAACTCAGAGCTTGAAGATAACATCTGCCTTGTAATGCCTAAAGTTTAAGTATTTTATTGAAGGGCAATTCTGACAGAGGCAGATTATAGGGGCCATGAGGAAATTACAAGGCAGTCAGATCTGTGTAACCAGCAATAATTTCAGCATGTCCATACACTTAAGAATGTAATTTTTATTGAACAGGTGTCATTGAAGAAGTTAAGCAAAGACATTGAAAAAAAAATGAGGTACCTTTCTGGATGTTTGTGCAGTTTCCTTACTGAGGACAGTACCATCTAAGGTAAATGTCAAAAAGCATGAGGTGAATTATTTTTAAACTTAACACATGTTTAAAGACAGCTGTCATCTTTAGATCAACAGAGAGAAAAGATTTCTCAACAGTGAATGCAAGGGAGAACAGGTTAGGCTGTGAAAACCTTTCTTATATATTCATTAGTGAAATATATTTAGCAGAGGAAATTCTTTGTTTAATATTTTCTGTGAATAGGTTTTGATCTGACTGCATAGCTTCCATGTAAATGTATTTTTGAACTTCCTTTCTAGTTATGACTAAATGCACTGCACAGTTTTCTTTCCCTCCCAGTTAAATACGAATCAGTTTTTACTCTCCTTATAAAGATTTCTGATTTTTTAAAATTTATTTTAATAAATTGGGTTTTTTTAAAAAATATTTAGCATTCCCTTGCTAATACACTCGTACTTCAGATTTGTATAAGAAAATACACTCATTCTTTAGATTTGTATGAGGGAGTCCCTAGGTTATCTAGAGGCAGATAGCTATGTCAATGCTTCTGTGAAAGTCATACAGCTCTAATGTGAAAACTTAAACTTCCATAGGCAGTAGGATGAAAACGGAGGATACTGAAGTAATTTTATTTCATAACTGGAAGTAATCTGGGCAGAACTGCAGAGCAGTCACACACTGAACCAAAAAGTCTATGATGGACACAGGGTTACAGACTAGACTGTAAGTAGTAAACCACAAATAAGAGTAGGTGATGTCGGCAGGAGAATTTAGTTGTAAATCCTGAAACTTGTTGGGATGCAGAGAGAGAGTAATACCTGAAACACTACTTCTAATGGATTCTATTATTAGGAAAGCTGTTTGAAGGAGGTAAGTGATGATACAATGACCTTTCTGCTAATATTTGTAGTGTAACAAAATCTTACATATTGCTGTGATGGGGGATGAAGGGCTTGACTTTTTTCCCATGAAATAATTTCCCGTTAGAGATGCCCAAGAACTGATACATGCAATGCTCTGTCTCAGGATTTGTAATGCATCCACTCTTTAGTACTCCAGTGCCATCCTAAAGAATAGGTGAGCAGCTGCTGTGTGCATGCACAACATCTACTGGCATGCTGTGCATGTGAGCTCCGTGATTGGGACTGTCTACAGTCATAAGATAACTATGGTTAATAACTGCCTGATATGGCAGTTGTAAACTGTCAAGAGACTGGAATGTGTGTGTAAAGGTAAAATACAGCAGCAAAGGTGGGAGATAAAAATTACCAAAATTAAATGTGGCACTGGTAAATGCGGTTAAAGCCAAACCCTTTCTTTATGGGATGAGCTGAAAAGCTGCTGACTTTCTTCCTGTGACTTTGCAACATCCTGGGGAGTTTAGAGGGCAGGCTTGCCTGACTGCTAAGAAACAGTCAACACAGCACTTTTGTGTGGAGGATGTCTGCAGCACAATAACAGCACAGTGCAAAGAGGAGTAGCAAGTGCCCTGATGGAGAAAGAGGAGTGCAGGAAGAGACTTTCTGCTTTATACCTTCTGTGCTGCTGAGGAGAAAGAGTGTATTTGTATACATGTGTATACATAAGACTCTTAACTCACAGTATTTACCACAGTCCCAAAGTAAAATCCTGTTTTCTGCCCATAGCAGGTCTGAATGGGGACAAAGAAAATAATCAACCAGTTAGCAACTTAGCAGTATCCAGGTCTGGAACTTATATGATTAAGTCCAGTGAAATTAGCATGTAAAGAATCATAAAACCCTACAGCTAGACAGCAGGTTAGCAGGTAGTATACTTCTGTAAACATAATATATTGCATATAAACTGGCAATAATCTACCTGCAAGAGCTGATTTGTCATAGGATTAACCCCATTTATGGACACTGAAAAACATAAGTCACTTTCCAGTCCACAGAAAAAGTCTTAAGAAGCAATGGCACTCTGTCTCAGGGTGTGAAGAAAGATCACTGGACAGTATTGTACCTATTTTATGTGGGGAAATTCAGAGTATTATGACTAAGTTGACTGGCTCTTTTCCTTGGTAAGTCACTGGACACTGAGATTCCTTTAAAACTTGTTTGTAGCTGCTTGATATTCAGCTTTGATCCCTTTCACTCTAAAATGACATGCAGAAATGGAGAAAAGCCATACTTGTATGCAGAGAGCACCTGGACCAAAGTGGCTGTTTCATAGCTGCTAGAGAGAGAATACATAACCAGCTGTATTGGTTTACATGAGTAACAGCAGTTTACACTTAGGAACTGCAATCAGTTTAGAAGTCTGTTTTCAGACAGTTTGTCATGGCCCTTGGGAGCTTAGCTCAAAAGAAATGTGTGGCAAAAGACATTTCTATTATCTAAAGGAAAAATCTGGTTCTTGTGATGCTACAATCAGACCAAGTACCCAGTCAGTCTTTGAAAATACTGAAGTAAGAGGTAGTCAACAGAGGTCTACAAATGTAGTCTTTTACTGTAAAGCCAGTTCATACTTTAACTAGAAAGGCATCAATCCAAAAAGTTTGAGAACTGCTATTATATTGAGGACAATTTATTTGACTTATTCCCAAAGGATATTTTGGGCAGGTGAGAAGAAGTTACCTCGACGTGAGACACATTAAGATATATAAGCTAATTTACATACAAAAAGGTGAACTTGCAAGTATATTTAAAAGAATATCAATAAAACATCCAGACATAAGAATGAAAATATCTACAATTGTGATAGTTAAAATAAATATGACTAGAATTAGCAAGCATTTTATCCTTTTTGTACATAATTGCACATTTATAGAAAACATATTTTAACTTGTGAAATATTTTATGTTTGTTTCTGAAAAAAGTAGTCTATGAGATTTGAGTAACATAATTATTTTACAGTATCTTAATGCTAATACTCTTAAGAAAGAGAGGAATGTCATATCTTTAGAGTATCTTATGAAAAAGTAATAATAACAACTATCTGAAATACAGAATGAACACATTTAGTGGAAATTATGGAATCATAGAATGGTTTGGGTTAGAAGGGACCTTCAAGATCATCTAGTTTTGATCCCTCTGCCAAGGGCAGGGTCATCTTCCACTAGACCAGGTTGCTCAAAGCCCCATCCAGCCTGGCCTTGAACACTGCCATGGATGGGGTATCCACAGCTTCTCTGGGCAGCCTATTCCAGTGTCTCACCAGCCTCACAACAAAGAATTTTCTCATAATATCTAATGTAAACCTACTCTTTTTTAGTTTGGAGCCATTCCCCCTTGTCCTGTCACAACATGCCCTTGTAGAAAGTCCCTCTCCATCTTCCTTGTGGACTCCCTTCAGGCCACAATTAGGTCCACCCTAACCCTTCTCTTTTCCAGGCTGAACAATCCCAACTCTCTCAGGCTTTCCTCATACAACAGGTGCTCCATTCCTCTAATCATCTTGGCGGCCCTTCTCTGGACCTGCTCCAACACGTCCATGTCTTTCTTGTGTTGGAGACACCAGAGCTGGAAGCAGTACTGCAGATGGGATCTCACAGAGCAGAGTGGCAGAATAACCTCATTCCATCTGCTGGCCACCTGCATACCTGCTTTTGATGCAGCCCAGGACACATTTGGCTTTCTGCACTGTGAGCACACATTGCTGGGTCAGGTCCAGCCTCTCACCTACCAGCACCCCCCAGTCCTTCTTGGCAGGGCTGCTCTTGATCTGTTCATCCCCCGGCCTGGATTCATACCATGGGTTGCCCCAACCCAGTTGCAGCACTTTGCACTTGGTCTTGTTAAACCTTGTGAAATTCCCATTGGCCCACTTCTTGAGCTTGTCCAGGTCCCTCTGGATGGCATCCTATAATGGCATCCTGAGTTACTGAATATGAAACTAACAAGTAAATTAATCATGTTAGTGAAGAGTCTTTCTTAGTGGATGATCTTCTAAATTTATCACTCATTTCCATTTTCAGAACTGGGTCTTCCCTACCATTATGAGGTATTCAGTGATGATCAGTACTTGGGTCATTATGTTAGTAATTTGTGAATTAGAAAAAAGTGGCTGCTGATTGAAAAGTGTTTCATTTTAGTTCAGAAATAACACTCCTCTGGTCTCCAAAATGTGTGCATCATAGTGTCAAGTGCATCAAAGTTACAATTAGAAGTGACTGACAAAACTAGAATCTCCAGGGCAAGAACAGTAAGGGGAACACTGCTCACAACATCTTCTCCAGGAAAAACTGTGTCATGGGGTCAGTCACATTTTTGCAAGGAATATCACTGTTTCCCTTCCCAAGGAAGAAAGAAAAACAGAGGAGGAAAAATAAACCTATAAAGACTTGTTGACAAGCACAGGTGTTTGAACAGACCTAGTGAACTGTGCTGCCCCAAAATCTGAAGAAATCCTCTGAGAAGTTTCATTATATAACCAGTCTTTTATAAAGTGTATCTTTCCTTTTCCAGTGTTGTTGAATTGTTCAAGTTTCTGGCCACTGTTCTTTTGAAAGATTCTGCCCCACTGTCAGATCAGACACTGAGTTGTAAATTACGTTTTCCTTCTGCACATAAGTAGTATAAGGTTCCACTTCCGTCGTGTCATTCTAGCAAAACAAAACCAAAAACTGTGAATGCAAGGAGCAGTTTAGTTTGGCAAAACTCAGCAAACTTTTGATCTGGACTGAAGAAAATAACTGGAAAATAGTGCTCTCATATTTATTCCCCTTCAGCTTAAGGAAAAGACTCCTCTATTGCTTTTTCTATCAATGAACATGTGTTGCTGTTTCTTGCAAAGATTTGGAGGGTAAAGCTGAGGTATTGGTTCACTTGCCTCCTTTTCCTTCCCTTCTACACCACTGATTTTTTTTGGCCTGAAAAAAAGTTGTGTTAGGGTCTAATCTCTAGAAAGAGCAAATAATATGCTAAAGTCTTGACTACAATTGATTCCTCCATCAATATACAATTTTAGTCTACAGACATGCTAATAAAAGTTACATGATGCGACAGCAAAACACTGGTACTTAAACCATTATTTTGCATTAATGCAACTGCATCTGTCAGCAACAGCTTGGAGGTAGGGCCGCAGAACAGCAGGAATAACACTAACTAGAATTGGCTAAGTATTTTCAGAAGCTGAAACATCTTTTAAAGCTGATGACAGAATTTGAGCCTACTGTCTACTTTAGGTGCACAGATACTCACAATATAGTTGTAATACATCTTGCCCACAGAGATGCTTTTATTTTGATTTGGCAGCAGAGAACAGAGAGACAATGCTGGTAAGTGAATTGCTCAGCTACACAGGAAGCTTCTAACAGCACTGAGAATTCAATAATATCTCCCAGTTTGCAGGTCAACACTCCTTCCATTATTTTATAAAATATTTTGTCTTGAGTATGGTTGGTTCTTTGATTGTGGATTGACCATACTAGATAAAGAGGGGCCTTCAAAACTCACACATTATCATTCTGGACATGAAGAATCCAGTCCTTTCTCCTTCTGTCAATTTGGTTGTTTACTCTTCTTTTTTACTAATAGTTTTCTTAATATTCCTCAACCCATGTTATTGCCTCCCTTCCTCATTATTGCTCTGACAGGAGTTGTGGTTGGTGTATCTGATATAATCAGGAAGATGTGATGGGAATCACTCCTTACTAAGATAAAGAAGGGCAGTAGCTGGATGTTTGCTGTTGGAACATGCCTCTAGTATTTGCTCCAAGTCAAAATTATGGTAAAAATAAGATTTATTTTGTCCTATAAACAGCTAAGAACAAACATATAGGACATAGTTATACCTGCTTAAAGCATAGAGTAAAAATCTATTGTTTTCCCTTTACTGATTATGTTTTCAGGACTACCAAAAGATCCTTGGTTTGGTGATGGTCTAACCTGCATAATTCTCCTTACCTGTATAGGATCAGTTTCAGGAGGCTTGGTTTTGTGGCACAGTCTATGAAAAAGAAAGCAAGTGTTAAAGCAAATAACTTCCTCAGTCCTGTGTTTGGTTTGGTTTCTTTGATCAGAAGCATATGAAAAGTTTCTTATTTTTGTCTTCAGGAGTAAAGTAATCTCATGTCTCTCTCTCCCTGACTTTAGATCCTGAAATTATAGCATCCTGACTTTCTTAGTTAGGACGCTTTCTTAGCATTATTCAGTGAAGATATGTGCAATGCACAGATTCTGCAGTATAGAAACATTGGATGAAGTTAATTCAGTTATTCATAGCAGCACAGACTGACAGAATC
>JAWWLV010000001.1:21766071-21779993 GCA_035041135.1 Platyrinchus mystaceus
GATTCCTTAAAACATGGAAATACTTGGCTTGTGGAATGAATAGGATATCTTCATTTGACAGTGAAGCCTGAGGCTATTTTTTTCCCAATGGAGGTGCTTCCTAGCAATCTCCCAGGACAGGCAAGCTAAGGATATGAAGGAGGAAGTTTTGCATTTGGACACCACTGGCAGAACTTAATGATGTGGCCTGGAAATCTGCTAGCTCAGCTAGTTTGGGATCCCCACTGTGTCTACACAGAACACTAAGACTGTATGTGATATGTCCTCCATTATTTCGTGTAGCTAGACTAAGAAAACATGAGAAATCTGTGAGACATTCTTCTCTGACACAAGTCAATGGAAATTAGTGAAAAGAAACTGGTGTATGGAGATATTTGCAGGGCATAGGGGCACTTATTTCATTTTCTGCAACAGGTGCTACATGTGTAAGCAGAAGCAGGAGATTCTTCTGTCTGATTTGGGGGTTTGGACAGTTTTTTCTGTCTATTTTGCAATAAGGCTGAGAGAATATAATTCTAATAGAAAGAACGTTTCTATTTCTATTGAAGAAATTCAAGTCCAGCATCAGATCATTCACAGAAAGGTGCAAGACACTTTCTGATCTTCTGGACTTAGGTATTGGTTTAAATGACACTACAGAAAGCTTAGTATTAGTTTCAGTACTGTGCCTGGATTGTTCTAATTTCTAATGTTTCCACAACTCATAATTATCTCTTTTATGGAGAGAAAATCCATCTTTTGGAGAGAAAAATCCATTTGCTTGTTTTCTTATTTCAGCTATACCTGGTGATAAAGATGTACATGGCCCATTTATGCAGTGAATGTAAAGTTACTTCCTTTTCTTGTCTTGAAGCTGGTATAGGGTGAGGTGAGGTAAATCCATCACGGTTGTGTGAGGCATACAATAGTTCAGTTACAGTTGGTTTAATTAAGATATGCAAATCCAAAAGAATCTCTAGTATAACTCCAGAAACATCAGTTTATTCATCAAGCCTTCATATTTCCTGATAGTCTCAATTATTTTCATGTGTAGGATGGAATTTCCTGATTTCATGGTGGTGTTCTGGACACTTTTTCAGGAAGGTAGATTTGATCTGGGGGTTTCAGGATAGTCCAGAGGTAAAGATCTCTCTTCCAGTTTTGCTACTGGCTCATTCTGTCACCTTCCCTTTTTATAAATGAATTGTAAACACTGCTTCTGTCTCAGAGAAGCTCCAGTCCCAAGGCTACATGTATCCCATACATACAATGCTTATGTTATAATGGAGATACATTGGAAATTGAGAACAAACCTGCTTCTCCCATGTAAGCAGATGGTAACCTAAACAGTTCATTTTTTCTGATACTGATGCATGACTAGGAATCAGCCCTGCTTGCTACATCAGAACAAACAAGGCCTGCCTGGCACAGGGAAGTACCAGCTTACAATTTGCAATGTAAGAACAGCATCAGGGACGGTGTGGGGGCAGTGGGGTGCTGTATGGCATCTATATGATCTGAAAAAATGAGCCTTGACATCCCTGGAAGTTGAAAAGTAATTTCTCAACTTGCTGGCCACAAATCATATCACTGCAAAAGAAAGGCACTTGCTTGGGTAGTTTTGCTCTGTAACAACAATGGCTAAAACATGACATCTCAGAACCATATGACTCCAGCTGGAGTAGAACCCTAAATATCACTTAATTTGGGAACTTGGCAATACTGGCAACACTTCAGGTGAAGAAAAGAACATGATGGTAGAATGCTGGTAGTGACAATAAATTTTGCTCTCTATGTTTTAATCAGGTCAGAATTTCTAAATTAGATATTGGTGAATACAAGTGATGACACTTGACATTTCAACTCCCTAGTGCTTGGCAAGCCTGTTTGGACAGTAAGAAGAAAGAGGCAGTCAGTCAGAAGATGAAAAATTGTAATTTGGAGACTAACAATGACGTATTTCCTCGTGCTGCTTTGTCCTTTCTTTAGAAACTGCTGTAGCTGCTCTTTGGGATGAAAATGCTGAGAGTAGACTGAAACAGCACTGAAATCCACAAAATGCTGCAACTTGAATTTTGATGAGACAAAATTCTGGTACTGAGCAGAGCATTCTAAGCTTCCCACTTTTGTCTGGCTTTCTCAACCCTGTGCCCTTTGATTATAATGGGAACTTACAACTTGAGCCCTGTAAAAAGCAACTGTTTACCCTGATAAGCTATAAATACCAACAGTAGCTACTAAAGAGTTTGGCACAGCTGTCAGGGAGTGTGCAGCAGGGGTATGGCAGCTATTTGTTCTCCCAAAATCACCTTTTCAATATACTATTGTGATCCAAATAATTGTCTAAACTGAGCACAACTTCAGATTAAATCTTCTGTGATTAAATATTCTGCTTGCTTTCATGGGATACATATATTGTTTACTTTATTACTCAGACCAGCTGAAGCTTCCCGAATTTTCTCTGCCAAGACTTGCTTTAGTAATACCATCTAGAAGATAGAATGACTGTATATGAAATGGCATATATAGTTAATGCCTTGAAATCACTTTTTGGTACATATTAGTGTTTGATTCCTGTGAGAATCAAAGACCTAAACCTAAGTCCAGAAGGATCAGAACAAACAAACCAAGCAAACCAATCAAACCAAACCAAACCAAACAAAAAAACAAAGGCAACATGGAGTTCAGCCCAGGCTTTGTACTGTGCAGATATACCAAATCTTTTCACAGATATGGTCTTGATGAGTAAAAAATAATGATTTGGGAACTCAAATTATGTGACAGTCCTAAAAATACCTGGCCTTCAGACAGTTGAAGCAACTAATATTTATTACATTGGACTTTCTGACTGATAAAGTTGACCACCCATACCTTCTGTGAGAAGAATTCTGCAGTTACAGCTGCCTTTTCTCCATGGTTGAGTATCTCTGCTGATAAATGTGTCACGAGGTCGTGTTTCACTAGAAATACTGAACAACCAGAAATTACTTTAGAAGTAACATCCCTTCTATGATTCAGAGTTCTCCCACTGTATCTACTTACATTTCACCCTACTTTTCATCTATCATAGGATCTATTATTTCTTCTAGAGGACAAAACTGTCCCTTTCCTTCCATTCTCTCCCACGGGTTTTGCTAGAATTCACAGTGATCTGAAATGTCTCTTTCACAGCTGTTTCAAAACATGGTGTCTGATAATCATTATTTTTCTCATTGTCCAGTGCATAAGACCAGGCAGTTGGGATAACACACATTTGACTTGTGGGCAACCAAAGTAGATTTAAAAACCCACTCCAGTTGCCCTTTCATCTCCACCTTGTGGTCAAAACAGATGATGCTGCCCTCTTTCAGAAACACATTTTATTATGGAATGAAATACTTTATTCAACCCAGAGAAATTTGCATAGGGGGTGAAAATATATTCCAAGGCCTACTTTTTGTGAAACTTTAGGAAACTTTAGGGGAAATCACAGTATGATTTTTACCTAACATAATTGCTTGTATGCGTATGGTATAGTAATCAGTCATCATTATATGTAGATTGATTTTAAATATTTAAATTGAAAAGTTTTGTTAGATTTTTTTTAGTCCATCATGACAGTCATTCATCGTGACTCCCATGAAGATTCATCTTTTTCTGAGTAAGTTCATTCTTCTGTATATTTGAGAATAAGAAAAGTGAAAAAATATAATTTAATGAGATTTTTTTCCCCACATTAAATCTAAAGAATTAAGAATTTAAGCATCAAAAGAATTCATTCTTGAACCCCATGGCATAAAGTCTGAAATAAGCAGAACTGAATGAGAGGAACAGTGCCTCTTATATACTTGATAGCTGTGATTTAAGTCATTGTTTCCAAATACAAAATAGAGTTTGTAGTTGCCTCTCAATGTAGTACATATAAATGGGCCAGAATACAGGCACAGTTTCTACTGTGACAAGGTGCATACAGGAAGTAGTTTTCATAATTCAATATTTTTCCTGGTGGAATGGGCTACCTGCCTGCAAAAAATGAGACTCACTGGTTTAGAAGGTTGTTTGTGCTTGCCCTGTCTCTTAGCATATTGTGTTTTGATGACATTATCAGGCAACAAATGAAATGAATAAACTCTATTTGATGCAATGTAAGATAAACTACTGATGTAGAGATATTAAGCAAATTACTTAATAGGAAAAAGTTCATATGCATGACTGGAAATACCAGGTGCAGTAAAAAATAAACAAGGGCCAACCAGCCTGCTGATGGAAAGACAGATAGCAGTAAGTGAAGGTTAGGCAGGCACTACTTATTTTTGCATAGTTACATCAGATGTATTGTGAACATTTTCAGCCTTATCCTGAAGATCTGGCACTGAGCAGTCCCTCATCACTGAGATCGCCCCAGAAAGGAGATCCTTTGACATTGTTGGTCAAACTAGAACTTGTAGGTTTTTAAACCCTTTTGCACAGAGACAAGTAAGGCTCTCTCCAGGCTGATTATTATCTGAAGAATGAAGAAACTGAAGCAAGAAACAATTTTAATTGTGAATAAAAGTCTGGATGCTGACAAAGCCTATATGAAGCCCTAGAATTATGGTTACTTTAAGTGCAGCCCTCTGGGCCAAGACTGTCCTGCTCAGTGGTAGCTGTAAGTGACACACAGCCTATTTTACAATAGCAAGTTGTACTAAAAATACCACCTCAAATATGTTATTAACTCCTTGATACAGCAGATATTCCTGTATTTGAAATTCTACCCTTTTACTGTTGTAAATAGAAATGAACTCTGACTCCAGTAGTGTTATTAGGTTTGCAGTCTCATTACTGAGAGAAATGTGGACGAAAGCATGGCTGCAAACCTTGATAGATACCTCCTAGCCTTGTCAACCTGGGCACTATAGAAATCTTTTTTAATGGTAGCTAAAATCTTCACTGATAATGGGATAAGCAACAGTGATTGCAACTGCATCCTTAGGTCGTTATTTCTTCAGCAATTCTTTTTAATTCAAAAGCAAAAAGTGTCTAAGTCACTACTAGTATTAGAAGAAAAGTTTCCATTTTAGAACTACTTGTCTGATTGAGGTGTCAGGGCTCCATATAATGCTGATGCGAGCAGAAATCATCAATGAGTGGTGACACCATTTGCCTTTAAATATCGTCTTCAGAAAATCTTGTCGTATTTTCAGCACTGAACAAGAGACAAAGAGATGCAGTCCTCAGAACTACTTTTTAAGCACTTACAGAAAAACCATCCTCAATGATATTTATCTGGTATTCAGTTTTCATAAGTTTAATATTTAGTCCATAAGATAGGTTGTAAGTTTTGTAAGTTTGATATTTAGTTCTCATAAGCTTTTACTCCTCCCTAAAGTCTGTTGTCCTAATGCCAGCATGAAGACAAATAAATTCCAGAGGACCAAGGTCTGTGGTCAGCTCTTTCTGTCATAGCATCCAATTATCCTGCAACATGTTTATTTTTGGAACAGCAGTTCTGCATTGTGACTGCTATTGATACATTGGGTTAATGCAGCTCTTATTCCCTGGTCAGCTGGGATAGACATTTAGCCTACATCCATTTCAGGATGTAATGTGACCCTTCCTCAACTGGTCTCCACAACTTCAGTATCCCATACCTCATTTAAACACCTGGGCTTCTGACCTGGTCTCTAATATGATCTCAGTGTCAAAGACCAAGACTAAGTTAGGAAGAAACAGCCTGGGCACAGGGCCCTGGCCCTGTGTGTAACAGTGCCATGTTCCAAAGAACAGCCTGACTCACCCATTGCTCTTGTGGTTCCCTCACACAAGGCAAAGGCAGCTTTTGCACAATATTCAAGCCTGATCTTGTCTCTGTCTCAGATGGGCCTTCCATACAGTCTGGCTTGTGCTAGATTCCTGTTGTGCCAGTACAACTGCAACCAGAGTCATTGCTCTCTCTTCACTACTGTCCTCTGACACCCCATTATTCTGGTGGCTTAGGTCCTTGAAGCTGAAGAGTTTCCACCCCCTGCCCTTTTGCAAAGCTGGCTCCCTGTACCTTCTTTGCCTTGCCTCTCCTCGTGGGGCCGATTTATGGCTGATAAACCCTGCAGCAGAACTTAAATGGGGTAGGAGTCTTTTCTTGTCTGTGTTTCATATCAGAGGGAGTTTTCTTATTCTGAGCTACTGGAAGAAACATATCCTTCTTTTCGCACTGAAAATGCAAAAATTATACAGTTCCTCCCCAATGCTTCTGCAAAGTGATAAAAATAGATGGTTTTTTACATTTGTAATGTTGATCTTTTTCCAGTGAAGAGGTGACAGGCATTAGCAGAAGTGGAGTTGAGTCCACATCCTGAAAACTGAAGGTGTTCCAGATACTTCGAGAGAACATGAGGAATGAGGCAGAGATGATAGATACCTGGCACATTCTTCTCAGGCTTGGGAACTGGTACCAATCCTGTTCCATATTCCTGTTCTAGTGCCTACTGTCTATCTCTGGAAAACTTAACATAATCAGAAGCAAAACCACATAGCCTGGGGGAGCTTTGAGCACTTGTCAGGCCTATTTGTCCATTGAATACTTGCCTAAGTGAGAAGTTGTGCTGGAAAGGACCCTGTGTTATTTTAAGTTGCTCCTGCCCCTTCTGGAAATTATTTGCAGGCCTCACAGGATATCTCAGGCTTCTGTCCTTTGCTCCCCATCTCCAAAATACTAAAGAAATCACCTGACTTATCTCAGTGGTAGAGGGTTACTTGCTTAGATACCTGATCAGCAGTCTGATTTACAATAACCAAGCACCATTCTGCAGCAGCAGGACCACTTTCACTGTGTGATCTTGATCTCTATGGTTATTTAAAATATATATTCAGGGCACTGTAGCTTTTTGCTACTGAATTCTTTGTGGCTTTCGGTCATGCAATTGCATTACCACAAAGAACGGATAGCAACTCAGTCTAGTTTTGTGAAGTGCTTACTGTGCTGCTTCTCAGTGCAAAAGGAAAATGTTCTCTTTGCTCTGATGACTGAGTTACACATCACACCTTTTTTTTTAAGAAACTTTTAAAACATCCTTATTTTAAAATCCAGTTTTACCTTGCTTAGAAATTCTACACAAGCACACACATAAATCTGTATGTCTATGTGGTACCTCTTAGTATAGTTAACTTTTCTTCAAAATACTTAGTAAGACATGGATGTGGTTGTGCAGAAGCCTCTTTTAACTGACAGTCAAAATACTGATGGTATCAGGTGGAAATTTTGTGCCTATATTCTTCAGATATACTGCTGACAAGAGAGTGGCTGTGAGGGAAAGAGCATGAGAAATGTCAGGGAGACAGGGAATGTCAAACCCTCCAAAATCAGACTGTAGTGGGTTTGTCTCTTCCTCTTGCTGTATGTAGTCATCTACGTGGTCATTCTTCTGATCATAAGAAAAGAGCTTGGTATGTCAGGGCATGCCACCCTGCTGGGCAAAGAGAACAAAACGAAGAGGTTTTTATCCAATGCAGACATGTTTTGGCTTCTGTGGAAGTTCCCAACACTAGTTGCAACTTCACGTGTCTCAGTGACACAGGACAGAATAAAAATGGAAAGAAACCTATCTATAGAATCTGCTTGTTTCCAAAGAATAGTTTGACTTATTTATGTTCCAGAAACAAGAGGAACCATAGAATTTCTTTGTAAAAAAAGCCTTCTCACAATTTCTCCCTTCTGGAGGGGCATACTCACTGACAGATTTGAGGCTTCACAGACACTGAGAGAGATACTAAATACTTCATAAAATTCAGATTTTTCTACTTTGGACACATGTAATGAAACGTGATGCAACTGTGAAGCTCTCTTTCTCATCAACGGCCAGTTCTGTGCTGACAGGCCAGAATATGGGGCTAGCTAGAAGTAGTTGCCACTGGTAATGGTGTTGACACAGCTAAAGGCAAAAGAGACTGGTGCATGACTTTCTTCTTCAGTCACTGGCTCTCCTGGTTTTGGCCCATTTTCTAAGTGTCTCTTGGGAATACTTTTGTAAGTATAACCCAAGAATCCCGGTGCCACAGACCCCCAGGACAGCTACTGACCCACACAGGGCAGCTAAAAATCAGACTTTGTCTTCCCAGCTCTTCACCCTTGTCATCTTTGTGGCACACAGTCTTCAGGGTAATGCAACATACAAGGAAACACACTTTACAGGTTGAGTTTCTAAAGCAAGCTCCTTCTACTTCACAGTATGGGGCATATGGGCTAAATAGGCATACTTGTTTGTCATCTTCCTCAGTTTCCTTGCTGCTCTTCAGCAGTGATAGGGATTTGGTTTGATGATCACAGTTATAGGTTTCTTCTCTAGATACTTCTATGGGACTTTTCCTCTGAACCTTAGAGGCTCATTGTTTTTTTCTGTCATGGCAAATCTAGCAATCTTAAATCCCCCTGATTTGGGAAATGCAACGAGTGTTCTTCTGTTCTGCTATTGACAAAGGGCTGTGTCACTATGTCTCCATTTCCCTTTTCTGAAATGGCAGGGCTAGCCCTTTGTTTTATTTTGCTGCTACTTAAAGTCTTAGAATTGGCTTGAGTTTGAATTATATGGATCTCTTCCTGTCTTTAGTAATCCTTCTGTTTCAGAATGATATAATTGCTTTTGCCAAGACTCCTGGGGTCTGGGTCTACACTGATATCTGTGTATAAAAATCTTACAGCAACACTAGACTATACCTGTGCTTTCATTCTCTGGATGTTCCTTTGGGAAGAAAGGAATATACATGAATGTCTTCTCTGGGAAGAAAGATTCAGTGAATAGAGCAATGCATATATGAATTGTACATTTACGAAGTCCAATCCGCTGATTAATTTTGTGCAGGCCTTTATGGAACTCAGCACAGCATATCACTAACAGAAAGGCAAACACTGTAAAACATTAACCACCTCATCTAAGATATGTCACTGCTGCAGATTTTTACATGAAATATTGTCCATACTTTCTGATATAGGTGAAATGTTATTGAATTATTGATCTAAATTAAAGAGCAAAGGAAAAAAATTTAAATATCAGTCTGGGGCAGATATCTACCACAGATAATTCCAGCTTAAACTCATAACATTTGGTAATATTATAAACTGTGAAAACCAGATTTTTATAATGGGAACTGTGCCACACTTAAGAGCTGACTGTATCAGTCTCATCTACAAGCACCCACCCAAGCTTCTGCACAGTACTTGCATAAGCCTACTTGTGAAAAAAACACAGTATATTTTCATCAGAGTAAAAGGTTTTTCCTCCTACTCATGTTTCAGGGCGTTCTTTTATAGATTAAAGGGTTTTTGCCGCTTTTTTTAATCTAATCCCTTTCCAAAGTGACGTTTCACTTAGCAGAATGTCCTGAAGCCTCTCCTATGACTCCCATCAGGCATACTGACTGAAAGGATCTATGGATTAAGGTGCTGCACTGTCTGTAGCATAACCTTGTTCCAGACTGCAGACTTCCTGTTTGCTATTGAGCATGTCGTTTTCTAACTATAATCCCATGCATATTAGAAGTGCTATTGTGTGAGTAAACATACTGAAGATTAAGAGGGGCAACTAGCAAGGTACTGCTGTCTTGGGATAGGTGGAATGGTCACTGGGAGCTCACATGCTGAGAAGATGTGGGTGGAATTTTCATAATCCTCTGATGGACAGATACACTGAGTAAAACATAAAGAACCTGTGGTCACAGATTTGCTGCCTTGCAAGTAAGCATGTGTGGCAGGGGAAGACTTGAAACTTACTGATCTCGGTTTGTTTTGGTAATGGAAAGTTAGAAGTAATGGCTGATTTTCTCACTAGATGCTCCACCTACCCCTTGTTCACTTTGAACCATTAGTGTAAAAATACTACATCAAGAAGATGATCAGAAAAAAAGCACAGAAAATCATGTTAAATGCGCATTATTAAAGGTTTGAATATGAAGCAGTTGGAAGCAGTAAGAAAACTGCATAGTTTATGTGCATTATTGTACAGTCAGTCACAATGAGGCAGTGTACACAGACCCCAGGGAAAGACTATGCAGAATTAATGAGGGGCTTCCTTGTTTTTCCCATCTGTGGCTGGGCCTTTGCTGGAATGACCTGCAGCTGAGGCAAACTGGGTCTGTAGGACCCAGTACTAGTACTGGTGATAGCTTAATAGGGTTGTCTTTCACTTGCTTGACACAGATACCATGTCGGAACTTAGAGTAGTCTTTTCTGCTGTTCTGAGGTGTGCCCTTTTTCTTCCTTCAAGAGAGTTCAAGAATGGATTATCTGCAAATTGTGGCAACGCTCCAGTTTGCTTATGACCCTGTGCTGTCCAGGGTGCAATGCTGAGCCTTGCTGTCCTCAAGAGAAGCGAAATCAGTGGCTGGGTATGCAGAAAGGAGTTGTTAAAAGAGATGCTGGCTCTTTCTTTTCTCTCATGCTCTGGCTGGATACCCCCACCTTCAGTGATGACGCTACTGCTCCAATCTCAGCCTGAGAGGCACTAGTGGGGAAGAACCAGTGCAACTTCTCCTTGGCACCTGTGAAATTTTGACCCAGCCTAGTGGTGGCTCCTGGCTGTAGCATGTTGCTTGGGTGCAAAGTGGAATGAAGTGTAAGTATGCCTGTTAATGAGGTGTGTCCTGACAAGTGTGTGCAAAGATCAGCTGATTCAAATCAGTCAAGTGCCTTCCATTGTGCTAGGTTTGTTTTCACTCACCAGTGTAAGTATGCTTTCTAGAGTATGTTTCTGCAAATAAGGGTGTGGTAGAACCTGGGTTCATGTTTGAAGAAGAAACAAAAGCAAAGATTTAATTAAAATAAACTCCCAGATTCTAGAGTTATATGGCAATTTCAGTTGCCTCAAGTCTCAGGCTGTAGTGTTCTTCAGAGTAGTATTAGGAATGACTGTAGCACAGGGCAGTAACTCACCCAGGGCTGCATCCACCAGCATAATGTCAAATGCTACATTAGGGCAATATTTTGCTGCTATGTCATGAGCTGACATGCAGAATAATGAAGCATCTGGGTGAGTGTGGGGAGAGAAACACTCTTCATATCCAACCTTTTCTCTATTCAAATGTTGACTGAAAAAGCTATTTCTCTTACATTCACATGGGAATAAATTTACTGATATGGCTCCACTTTTTTTTTTTTTTTGGTTATTCATATCCTGGTGCATGAGACCACAGAGACTTGCTCATGTTCTTTCTGACATGTTTGATATGTGTCAAACCAAGGCAACAGTTCAGGGGAGGATTTTTGCCTGGAAACACCTGGCAGGACAGGCCTTTTTGCCAGTGCTCTGACAATTTTGGCACTTGGGCACGTGTTACTGCTTCACGGACATCAGGGGACATTGAAGCAAAAAAATATAAATTCATGAGAGTTACTGAACTAATCCAGCCTTCCTCAGCCTAGAGCAGGTGGATCTACAGGTTGTTGTGACAGCTTGTCAGTGGGATGACATGAGTTTGTATCGTTTTCCCAAGCTTCACAAATACTCTAAAGTGAGACCACCTTTCAGTCGCCCAGTGTGTCTGTTCATATTCAAACAGAAGTAGCAGGGGAATGAAGGGGCTTTTACTGAGGACTTGTAAAACTGAAATGATGTTAACATAGAAGAGACACAGCTGGTAATGCTGCAGTGGCCTCTGAAATAATGTGGCAACTGAACATGGTATGTGAAAGGTTTTATGTAGATCTTTGGGTCAGGCTAACCAAGTGACAAAAAAACTGATTCTGTGGTCTCTCAGTAGAGCATTCCTGCTGGGGAAGGACTAAAACGTAAAAAATACAGTTCTCATTTAGAAGTGAAAGCTGAAAAGTTAGTGCAGTCTCTGAATTTGTTAGAAATTTCCTCCCCTTCTTGAGATGAGTGGTGGAGATGTTTGGGGTTTTTTTTGGTTTGGTTTGGTTTGCTTTTTTTGAGGAGAACAACAGTTTAAAATTGATATATGTAAAAGACAAAAAAAAAAGTCCCGCCAAAAGGCAAACAATCTCTTTCTGCTGTTGCAGTGTAACCCTGGACAGCAACTAAGCCCCCATTAGCCACCTATTTACTCACTACCTTCCTAGTGGGATGGGGGAGACAATTGGAAGGGTAAGTGAGAAAACTGGCAGATTGAAATAAAGACAGTTTAACAGTAAAACAAAGCTGCATGTGCAAACAAAGCAAAACAAGGAATTAATTCACTGCATCCCATGGGCAGGCAGGAGTTCAGCCATCTCCAGAAAAGCAAGGTTCTATCACATGTGACAGTGACTTGGGAAGACAAATGCCATAATGCCAACCACCTCCCAAGGTGTCCTGCTCCCACATGAGCTCATACACAGGTCACAGTCCCTTTGACTTCAGTTCACACTGGAGTTCCAGCCTTTTCAGCACAGCAGAGATGCCCTGGCCACATGCCAGCCCAGGTGCATCACCAGTGCCATTATCCAAATGCTCCCAGGATCAGCAGAGTAAGGTGATCGGCAGCACAGCTCTACAGCCAGCAGGAAAAGCAAAAAGCCACCAATTATGAGCACTAGACTCAGGAAAACAAGCCCCATAAAAGCACAGGAGCCTGCTGATTTATATCTGAACAGCAATAGCAGCTATAACCTCCAGCACATTTCAATCAAATTTGTCCTTATCATGTAGTGGACACACCATTATGAAGACCAATTTGCAGTGAGAGAAAGGATAGAAATGTTCTTAGTTGCTCTGGTAGTTGTACAGGAGACTGTGCTGAAACTCTGTCTGTAGAATGCTTAAGTTGCTGTATCTTCTCTCCTGCAGAAGGATTTTGCGATGGCATTGAGAGTAAATAGAGCAAGGAGTAGGGCCAAGGCTGGTTACAGAACCCTGTGGATTCTGGTATTCAAGTCTGATCTCTTTGATCCCTGATGGGAAACTGCAACCAAAGATGTGACATATTTTTCTTTCTAGCTGAAGACCTGACAAAAACTGGAGGAAAGGTAAAGAAACATAGTGAACAGAACTTAAAAAGAACGTGTCCTGAATACCATGGACACCAGTGGGCTGTTGCTAACCGAGATGACACCTATGTTGGTACCTCTGAAATGTTGACTTGCCCTGAATCTCGTGAAGAGAGGAAAGGAAGATGAGTGTGTAGTCCCTTTGTCTGTAATACACTTAGTAAGAGCCAAGCAGAGCTGTGGCTTTGCGGATGGTCCTACCCTACAACGAGGGTGCTGGTGGAGAAGCTCTTTGCACGTAGGTTTGTGTGTGCAGGTGCTCAGGGCTTGCTGAGCTGCTGCAGAGATGAGATGTAGCTGAGTACAACTTGCAGGCAGGCAGTTGACATGCACTGTGGAAACAGGTACGAAGAAATATTAGCTAAAGTCAGTGTGGTTTTCTGCTTGCAGGCCTCTGGGTAGTCAGGTTACCAGAAAGAGTTAGCAGTAATTTTGTTGGCTTCTGAATTGTTTGTTCTTCTAGCTCTTGTTTCTGAGTTCATTTGCACTGTGTGTCAGCTCTGCAGAATGCAGACTCTGTTGGGACTAAACATCTGTACCTGACAACAATGGAGAGAACGGAGCTGGGTCTGTAAGAGTGAAAGGAGCAGTTCCATGGTTCTGTGCCAGCAGAATCATTGTCTGTATCCTGCCAGTCTTCTGCAGAAACCTCCCCAGGCAGTGATTTGCACCAGGTTATGGGCTGCACCAGGATAGGCTGAGGGGCAGCAAGGTAGTGGTATTAAAACCTGGACAAGTGAAGGAGTGAAGTGACATGGCATTTCCTCTTATGTATAAAGCTAGAGAACTACCCCAAATCTTAGTGTGCTGAGACTGAAAAGCATGATCTTTTTATTACTGGTGTTTAGGCCCTGACTCCTCCAGTAGCTGGTTCAGATGTGAAATGAGGCTCACAAAGCTTGAGATGGGGTCAGGCACGGGTAGAAGAAGTGAGTGAACAACAAACATCTAGGTCATGTTCCACCTTGGAGTTCCTTGTTCTCTCCCCTCTCCTCCTCACTGCACTTGT
>JAWWLV010000001.1:21792010-21810646 GCA_035041135.1 Platyrinchus mystaceus
CAAAAAAAAAAAACAAAAAACGATTAGCAGTGTTCCTGAAGTAATTCTTGAAAAGTTTTGGGTTTTTTCTCTACATTTGCCTCCGGTTATTCACACCACTGGGGTGGCAGGAGAGAGGCCTGCTCTGTAGATTCCAAACTGGTTGGAACCAAATAAAGGGCATTTGTAGATTTCTTTAGGAGCACTCTTCTAGGTATGCATGTAGCAGCCAGTCTGTCCTGAGCTGTGCACATTTGAGCTCTGTCTTGCTGTAAAACAAAGCAGATGTTAAGAAGATTTGATTTACAGGACTGAAGTAGAATACAGGGGTTTTTTCCCCTAGGTTTACACAGTTAGCCTCTCACCATTAACTGCTTTCACTGATCATAAATTTGAGAAACAGCATTTCCGTAGAAGTCTGTCTTATTACAAAATATTTGAAGCTATCTCTGAGAAGCAACATGTATGTTGCTGGCTGGCCTTTTCTTAAGGGATGGAATTTCCCTCCCTACAGCTTTGTAACTAAGCTCAATACAAAGAAAGTAGGATATAGCCTTTGTTATCTTCTATTTAAGTCCTTCCTGGACTTAAATCTACTCATTGTAATAATTAAACTATTCAGAATTATAGCACTTTAAACAAAAGTCTGTGATTGCAGAAGAAAAAGCTGCCTCTGTCTCAAAGAAAAGGTAGCGTTCCCCAGGACCCCCAGGCTTGCCTGGCTGTAAGGCCAACATCAGGACATTTTTTATATATTACTTTAATAAAGATACTGATGGAAGTTTACTTTCATTACATGGTGCTAAAATTGCAGTACTTCTTTGACGCTCAAATGTTTCAAGGACATACATTTATTTCTGTTGGTTTTGTAGCCCTATGAACTGCGGTCATGGAGAAATATAATGTAAAAAGCTCCGTGTTTTTTTTAAATATGAAAACAGCGCTCTGATACATATCAATTAAGCAGTAAAACTTCACAGGTTTTCTTACTATAGTGTGAACACAGGTGGCAACAGTTTTGTGGTTAGTTTGGTTTTGTTTATTTTATCCAAAACAGAACTGACCTCTATATAGTTCAACTTAAACAGAAATTACTGATTTTTAAAAAAATTTCTTAACTTTTTTACTTATCAGGATAGCTCTTGGAAAACCGATGGCTGCAGCAGGGAGCCAGAGGATGCTACAGGACTGGGTTGTTTTGCCCCATTCCGTGGCCAAACACAGCATCAGTGCACAGAGCCCTCAGCAGCTCAGAGGTGTTGTTGGGCTTGGCCTGAGTCTCTAAGAGCACAGATAAGAAGACCCAAAGCTAAACAGATGACAAAAACTCAGAGGAGCTGTTGACTTCCTCAAAGGCAGAGAGGCCCTGCAAAGAGGCCTTGATAATGGCTGGGCAATCACCAACCATATGAAGTTTAACAAGGGAAAGTGCCGGATTCTGCACCTGGGATGGGGCAACCCTGGATGTTCATACAGACTGGTGAATGAGCTGCTAGAAAGCAGTTCCACAGAAAGGGGCCTGGGAGTCCTGGTCAATGGCAAGTTGAATATGAGTCAGCAGTGCCCTGGCAGCCAGGAGGGCCAGCTGTGTCCTTGGGGGCATCAGGCAAAGCATCGCCAGCCACCCGGTCGAGGGAGGGGATTGTCCCGCTCTGCTCTGACCTGGGGCGGTCTCACCTTGAATATTGTAAGCAGTTTTGGGCACCACAATATAAGAATATAAAGCTATCAGAGAGTATCCACAGGAGGGAATGAAGATGGTGAAGGGTCTGGAGGGGAAGCCATTCAAGGAGTAGCTGAGGTCACTTGGTCTGTTCTGCCTGAAGGGGACTGAGGGGAGACCTCGGTCTTCAACATCCCCATGAGGGGAAGCGGAGTGGTTGGCACTGATCTCTTCTCTCTGGTAACCAGTGGCAGGATCCGTGGGAATGGCTTGAAGTTGCGTCAGGGGAGGTTTAGGTTGGATATTACATAAAGGGTTTTCAGCCAGAGGGTGGCTGGGCACTGGAACAGGCTCCCCAGGGAAGTGGTTACAGCATCAAGCCTGATAGAGGTGAAAAGCGTTTGGACAATGCTCTCGGGCACATGGTGTGACTCTTGGGGCTGTCCTGTGAAGAGCCAGGACCTAGACTCTATGGTTCTTTATGGTCCCTTCCAACCCAGCGTTATCTGCCGCCGCCGAGCCGGGCCTTGACAGCCCCGGGCCAGGCGGGGGCACCCAAGATATCCCGCCCTCCCCGCTCCGCCCCACTATTCCTCTGTCCCGCCCCACTATTGCTCTGTCCCGCCCCACTATTCCTCTGTCCCGCCCCACTATTCCTCTGTCCCACCCCACTATTGCTCTGTCCCGCCCACCGCCTTCCGGGCCGGCCGGGTTCCTCCTGCCGCTGCCGGGATGCTGCTGCCGCGGGCGGGCGGTGTGGCGGGCCGGGTCCCGCCGGCCGCCCTGTCCCAGGTGCTGCGGCTGGAGCGGAGCCGCCGTACCGGGATTATGTTCCCGCTACAGAAGCTGGAGCGGTACCTGGCGCCCGGCACCGACACGGCGCGGTTCCACATCTTCGAGCCCGAGCTGAGCGCACTGCAGCGCGCCGAGGAGCTCTTCAGGTCCGGCCGGGGCCACCCCATCGACTACGTGAGCTCCGCCGTCCGCATGGACCACGCTCCGCCGCCGGCCCTGCCCGAGGTCAGGGCTGCGCTGCCCCCGCGCCCCTCGGCTGTGACCCTGCTGGGATAGCGGCTTCCCTCCGCCCGGGCCGGGCTGAGCTGCTTCGGCAGAGGGGTGTTGGCAGTGGTTGTGTAGCTCTGGGGGCAGCAGGGTCAGAGCACTGCACAGTGCGTGCTGCACTTGCTGCTGTTGTTTTAAAATAGTTTATTTGTCGTTGCTCTCCGTTGTGCAACCCAGCGGCCTGGCCCGGCTCGTGGCACAGGACACTGCTGTCACCAGGGACTGGCGCCAAGGGCTGGGACATGACCAGGACTGTGGGAGGGGGTACCCCCTGCCCCGGCACACTGAGGGCAGGTGTAGATGTGTCCTCTCTGCCTCTCCCTTTGCAGGTGTGCTTCATCGGCAGAAGCAATGTGGGGAAATCATCTTTAATCCGAGCCTTGTTTTCACTGGCTCCAGAAGTGGAAGTCAGAGTGTCAAAAACTCCGGTGAGTGACTTTTTAACGTCCCTCCATCTTTGTCAGAAACTGGTGCCAGGCCAGAGAGTAGGGCTGAGAAGGGTGGGATGGGACAAGCTCCTGGGTAACCTGAAGCAGGAGAACGTGCCAGCTGTGATGGCCTCCAGCTCATGGCTGGCAATGGCCTTGCTTAAGCACAGGAAGAGGCAGAAAGAGCCCAGCTTAGCTCTTTGGCCAGGTTTGGCACATGTGCCAGACAGAGGAGTTGAACAGCTTGAGCAGATGTGCTGTTAAGTCCTTTGAGAAGAAGCTGAGACACCTGTGAAGGTATTTTTAGTCTGTTTTATGGATAGAGCCATGTAGGATTGCTACAAGGGTAGGAGACTGGGCAGCTTAAAGCAACAGTAGCATTCTGGGGCAGCAGGGGCATGGAATAGAGACGTTTTGTAGGGCATCTCCTAGTACACTGCTTAGAGCAGCTTCTTTAAACCACTACCTTCCCTCATCTTGCCTAAATCCTCTTTTTAGGGCCACACCAAGAAGATGAATTTCTTCAAAGTAGGGAAGTACTTTACTCTGGTGGATATGCCAGGATACGGCTACCGTGCCCCGCAAGACTTTGTGGAGATGGTGGAGGCCTATCTGCAGGAACGGCGCAAGTAAGGGACTTAGCTGTACCTCCACAGCAGTGAAAGCCAGATGCCTATATACACTGTCATGTAATTAGGTGAAGAAATGAAGAGGGGTAGGTGCTTCCAGAGTAATATTGGTTATTTCTGAAATAATTTCCCAGGGAGCTTCCGTAGGTCATTCATTCATGCTCACATCAAAACAGCAGAAAAGACTGAGGTGCTGCTCCATGCTGACCTTCATCTTCCATGCATGGCTTTTCTTGACTCTTCCTATTCCCCGATCCCATGTTTTTGTTTCTCCTTATGAATTTGGAAGTAGCAGAGCAGGTATGAAATAATGGTGGCAATTATTGTTGCTTGTCTTTCTGGCAGCTTGAAGAGGACTTTTCTGTTAGTTGATGGTGTAGTTGGACTCCAGAAAACAGATCATATTGCAGTGGAGATGCTGGAAGAGTTTGGGATTCCTTATGTGGTAGGTAATGCTGCTTTCTTGGGTTGGTTATAAGGTATGGGTAATCTATAAGGGTATGTACCCTCTACTTGAGCTTATGCAGGTTGTTCTATCCAGGCAGTAAGCCCACCCCCTTTATTGTTAACAATATACGCCTGAAATATGTTGAGTGAGGCAAGTGGGATTTAAGGGTTTTTTTGTTTTGTTTATTAAATGAATACTTTTTTTTTTCAGTGCTCAGCTTGAGGAGCTTGAAAATGCTTGCTCCTTATGGAGGCTATAGAAGTGTTTTGGTTAACTGTGTTAGACAATTTTTCCCCCTAGATATGACCCAGAGCTTTCAGTCTGCCTTGCAGGATGGTCCAGGACTCTTACAGATGTTCCAGGCTAGCAGCAAAATAATCTTATTTTCCTCTTTTAATCCTCCCTTCTGGATCCATGCAGATGGTGTTAACCAAAATTGACCGAGCTCCCCAGGGACTGTTGTTAAAGAATGTGCTGGGGATCCAGGAGTTTGTAAAGGAGAACACTCAGGGATGCTTTCCTCAACTGTTCCTGGTCAGGTAAAGCTCTGCTGCACTGCTGCCGTTTCCTTTTGGGTGGTAAATTGAGTAGGGCAAGCTAAGCTGAAATGGGTTTGTCCACTTTAGAGGCAGCCGCTCTCTATGCACCAAGGATGGAGGGTGGGCTGCTGATGGGGAAATGTCCCTTTTCTTCTTCCCCCTCCTCTGCAGGGTTGTTTTCAAGGTTGCTTCTTCCTTTGGCCTTTCTCAGAGGTGGGCAGCAGTCCTGGTGCTGGATGTTACCAGGCTTTGTCATTCTATTTGGAGTTCTGGTAACAGTAGCAGCTGTCATACCGAGGTGTACTGCATAGCGGGAGATGTAATTGAACACATCCAGTGGCTGTTTGCTTGTATTACTCCAAGACACAGCATTGTCTGGCACTAAACATCCACACCTCTGTTTCCACAGTTCTGTGGAGTTTTCAGGAGTTCACTTGCTAAGGTGTTTTGTAGCCCATGTTACTGGAAACCTACCTGCTGTAGAGACCAGCTGAAAAGACTGACTCCTGATCTGCTCAGCTCATCCGGAACAAAAGGTCTGTGGTTTTTTGTTGTAAATAACCCAAGGTACTAGAAATTGTTTAGGATAAATTAATATATGTAAAACTAAGCTTTTTGCTTATTGAGTTTGTCAATTCGGGAAGTTTCCAGTGTGAGTGAATCCAGGTTGTTATAAAACTGTTTTATGAAACCTACATGATTTTGCTGAGAAATTCCAAAGACAACTGAAGTTTTAATACAGCATTTCCTCTCCCTCCACTGAAATGTTCAAAAAGATACCACTGCATGCCTAAATTCTGCTATATTTGGGATATAGAGGCATTTAGTTTAGAACAGAAAAACTATAGCCCTAACATTAAGCAAACTGTACTTGCCCAGTGGAACTGAATGGTACACAGAAGTTTACTTCTCTCAGCCAGGGTTAGGGTTAGGATAGCAGGAGCCAAAAGCTACCACTTGTACAACCTTCCTGCTCTAAGGCCATCTAGAGTGGAAATAGCCAACATATTGTCTGTGAAGGTGTGTTTAACTTCTTGTATGTTTTACTTTTGTAACTTCCTGTCTTCTGTGTTCAGTAGGTGCAGCGAAATCTCATGCCTTGCTTGCATACATTGAGTTGTCCCTGTTTCAGAAGTGTGAAGGAAAGGACACATCTTCAATGGGGTCTACTTTTTGATCACTGTTGGCTTGAAACAGTGGAATGAAAGACTGACATCTAGAGGAACCCTCTTCTTCTGTACATTATCATCAGTCAGTGCTGCATTTACCTTCTGTTCTCGATCCAGCATGAAGTTCTGCAGCTGCACTCGGATGAATTGCCAGATCTGAAACCTGTTGTCCATTATCTGCATCTGTTGTACGCTGGCAGGAAGCACAGTACTGATGTGTCCCATACTCCTTTAAGCATACTGTAGCAGCTCGGAGAACTGTGTCCCACACCAGCTGTGTCTGGCAAAGAGCACCTGAAACTGCAGGGTACAGAGTCAGACAAAAGGAGAGCTGTCAACAGCAGCAGTCATGCAGGAGAACTTAGACCTATCAAGTGCCTGTGTCGAACTCTGGCACTCAGACTTTGTCATGCCTTGACGTAGCCAAATATGGGTGTGCAGTTGTCAGTTACTTACATTAAGTGTTTAAACCTCATGAAAGGGCAGTTTTTTCTAAACCACTCTGAGGGTGAGAAGGTGACTTTTGTAGCCCTTTCATTATGTAACTCCTTGTAACTCTCAGACTAGATGTGAGGTGAGGTTTGTTTTCAACACTCATGTAAGAAGTGGGGAATGTGATAAATTCAGTTGAAAGACATGGCTCTCTAGCTTCTGCATTTTAACAGTAATCAAACCTGTAAATCTCTTAATATTTTACCTCTAATCCCAAAATGCTACAGAGCAAACCAGCCCAGGGGATGTATGATCCTAGGGGAAAGTGCAGTAGTATCTAGACAGATGGAACAGGTGAAAGTGAACACTTCAGGAAAAATTCTTTCTTAGTATCTTAAAAACAGGATTTTTGAAAAGCGTCAGTCTTGTCATGGCTGTCATTTTCAAGGCCTCACCTATTGACTGGAGAGCCTCTGAAAATAACCCTGTATATGTAAAAAAGTGCAGTTCTGGTTTTAGTCACTCTTCTGAACAAAACCCCTTACGATGCCAGGAGAAAGGGGCAGGCAACTCAGGAAGTGTTTAAGGATGTCATTAGTTTATGCAGAAAGAAATAGGAAGGTGAAAGCTCAATTAGAACTTAATCTGGCTACTTCTGTAAAGAATAATAAAAGGTATTTTTATAAATACATTATTAGCAAAAAGAAGGGCAAGGAAAACCTCATTCTTTATTGGACATGAGGGGAGAATATAGTTACCAAAGACGAGGAAAAGGTTGAGGTACTTAACATCTTCTTTGTCTCAGTGTTCAACAATAAGATAGGTCATCCTCAGGACAGCTGGCAGACAGGGACAGGGAGCAGAATAGCTCCTCTGTAATCCAGGAGGAAGCACTTAGTAACCTGCTGAGCCACGTGGATCCTCACAAGTCTATGGGCCCAGATGGGATCCATCCTAGGGTGATAAGAGAGCTGGCGAAAGAGCTCGCTAAGCTGCTCTCCATCATTTATCACCAGTCCTGCCTCACTGAGGAGGTCCCAGAAGACTGGGGTTTGGCCCATCCATAAGAAGGGCTGGAAGGAGGATCTGGGGAACTAAAGGCCTGTCAACCTGACCTCAGTGCCTGGCAAGGTTATGGAACAGATCGTCTTGAGTGCAATCACACAGCACTTACAGGGTGGCTGGGGGATCCGACCCAGCCAGCATGGATTTAGGAGAGGTAGATCCTGCCTGACCAACTTAATCTTTTATGGTCAGGTGACCCACCTGGTGGATCAGGGGAAGGCTGTGGATATGGTCTACCTGGACTTCACCAAAGCCTTTGGCACAGTGTCCCAAAGCATACTCCTAGAAAAGCCCACGGCTTGGGTGGGGCACTGCTGGGTTAAGAACTGATCAAGGCCAGGTTGGATGGGGCATTGAGCTACCTGGTCTGCTGGGAGGTGTTCCTGTCCATGGCAGGGGTGTTGGAACAAGATGATCTTTGAGGTCCCTTCCAACCCCTTAACATTCTATGATTCTATGAACATGGGCAAGTGCATCTTGCTCAAGGGAAGGAAAAGCCCCTGTGAACCACACAGGCAGACCAAGAAAAGACCTTTCTAACACCATGGCTGACCCTCTTTCAAGCAGGGAAATGGACCAGACACCTTCTGAGTTCGCTTTCAGACCACGATATCCTGATCTGACAATCCAATAATGAGTGTCGACTATAGATTTGGGGAGGGTCACCAGACGTCTCCCAGTAGATCCTTGGTGCCACGGCTCCACCCAGCACCCTCCCGCCCCACAGCACCGCCCCGAGCCCGCCCCTCCGCGGCCAGGCGGGCTCGGCGAGGCGGGGCCTGGCACGGGGAAGAGGAATAGGAATCCCTTCCGGCGCAGTCTGGCAGCCATGGCCGATGAGGAGGAGGACGTGCCGGTGAGTGGCGGGGGCGGGGGCTGCAGTTCCCGGTGGTCCCCATCCCATCCCAGCCGCGGGCGGGGATGCAGCGGGAAGGGGCCGGATCCCGGCGGGCGCTGACCGCGGCCTCTCCCCGCTGTGCTCGTGTAGTTCGAAGAGGACGCGGAGGACGCCGGCGGGGGCCTGGACGGCGGGCAGGGCAGGAGGAAGAGACTGTTCTCCAAAGAGCGTGAGTCGAGCCGGGGCTGGACAGCCCAGCCCTGCCAGAGCGGGTCACTCAGCTGAAACTCTGAGCAGACAGCTATGGAGTTCCTAAGCTCACTTTTCCTTAGCAAAACAGCGGCTTTCGTTCTGTGCCCTGGCTGCAAGTGCAGAAAGCTGTCATGTAGACCCCCCCAAACATACTGCTGGTGCATCCTCTGAACCGAGCTGTGCCCACAGACGGTTATGCTGTAAGTCTGTGCAGCACTTTGCAGGCTGAATTAATAAGTAAAGAGCTTGTCATCAGATGTGCTTTTCTGTATGTACAGCCCTGGCTTTTATTGGCTTCTGTTTATTTCCTGTATGTTTGCTCAAGAATTGCCCTGCCTAACAGACAAGAGTTACATTCCTGCACTACCCTGGAGCAGGAATGTGCAGGCTGGAGAACTCTGACTAGATGTGTGCTGCTGACACTACTGAATGGATGGAAGGAGCCTCACACTGAGTATTTCTTTGTGCAGTAAGATGCATGATGTATGGATTCGGGGACGACCAGAACCCTTACACAGAATCTGTGGACATTCTTGAGGACCTGGTAATAGAGTTTATCACAGAAATGGTAAGTCAGCTCTAGACAGCATAGTCAAAACATCCTCACAAGGACTTTAGTCTTCTGAATAATACCTCTGACTCAAATACTGCATTATCCCAGACCCCAAACTCATGGTGCTAATAGGAGAAAGCTAAACTTGCATTTTGCTTTTCCAAGAGAAAGCCAAAATTCATGCATCTTGCTCCATGTGGATTTAGAAAACTGTCTGAAGTCCTTAAGTATCAGTTAGATTAGTATTATAGGAGGGGAAATTCACATCTGACTTTGGGGCTCACTGTGGCATCACTGTACGTGCAGCTGACAGAAGACAAGGCTCAGCTTTGAAAATCTGTGTTGACCCAGTGTCTTTACATGGAAGGGAAAGTAGCTCTGCTACAAAAGAAATGCATTCTGGGGCCTGAAGCCATTACTCTTCCAGGTATTTGGATACTCTTTTAAAAAAAGAGTACTCTTTTGAAAGGTTGCCCTTGCCTTTCCTTATCAAAATACCCTACACTGTCCTCTGATAGGGTTGCCTCACATTGCTTCCAAGTTGTGCCTGATCTTCAGGCTTTTTGCAGGCTGGGCATCCTACTTGTAATCTAGCTTTAGTTTTGATACCATTATGTGGTGTATATATACTGGTAAGTGGTAGGTGTAAGTGACAGGGAGCTGGGGACAGCAGAACAACAGTAAGTCCACGGTTTACAGGGAAGTTCTCTTGTGAGTAGGATGATGGTGCCCAGGTCCTGCAATTGCTTACTTTTTTAATAAAATTACAGGAAATAAAGTGGAATGGAGAGCTTAAAAAAGTGGCAAAGGAACCCTGTTGACTTTCCTTTTTTCCCTCTGACAGACACACAAGGCCATGTCGATCGGGCGGCAGGGCCGGGTACAGGTTGAGGACATTGTCTTTCTAATTCGCAAGGACCCCCGGAAGTTTGCCAGGGTTAAAGACCTTCTTACTATGAATGAAGAACTGAAACGAGCCAGAAAGGCCTTTGATGAAGCAAACTATGGATCTTGATTCTGTGCACAAGCTGCACTGGAGTTTCATATGGGCTGCCCAAGTAATGGCAGCTGCCCCGTAAGAAGGAAGGTTGGTGTTGTTTAGAGGGGTTATTCAGGATGGAGGTCACTGCTGGGGTGTCTGCCCTCACTCTCAGCCTTTTCTGAGAACTATCCAAGCAGCTGAAGTGTTATCTGATTGTATGTGGTATACTTAGGTATTTTTATACCATTTTGGGAAATGAAAAATTCCTGTAATGGCAGTAAGTCTGAAGTAGGCCTGTGTTGTATCAGATGGCTAGAGGGCTGATGATCCGTGATTCTCTACAATTGTTTCAGTTATCACTGGGTACTCCTGTGACAGGAAGCCCAGAAAATGGATCTTGGTTATCTGGACACAGGCTTCAAGCCCAAATTACTCTAAAAGTTCTGCTTTTTGCTCTGTATATGCTCTTTGAATAAAACATTTTAAGTTTGTGCCTACTCCTCATAACTAAACTTACACTGGTCAATTCACACAAGGTGCACAATAGAAGTGTTTTAGCACTTAAAGGACTAGAAAGGTTATTTTTATTTCTGTCCTGGTGGGCACAGCTATTTTATTTTCTACCGCTCTTAAGCCTAAGAAACTGAACTTAAAAAGATTTTGGGACAGTGAGAAACGTTCATCAGTCAGGAGTTTACTGTTGCAGGCCAGACCTGTGCTTTCCCCTATTTCTGGAAAAGCAGTAGGTTCAGGTAACTGTTCATTTCAGGACAAAAGTAACAAATGGTGAAACAGCAATGATACTGCATGTCAAGGCTGTCCCCTGTACAAGCAGCACAGAAAGAAGGGTGTAAGACTTGGAAAAGTGTCTGCAAGTCTTTTGTCCTAAGCAGCACTAAGTGATCAGCTGCAGCCGTCTGCTGTGGATGGTAACTAATTGCACTGTGGATTTGACAGCAGTACTTAACATGTGGTCGAGCAATAGAGAAGGGTCACTGAGTAAGGGTGACAAAGTCACTGCTCCTGGACAAGGCCAGGTAAAAGGATGAAGACTATTTAGCTGTTTGGAACACCCTTAAAAATATAAAAACCCACACATTAAAAAAAGCTGTTTTACAAAAACATAACAAAATGGCTGCTACTTTCTTAGCAGAATTCAGGAATTGAGTTTCTGAGACACCATTAGAGTTGAGAGGATTTTACTTAAAAAAAAATAATTGGAATTACTTCCTTCAATCCAGGGTCAGACACCTATTGCTGAAAAAATAGAATCAATATCCATGTTCTCAGCAGATTCTTTACACGCAGAGCCAGGGCTTCCTTCGAGCAGCAGCTGCTTAGGGGTCCCTGCTGTGCTAAGTCTGACATGGGCTGCATCAGCATCAGAATGTTCTTGACTTGGAGGTCCATCCTGGTAGGGGGGGAGGATGAGTGATGCACTTGTCTCAGAGACCCCAGAAAGCTCAGAAGGCTTTTGCTGAACAGTCTTCAGAGCTCTCTTCAAGCGTGCAGAAGATTTGATCCTCCTTGGGCAGAGCCATGCCCCGGGGTGCTGCCTTGGCCAGCGTGTGTGTTGGCACCCGTACAGCAGGTACTTACAGACAGATGTTTTGACACTGCGCAGTTTTCTCTTCAAGCTTAAAAGGAGGAAGGTGCACAAAACATAACTTTATCAGATACTGAATTGTTATTTCATTTGGAGTTTGGACAGATTTGGTTATTAGCCGTTATAATTTTCCTTGTCATGCCAAGGAAAGATAACAGCACCTTGTACAGTAGTAGCCAGGGCAATCTGAAGAAAGACAACCCTTGCATCATACAACTGTTACCATTAAACATGCAGATGATTTTAAGTTGCATTTGTTATGTATTTGTGCATTTATTAGCCTTTTACATCCTTTCACAAGTGACTGATGCTGAACAGAATGCTTATGTCAGAGCATCCACTAACCTGAACTAGTGATCCCGAGTTTTAGAAGAATGGCTTAGACCACTGTTTCACTATACTGTAGCAATATACATATTAAAATGTGAAGTGTTACATCCAGAAATCCCACACCCATGCAAGAACTACCTGCATCCTTGAGCCTCCACGTGGTGCAGCCGGTTGCTTTTCAACAACTTGTTACGCAGAAAATAAGCTGCTGATTTGAATTTATTGTTTTTGCACCACAGAATAGCTTTTCTGAGTGCCTCTGACAGCTCCCCAAATGATGCAGCTGTTTGGACCATCTGTACAAGAGATTCAGTATGCTGTGACTTTGCTACACGAGAGGAAGGTGGTGCTGACTTTGCTTTAAAAGGTGTTGATGCCATGTTTACACCCTGAAACAATAACAGAAATATTAGTCTTTTAAAAAGTATGTACCTTTCTGGTGGAGGGGAGCAGAGGACTGAGGATTTTTTGAGAACATTCCTTATTTCCCAAGAAGAAAGGGAAAAGCACTCTTGTTTTGTGGAATACAAAAAGAAGATAATTAGAATTTGTATTCCTGTCTACTACTGAGCTCTCTGGTCAGTTCAGTTGATAAACCAACAAATGCTCAAATTCTAAGCAGAAATGAGTAGCCATTTTCTGTGCAAAGCTTCCACACTAACTTGGGTTGTTAGACAAGCAAATATAAGGAAGGGAAAGGGGACATTTTCAATCAGGGATATTGTGTTAGGGTCTCTAAAACCGAAAAATAATGTGTAAAAAGATACCATACAAACCTCTTGTGCTGGATGTCTGGATGGCTTAAGCAAGCTCTTCATATCAATCCCGAGGTGCTTCCCTACAGAGAGAGAGGAGATCTCCCATTACAATGCTGAGATAGTTTTACATCTTTGTTGCACAGAGGTGCTGCAGTGCTTTGCCACCCTGAGCTCTCAGCAGGCTTACACCTGTACTCAGCATTTCTAGGCAGCTCAAGGGGAATACACTCATCTTGCATTGCAGCTGGCAAGGGATGAAGAGGATGCAGAGATTTACAGATGGCTGCAAAAACTTAATGGGTAAAAGCTTCACACAAACACCTGGATGGCTGCAGTCACTGGCCATAGCCCTCAGTACAGAGGAAGTCTTGGGCACAGTCCAGAACCAGCAAGCACAGGATACCAGCATCACGTACTTATAGCCTTGCCTACTCTTGTATGGACTGTAGACAGTGTTCTTAGCTTCTCACTATCCTTATCTATGCAGAAGGAGGAAAGTAAAAACTATTTTCAGGACCTGGATACTGCATTCATTATCTGCCTCTCTTCAGGCTGTATCATCTTTAAACCACCCCCCCCGCCAAAAATCACAATGCTGACATTATCCACAGCTTTATAAAGGCAAGGTACATGCAGCATTCTCTTCTCCCAAGGACAGAAGAGGGGAGCTTGTACTAGACCCACACTGTGAGGTAGAAGTGCTTGGCTCTGTTGGACAAAAGCTGTGGTCAGTCTCTGAGATGTCAGAAACCATTTGCACTGTGGCACAAGGCTTTACCTCTGCTGGCTCTGGGCACCAGAACTGTCTCTCCGATGTCCACAGGGCATGGGATGCTATGGTTTGTCACATCACTTGTACGGGTTACAAAATTTCTCTTTTTCCCAACCCCTGATACTGCCTCTGGCATTGTTGGGAAGAGCTTCTTCAGCCAGCTGGTAGATTTTTTTGTTGTAAGCATTTTAGCCTCTTGCTTCTTCACCTCAGAAGATAGGTTAACTCCAAGGAAGTTACTGATATCAGAAGGGAAGGTAAATCCCTTGATATAAGGCATCTGTTGGGTCTCAGATACCAGATGAAGTGTTGTTGACAAGACGTCATACAAGGACATGAGGGTCTGCAATACACACCTGTACTGAACCCTGAAGAGAGAAGACAAAAAGGTATGGAATCTCCTCTAGGAAAACTTTATGCCCACTGAACAACTACCTTCATCTCAAACAGAAGAGATTCCAAGCTGCCTTTTCCCTATTTTCCCTCAGTGCAAGTTTAGCTTTTTACACTCCATTGCCCTGCTTTCCTTAAGTCTGAGCCTTAAGGAACCATTATGGATCAGAATGTAGGAGTGACTTGACTAGTAAATTCCCAATTAGAGCCCCTCTGCTGCCCTAGAGTTTAGCTGAGTGCCACATCTGGGTCTCATCACGTTTTCAGGTCACATCCAAATCATTTGCCATGAGGTCTTCCCCCAAAAGCACCCTGTACCAACTAGGCTGATGCCATACAGTTGCCTGCTCTGTGTTTCCTGGAGATACAGATTTCTTGTGCCAAAGAACATTTTACTGAGTTCTTCTACACGATGATGTTAGTCCTTCAGCAAAAGACACCAGTTATTTTCCTGTACTGAGAGAAAGCAGAACACCAACTTCCCTGGAAAACTCAGCAGTATTATAGAACATGTTTATCCCAGCCTTTCCACTTCAGCATGAGGCAGGACTTACTGCTTGCTGCACAGAGTACCAGGTGTCAGTGTTTGTGTCAAGCTGGCACTAAAACTGTGATTTCATTAGTGCTACATAAAGTTTGCTATGATCCAAGAACAAAGCCTTCCATAACAGTATGCAAGAAGTCTCTCTCCACTTGTATAACTACAGGTGCTACAGTCAAGTCCAAAAGAATGGAGGGACACCCTCTCCTCCTCCTCCCAATGGAATAAAGCTCACTTAGCAGCAAGGCCTAATTACAAGCCCTTCTCCCTGACAGGCACATCAAACAGACAACAAACAAGACAGACTTCTGAACACACAAACCATAGCCGGCTCAACAGCCCCAAAGCCACTGTGTTCAGAAGTATGAATTCCTTTGAGCAGAGATGTTTAATGGACAAGCTGAAGATTACAGCAGTTAAGGATAAAAAAATAAACAGCATGTAATGAGACTTGCTGAACACACCAACTAGAGGCAATTCGCAGGGCGATATCCTGGAATAATTTGGGAGATGAGTATCCAAATTTTGAATTGCTCAAGGCTGGAACAGCAGCCAGCCAAGAGCCTGAGGTTCCTACATAATAACTTGAAAATAAGGTGTTTGGCTATCAAACAAACTTCAAATTGCATGTATGAATTGCACAGTTGAGTCCATCAGCAATACGGGGCCTCCAGCAGACCCAGTTTTGGATGTCATGAGCTGCTAATAGTGAACTGTAAAAATATTTTTATGATGAGAAAAGGATACAGAAAAGTTTTACTGCAACAGTCCAACAGACGCAGTATGAGCTTGCAGCCTCCCAGTACCTTCAGAGCCACTGTTTCCAGCATGGGCTGGCTGGGAACCAAGCACTCTGCACGGGTTTCAGATGTATCTTTCCTGGGTTGGTACAAGGACAAGGAGTTGGTTACGATCTAGCATCCCCCTCCTTTAGCTCTGCAGATTGAGTTAATGAACAGTACAAAATACAGAATCATGACACTTACTTGGGAATCAGTTCAGCCAGAGTTCCAAGGCAGCCCACCAAATTCATTTTCCATAGGCGCTTCAGACATTGCTCTACCTAGAAAAAAACCCCAAAACTCTTGACTGGTATTTTGCAAGATTGGGAGTGCTTTGGTCTAAGAACCATCACTATGTTAAATGAGACCTTCCCTTTATCAGTTTAGTAGCACAAACTGCAGGTTTGTGTCATGAAATGTTCTGGGATATTCCTATATCTGTCCTTCATCGCTCTACTGTAAAAATGGAATTAAGAGAAGGACTGGAGTAGGTCATGGTTAATTGGTGCTGTGTGGTTTCCCCTGCTCTATACAAATACCTTTGGTATTGGCTGTCAAGAATGAAAACACATGAACCAATCAAGAAGGTAAGCACCAATCTTGCTCTGTTTCAAAACAATTACTTGAAGATACTGACAATCCCTTTCCTGGAAAACCGGTAGGGAGTTTACTTTTCATGCTAAACCAGTAAGTACCTAATAGAGCAGCTTAGGACTATTCTTTCCCCCTCCCACTACTACAGTTCATTGGGAACCAAACCCCTGTATTACTCATGCATTCAAAGGTTATGTAACTGTAGCTCCTTCAGGTCTCAGCGTGAGCACAAGACACCACATATTGTTGGAAAAGTGGAAACGGCACTGGGTGCGCAGAGCGGCCGCTCACCTGCTGCAGGGCGAGGTAGGGGCGGTGCCGGAGCAGCCTGCTGTGGAACACGTAGAGCAGGGCGCGCAGGACGCGTCCCTCGGCGGCCAGGCCGGGCCCCGACAGCCGCCTCCCGGCCGTGTCGCACCGCCGCCGCAGCACCGACAGCCGGCACACTGCGGGGGGAGCCGGGCACGGCCTCAGCACCCGCCGCCGCCCCGGCCCCCCGAGCCCCCACCGCCCGCCCGCCCGCCGCAAGCGCCCGGCAGCGCCTTCAAACGCCCCCCAGCCCCTCTCGGCACAGCGCCGGGACCTGCGGGATGTTCGGCCGCCAGCGCCACCGTGGCGCTGCTCGTGGGCCAGGGCACGTCCAGCCGGTTCCACGGCGCGTCCAGCCCGGTGCACGGCACGTCCCGCCGGTCCCACGGCACGGCCCGCCGGTCCCACGGCACATCCCGCCGGTCCCACGGCACGGCCCGCCGGTCCCGCGGCACAGCCCACGCCGCCCTGGGCGCCGCCATCTTCCCGCCGCGCTCCGCGGGAGCGGGCCCTGACCTGGGCGGGACCATCCCGGCCGGGCCGGGGGAGGGTCGCGGGCCGGACCAAGTCACCCCGCGGGGGCGAGGCAGAGCCCGCGGCCTGGCGGTGGTGCGCTGCGTTCCCAAATGTCGTAAGCGCGAAGAGGAATAAATGTAAATTATGAGCGTTACTCACACTTTCCAAACCTCGCAATTCTTCAGTGTCAGCCTCGGGAGCTGGGGCTGTTGGTAGCCAGCGCAGCAGCCGCTGAGCTTCTCCGTGATGCGTTGCAGGAGAGCCCGGGGTGACCCCAGTCATGGGCCTTAAACTGCGCCCTCCCATGTCACACACACCCCCCTTAAAGTGCAAAAGAACCTGGGAGATTGGCTTCACACGAGTAGCAATTCCCATCCGGATGAGAGGACAGAGTTTTAAGCTCTGCCAGTGGGGGTTTAGGTTAGACATAATGAGGAATGTTTTCACAAAAAGGGTGATTAGACATTGGAATGGGCTGCTCAGGGAGGTGATGGAGTCACAGTCCCTGGAGGTGTTCAAGGAAAGACTGGACATGCCACAGTCCAGTTGACTTGGTGGTGGTCAGTCTTGGTGCCACAGTCTAATTGACTTGGTTGGACTTGATGATCTCAGAGGTCTTTTCCAACCCAATTGATTGTGTGATCCTGTGATATCAACACTCTGAACAAGGACAGGCCTTGCTGCCCATACCCTGGGTGCCCACCTGGCCATCCTGGTCCCTGCATGCATTTGTCGCAGCTCCTGGGATTTGCCATGGCAGGGACAAAGGGCCAAGGCCAGGCAGAAGTGGGGCCTGTGGTGGATGCAGGTGCCCCATGGAATTGATTGCTGTTATTTTTTAGAGTTGTTAGAATAGTTTCCCACCAAATGGATTGAATTTTTGTGGTCTTCTATGAGTTCTCCTCCCCCAAGGAAAGACATTATTTCCTGCCTCTTTCCCTTTCTGCCTGTAGTTGAATTTTCCTAACTGCCAACACTGGTACTCCAATTAAAATATTTGTTAGGAACAATGGAGCTAAATTGAGCACAATTTTTTGTATAGTCTTATCTGCTCTTGATTCCATTTTGTTGTATGCTTTCTATTTTCATTTAAGGAATCTTGTACAAATACAGATTAAAGTAATGTCCTTTTAAAAAGATAGAGCAAAGATTGGCATTAGTGGTTGCACCTGTAGGGAAGAGAGATAAGAGCAAACCAAGAGGCAGAACTGATAAAAGGCTGCTGTGAGCACTTGCCTGTCCTGGGAAGGGGAGTGTTAAGCTTCCTAGATTAAGAGTGGAGGTGAAAGTAAAAATGGAATCGCCAAGGTGTGAGCAGAGGATCACAAAGGTCTCTCTAGCTGAGCTTCTGAAGTGTTTTGAACGCCCTATAAGTGAGGAGCAAGCCTGGGCTATCTGCTTTCAGTGTTGCTGTAAAATGGAGCAGTTGGCTCGGGAGCTGTGCCCACCGCTCCATTCTGTATTCATAAAAGGTTGTGGGAGCGTCTTGATCCATGCTGATGGTACTGCTTCCTTCAAAGTCTACCACAAGTCTGGTAAGAGCATAGGTAGCTGCAGATGTCAAGGGCTGTTCCTTTAACAGGCTGAAATGTGGGGACAAAGTAGGGAAATTTTCTTTTCCTCTGCTTTTTTTGTTGGCTTTGTTTGGTTTTTTTTTCTCCTCTCCTGTCTCTGTATATTGCCATGAAGCTATTCTCCTGCCTATACTTTATTTCAGAGGACTGTAGATGAATGGTAATATAGATATATGACCTACTAATTTCTCTAGTCGTGCTCTATCGAGTCATTTGGTTCCAGGGAATAGCTGGGATAAAAGCTTTTTACCACTTACTTTATTTGACTTTATTTGATATAAATAATCTGAAGTTTTATTATATGTGCTGCTTTGTTTGTCTTCCAACCTTCATCTTTTTACCTTTGTTATGGTAACTTTCACAATGGGTTTATGATTGCAGTTTCTCTTTTTCTGTCACTGTGTGCAGCCAGCAAGTGGCAA
>JAWWLV010000001.1:21810746-21834440 GCA_035041135.1 Platyrinchus mystaceus
TCAGCAGTCAGAGGACAAGGTAAGCTTGTGTCTTTATCTTCATTATGTGTGCAGATATAATCCTGCTGTAGTAAAGGAGATGCAGATGTCTTTGGAAACTATTATGGTGCTTAAATTTGCTGTGCCCTGTGAGTCTTTCCCCTGCAACCTGGAAAAGAAAACAAAATACTCAGACTGAACTCAAGGAAAGCAATGGGACTGGGAAACAATGTGCAGAGATGCTGTCTACTGTGCCCAGAGTCTTGTTTTCTTAATAACAGATAACTTAGGGGTGCTAGTTCAGGCCATTTAAAAATCTTAAACCAACTTAGATGGGGAATATCTCTCATCCTGAGAGATGTGTTCAGTCCTGTGGGGCAGAGGAGGATACATGCATGGCTGGGAATTGAGAGCTGTGGCATTCTCTAGTTTGTGCTGCATTGCTTCCTTGGTCTCTGTCTGCAGCTGTTGGAATACTTGGGAGTGGTGATCTATGAAGCCCTGGACTGGGGCATTGACAGCCAACTGGAGCGAGAACTGAGTGGTCCTTTGGAGAAATTGCTGTGCCTCATGTTGAGACTGGATGATGAGCCAATGAAACCAGAAGTCACCCTGCAGGATGTTATCAAGGTTTGCTTATTCTCACTTAGTAAATGTAGCAGCTTTAGAGGAGCTGATGGAATTGATGGAACAGTGCAGTTAACCAAGGGATAAGACCATTTCTGGGAAAAAGCTGGGTAGATTGTTGGAGAACATAGAGGGAGCATGTGGCTTTCCCATCAGAGGGAAAAGGCAATACCATCTTAGGTACTTGCAAGTGCCCATGGAAAAGAATTAAGAGGGAAGACTACATGGCTCTCACACCGCTGTGTCTACAATAGTCTCCAAATTCAATACCCAGAAGACTATGGACATTGAAAAAAGTCCCTTGTCTGTAGTATTCAGTTTCTGCAAGGGCTGAGATTTCAGTGTCTCAACTCAAACAGGTACTTGCCACTCAAACAGAACTTAAAGGTATGAGAAACTTCCCATCCCTCTGTCTGATCAGGGCTGGGGAAAAGAACAGGGTAAGTGACCCCACCTGCTGTGGGGTTTTATGCTTTGTCTGTACTGGAGGTTTCCCCTTTCAGGTACTTATTTCAAAGCACATTTGTGGAAGACAATATACATAAATTACACAGTTACTTACGTTATCCTACATATGAGATTGGACATTTTGCTTCTTTGTTCCTCTGTATCTACAATAGAAAAAAAATATAAAGGGGCTATGAGGAAGGTGACTTTTAACCATGGATCGAGGAAACTGAATCTTGCTTTATTCCATCCTCCCATGGGATTTTTTTCTTTTTTTTTTTTCATTTCAAGATCTCTTTTAAATAGCTGAAATTCTTTCAGGCCTGTGAGGAGCACTTGCCCAGGCCTTCTGAGGCTACCAAACATTATGAAATGACCTGTAGGAATCTGTTTGCTGAATATATGGAACTTCAGAAGCTTGTGACCATCATCCAAACCTCCAAAGAGGTACATTTGGGATCACCCCTTAGCTGCTATTCCCTCCACCTTCATAGATCCATGAAGTTCTAAAGTAACCTTCCCAGTGCACTGAAAGTGGAGCATGTAGATGGAGGTCCGTTTTCACAATGGGAATGGCTTCTGTCTCTGCATCTGTTTTATTTATTGTAGCATTTAAAAGTTTAGGTGTTTGGGGTTTGTAGGATTTTCAGATAAACATTAGTAATTTATACTGGATAGATAGGAAATCACTGAACAGTGCAATGACCTCATGTGCTTGCTTCTCAGCGACTCAGAAAAATGGATGTGGAAGATTTGGTGGAAAATCCCATTCAAAAGAAGAAAATCTGTGGCGTAAGGGATTTAATTTCTTCATTGTGGGCATGGGGTTTTTAATTCAGCTGTAGCTCTCTCAGGCTTTCCACTGATTCTTCTGTGAAAGTTAGAGGTTGAACACAAACTGCTTAGTTTTTTTTCAGGAGCTTAAGTAGTTAACAACTTGTCTGCAAGACAAGCTGGGGAGTGAACTGGAAGTTAAACTATTTCATATGTCAACCTCACGTGGACATTTATTCTACACAAATATTGTCTTTGTGGTCCAACTTAAACCACTTCTAAAAATGAAGTTGGAGGCAGTCTTTGGAGTAAGTGTCTGCAAGCAGTTACTCAGGCTGTTTCTTTCTGCTGCTGAGCCCCAAACTCTAGCTCTTGGCAGGAACCGCCACCTGCCAAAAGCAATCTGTTCCTTTCTTGTAGCTGGACTGAAAAATCCCAGAAAACTGTTCTGTTATTGGTAGTACTGGGATGGACTATTTCACTTTTACTATGTGGGGTCTATGTTGGTTCAGGACTGGCAGGGACTGAAGGCCAGTAGCACTGTCCATCTTTGTGGCTGTGCAGCTCCAGCATCTCAAAGGGGTGAAGAAGGATGAGGTTGGAGATGTCACTTATACCTTGGGCTTACTGCCTTTTTTGTCTTTGCATTCTCTCCTTCTATAGATCTTGGACTGTATGTTTGGGGCAGAGAATGCAACTTACTCTGTTCTTTTCAAGGCCCTGCACAGTCAGGGCTCAATCAGAAACAAATAGCTCTTCCTTCAGGCTGGAGCTCTGCCCAGCATAAACAAATGTGCTGTAGTCTGGAGTCTGTGGAGGCAAACAGCAAGCCCCGAGAGACTTGTGGACTCTCTCCCTTTGTCTAAATAGCACTTGCTTTGAAGCATGCTCAAACTATTCGTATGAAAATGTTTGTGAAATGTGTGTTTGGGCATATTCTCAATTTTGTGATCTATTAAAATAAACTGGCAAGCTATCTCAAACCGCAAACTCATCAACTGCTATGGCTCTTTTCTGCAGGGAGTACATGAATAAATACATGGGCTTTGCTGTGTGGCCTGAAGGCCAGTGTATTTGGCCTCTGCTCCTTCAGGAGACATGAATTCCGAAAGCTGGATGCCTGTTGCAAATCCTCTGCCTCTAGTTTCCAAGTCCCTAAACACCAGTTGATTGCATTGCTCTGAAAAACTCTTGAGTTTAAAATAACCAGGATGCTAACTTCACTGGGATCCCACAGATCAGAGCTGATGCCTTGAGTGGTGCTAAGAAGCTAATGCTCTCTGTGGGCCACACTTTGTTTTTTGTTGACTGCTACAAAACAGGTCTTCTGAAATGCAGACCACAGCCTGAGAGCATGCAGGGTTGTGCGGTTTCAGCAGAGCTTATCTGTACATGTCACAAGTTGATATTCACCTAGAAATCTAAGCAGTGAGACCTATTAGAAACACAGCTTACTGCTCATCTAATGAATTTAATGCAATGGATTTAGGGTGTTGTAGCATTTTTGTGTTGTGTTGCACAGGTGTGGGAAGGTTAGGTGGCATTTGACACTACATGGGATGGCCCAAGCAGAATAATTGCAGTGATCCAGTCAGTAGGGAAAGAAAAGTATGAGTGATGGTGATGTCATCAACATCCGAAAAATGTTTTGGGTGTGCAAGTTGCTCTGAAATGGACAGCTGAAGACAATTCTTGTCCCAAAACTAATGTGGCAATATTATAGTACAGAAGTCTCTCTTCAGGTCATGTCATTCAGTCAAGTGCTGTCACCATGTGAAATACAACTCTATTAAGTGCAAACATCTCAGTGCTATTTCAAAAGTAAAAAAAAAAACAAAAACCTAAAAAACAAAGTGCTATTTCAAAAGTCTCTAGTACTGATGGGTTTGCCCAGAGACTTTTGTGTGTTCTGCCACACAATATTAAATATAGCCTAGGAGATATGGCTTGTATGGGGTCACTCTTTGATAATTCTAGTTCTCTGGAGTTGAGGGATGACTGTACCAAAGCCGGGCTAAAACAATCCAACAAAAAAATCTCTCTCCTTGAAGGCAGCCATCAGTTAGCATTTGTATAAGACTCATCTGATATTATACCAAGATATCTGAAGGGATAAGCTGAGAGAAGATGCTGTAAGTGGAAAAGGGAGAGGAGTCTAAGTCAGAAGCTTTGTTCTGAGGCAGTTTTCCGAAATGTTTTGCTTCCCTTTTGCTGTTTATAATACAATCACTTGTTCTTACTCAATTTGCCATTGGGATCCAGATAAGCTGTTGATTTAGCACTTCCATTACGATGTTGTCTAAACATGCTATTGAGTTGATTATTTTTTATCCTGTCTTTGTTGGGTTATACTGCATGCCTGAGCATTCTCAGATACTGATACAGGAAGAGGATGAGCAGATGTCAGAGTTTTTAGCTTGTGTCTCTAGGCTGAGACAGCTAACATATGCTTCTGTGAAGTATGAGACCCCTTCCCACTTGTCTTCCTCTTTTGTTTGTGGACACTTCAACCTTGGTTTCTGAAAACTCAGAGGATTTTAATGGTGAGATTTGGGATTTCATTCCCAGTGTTTGCTAGGATTCAATAATATGAAAACACTGGCACCTGAAGCGCTTGCAGAAAGAAAATGGGTCTTGCTACCTGGCAGGAAAAGCTGTGTTTTGCTGAAATACATTCATAAAGTTAATGACTAAATTTGGGAATGAGCCTAGTGAGCCAGCTCCCAGTTTCCTCATTGTAAATTAATCTCTGCAAAGAGAAGCAATTCTCTGCTCTGGTACTGTACCCTGATCTGAAAGTGAGTAGAAGGGGGTGTTAAGGACACAACTGTGTGTTTCTGAATAACTTCAGTTTCTGAGTGTGCCCTGTTACGTGGAGGGAGGGGGTGCTGCTCAGTGTGTTCTAGCCAGCTATTGACTTAGCCCTTCCTGGTTTCTCCGAGGCACCCCTGTGGCCCAGTGTCATCAGTGAACTGCAGGCTGGTGTGAGGCTGCACAAGGCCAGTGAGCGACCACAGCGCTGTGTGCCTCGAAAAGAACGTATCCGCTCTCCCTTTGAATTGCTTTTGGATGATATTCAGCACAAGAGGTACACCCTTCGGAAGGTGAGTGACTTTGAAAACATCTGCTCTACTTCATGTCTAAGCAGTATGTGTTGAGACCTTTTCTCCAAAAGCTTGTCTTTCTCAATGGTACTTCCAACTCCAGAAGTGTTTGGGTATCCCTCTCAGTTGCAACTCAACATTAGATCACCCTATTTTTCCACCCAAGTGCTTCATTTCCAGTAACTTTTTAAGTCAGGGGTAGTCACAGTTTCATTAAGCTGAATAATAAACCTCTTCTCCCTCCAGGGGTCACCCACTCTTTTCCCTGGAGCAGATATTCTGTCCCGCACACAAGTTTTATGGAACAGACTCTTGCTTGCTTGTGCTTTCCACCTTGGACACTTATGTCCTTCCAGGCTCCTTAAGCTGAGCTATGCTTGGCAGCATCCCTTACCAGTTTCCTTACCTTCCCAGATGTCCTAGGTGTTCTGGAGTGCATGCAAAAGCAATGTTGAGACAATCCTTTGCTCAGCCTCAGGCAGAGGCCTCTAGGCAGTGTACTCGAGCTACTGCAGGAGTTTAGTCAGGGTAAAAAAAGTTAAGCCCCTCCCGGGGCAGCTGCTGTTCTGACTCAAGTGGCAGTGACTTCCAACTTCACCACTTGGCTGGGGAAGATGACCAGATACAAGAATGTCTGGGCTGTCTCAAGGCTTGTGATGCTCTTTGCTTGCTGCAGCTTGATCTGGGAATGATGAGCAGATCTAAAACATTGGCATAAGGCTTTGTGGCATTGGCGTGCTTTCCAAACAGACGTCTTGGCAGAAGATGAGACACAACTCTTCTTGTAATAAAAAGCAGTATTACAAAAAGTGAAAACTTTGCATACCACACTAGACATCAGCTTTTTTTCCTCTTTTTTGGTACTGCTGGAGTGCATGAGGTTTATAAGCTTCAGCTAAACCATGTACCTGTATAAAGCCCCAGCTCTTGCTTGGCTTGACTGTGGCTCCAGCCTCCAGGTAAGGCTATGTCATTTCTTTGGAGATAATATCTTTATTGATATATAAATGAACAGTAATGGAAAGGAGACATTGCATCATAACTACTTGTGTTCCTTGTAAATCTTGTGTACACTTGTATATCCTTGTATACACTGTGTACTGTATATCAGTGCACTGCAGTACAGAACCGTAACTCAAGGTGGCAGAATGATCTGAGTCTTGATTTTCTCTCTTTTTTCCTCTTTTAAAGAACCAAAACAAAACAACAAAAAACCCCACACTTTTCTTTTTGAGGAGAAGCACAAACATGTTTGAAGAGTAGTAGTTAGAAACGCTCAAAGAAAGCGGAGTGATCAGGTCTTTGTGAAGGCTCTTAAACTAGGATTTCCCCATCTGCAAAGCTATTTTAAAGCTTCTCTAGCAAACAGTGGTCTGATTTGCAAATGAATGAAAGCACAGCTAGTGTGGGAAGCTGTAGTGTTGTTCTACCTGCACTCCCACATGTTCTGAAGTTGTACACACAGGGAGCATAGCCTCAAAATAAGAATACGTGAACAAGGCAGCTAAAGACATGCATGTGCAATTGATTTTTTGTCAGTTCTCCCCTCTGTAGCAAGCACAGGGCTTGATGCCTCACACGAATATCTGCCCTGCAATTCTATCTTGCTATTGTTCTTAGTTTATGTAGGGCTGTAAGCCAATCTCTGGGACTCTAGCTTATGCATACAGCTGCCTGCTGCTGCAGTTCTTGTTGCAGTTCTGTTAACCCGTTCCATTGCTCTCCTCCCTGGAGCCGAGTTCTCACTGATGAATACGATGTGACCATGGTGCTTATCGGGATCACTCCTGACGTTAAAATCTGAGTACGGTGTTTTCCAGCAGCTTCATGAACAGTTCATGAACAGTTCTTGGGGGCTGGAAGCCTCTAAAGGCTGTGCAGAACTTCTGATTGTCTCTAGCTTGCCATGGGCAAATCTGTCTCCACTGAGAACCCACATAAGTAAATCTCATCATTCTACACTTCCCGACTCATTTTTTATGCCATTCCCACCTGCCCCATTCCCAAATCCTGAAATGCACCATTCAATGTGCCACTGAATGTCAGGGTGTACCAGGAGGAAGGAACTATTGTAGAAAAAGAACTATTTCTTAAGCATCATTTTTCCTCTTTCAGGTGATCGTTGGACAAAAACACAAGGACCCCACAGTTGATGTAGCTGCTCCCAAGCCTCATCTAAAGCTGGTAGGTGGCCTAGTGCTGCATCTGATGTTAGCAAAAAAGGTAATTCTGGAGCTGACAGGACAGCTTCAAGGAACATAGAAGTAATGCCTTAGCTACTGGTTTGCGTTTGGGAGAGGGATATATTAACTTCTGAGCAGACCCTCCTGCCAAATCTGGGGCCTAGGAGAATGGGAGTTGACATCTTCGTAGGAGAAAGATGATCTGTCTCTCTTCTTCTTCTACTGTTTCTTTCATTTGGAATATTTTGTGGTCCTGAAAGACCTTCTGGAGTTCTCCATTTCAAATTTGAGAGTCGCCAAAGTATTCTGCTATGCACAGTGCTGGAGGGTGTCTCATGTGCAGGGCCCAGCGCCCTCCTGAGTGACAGGCACTTGTAAAACAGTGCCATTGCTGATGGATTGTTCTGTCACCACTGGTCTCCTTGCTCTATCCACTGGCTCTCTGTGGTGCTGTGCTTTGCCTGCAGGTGTTGGAGAGGCAGCTGAAAGAGTGCGTGCCATGTGAGACCAGCTGGCATGATCAGCCATTGGCAGAAATAAAACAACCACAGAAGCTTCAGTCAGCAGCAGCACAGGAAAAAGGGAGCAGGCCCAAAGGTACCTGCTACAAAATAATGTCTGGCCTTTGAAATGAAAGCCCACTTATCTTTTCAATAACATTTATAATGCAAGAGGGGTGGCAATGCAAATTTTGTGTGATACAGGTGGTATGGCATAAGAATAGTTATTTCTGGAATATCTGTTTGTGGCTAATTAAGACTCAAAAGATGGTTCAACTTACCTATTTTTTTATGGATGTTCAAAATTGTCCACTAAGTGAGAGGACAGAATTTTGACCATCACCTAACACTAAAAGTTTAGGTAAGTACCAGGACAAAGTCTGGCCTAATCTCAAATTCTGATCTGTGGGTATCAGATCTATCATTGTCTTGTCCCAGCACAATATCTGATTTAGTCTGTGTGTATGGAGGTTTTTGTTCTCCCTCTCCCCTGCAGAAATGCTTTTGACACCAAGTACAGTCTTGAACTCTCCAAATGACAATTTTTTAACTTTCCAAGATGCCAGTACTGAGTTTAAAGTTGTCAACACTAAAACACAGCAGCTGGGACCAGGAGTTCAGGTAAGGCTTTAAGTGAAAGGACTATGGAGGGGCATTAGATTTGCAAACACATACATGGACTAAAGGTCTGGTACAAATCCTAGTGTAGGAAATCTTGTCTCAAAAGTGAGCAAATGTGGTCCTGTTGCGTTCACTGAAGTTCTTTCCTCTACAGAAGCACATATCATATTCAGACAGTCCTGTTTGTGGCCTGACTGCAACCTATAGGTACAGCCTATAGGACCCCTTCTCTCTGACCAGTGCTAGGACCTGAGGGACTGGCCTGAAGTTGTGTCAGTGGAGGTTTCAAGAAGTGTTTGGACAACAGTGTGATTCTTGGGATGGTCCTGTGCTGGGCTAAGAGTTGAACTTTGGTTGTCCTTTCAGCTCAGGATATTCTAGGATTCTATAGAACCAAGGCCTGCTCTGGTCTCTTAAAACTAGATCCTGCAGAGGTTATAATATGCATGGGAGTCTGGCCAGTCTTACCTCACAGAGAGGCATTTGATGCTAGATGTATTGATGTATTTTGGTTTCACATGGTATGTGAGCTCATGGAAGGAAAACCTAATTACTTATTTTTAAGAAGCAACTCGATTGGTGAATTCCCACTCTTCTGTCTGTGGAGTTATTTTGGGAGCACCGCTCCTCAGTAGACCACAATACATAGTCTTTGGGTTCTTTTACTCCTGGCTCAATCATGAAAAGCTTGACTTGGTTCTGGGATTCAATCTGAACATATTCAGAAATTCTGTGGAACAGAATTTAAGCCCTAAAACATCATGTCTAGCACAGATGCTCTGGCATACAAACAGGAATCTGTTTTCTGTAAATATTTCTGTCTGAAATGAAGTTGCTTAACTGAGGAAAACGGATATGAATTAATAAAAGCAGAAAATCTCAGCTATATTTGCCCCAGTCTGTGCTACTTGGAGGAATGTTCAGCATTCAAGAACCCTGTGGTCGATGTATTACTGTTAAACTAGAAAGACCTTCATGTGGAGTCTAATTTGTTTTCTGCTTTTCTAGAGAAGGTAGAAACAATGTTGTTGAGATACAGCACTGGGTTTGAGTTGGGTTAGCGAGCTGGGTTAGTCATAGTCTCTTGAACTGTTCTCCAGTGTTGCTACATGTGAGTTGGAGCCAAGAATATGGTTCCAATGTACTCCGTGGGTTGCTTAGGGAGGATTTTGCAAAGTTGGTTCCTGAAGAAAGATGAAACTTTGGTATTAGTATCCACATTGAACTTGGGAGAGAGAGAGCAGATGAATTGGAAATGTCACTAACTTGGCTGGAGCTTCCAGGTTGTGGAGTGCAAAGGGGGGTTAACTTTATATTTGAAGAAGTAATAGAAAGTTTCTAAATGTACTCCATTGATTTATTTCTTTGCTTCACTTTTGAGTGAGCCTTGAACATTTCTGGTCAGTCCTGGGTATCCTGATGTGGGGAAAAAAATCTCTCCTTTGAATTTAAAGAGATGGCAAAAACTCATCAAACAAAAAAAATTTATTCAGCGCGTTGGATGTAATCTCACATCGTATTTCTGGGGGAAAAGACCCCTTGGGATTAAATTTCATGCATTTTATAGTTTCACAAAAGTCTACCCCTTTTCAGATTAGTTTAATGTGTTCATTTTTGCCTAAAAAGGTTTCTTTTCCCCCCAAAAGGGGCTTTTCTGTCTTTCCGATTGGCTGCTAGGTGTCCTCTGTCAAGAATGATGGATCTTCCTTTGTTCTTAGTCCAAAGGAAAAACTCCTGTGTTCAAAATTTTCCAAATGGCCCAGAAAGGTTTTAATTTTTATGAACTTCTGTATTTCCCTTATCCTGGCCACAAAGGAACCCTGGTACCTCAGTACCTTACAACTTCATGAAATGCCTATAATTTCGTTTGTAATAAAAAAACGTATTTTTATTTCTCATAATGGTTTTGTTTAGCAGCAATACTTCTGATGAAGTGGGCTTAGTGTCTCTTACTTGCAGCTTATGAACATCCTGTCCTCTGATCTACAGGAAACCACTCCTGAGCTGCCTGACAGCACCTGCCTTTCCTCCAGGAGGTCATCACTAGTATCCTACAAAAGCACAGGTCAGTGTGCTTCCCAACTGCATGTCCAAACCAGGTGACAAAGTACAGTCAGTGGCCTGCTGGGTTCCCAAAGCCTTAGGTTGGGCTCACTGTACACTTTCTTTTCACTCTGATCGTGTGGAGCTACTTTACAAGAGGAGCTCCAACACTAAGTAATGAGTCTGGGGAAGTGCCCTTAGAAAACCATTTCTCTGCAGTTGACTGAAGCCTGTGTAGTTCCTGCAGCTTCAAAACAATGATAGCATGTCCCCAAAGGCCCAACTGGAATTTGCAGTAAAAGTTAAATGAATGTTTTGAATATTCAAGTAGAAAGTGCACCACTTGATTTCATTAAACTAAGTGGTGCTAATGAAGCCTCATCAGTGCCTACTGACAAGCATAATTACTGTAACCTCTGCTTTTTGTGATCTGAGCAGATGGGGTGGAGGAGAGATGTAAGCCTTGCAACCTTCAGAGGGCAGTGTAGTATTCCTGAGGGTTCAGCTTTTGGGGTGAATACTTAAAAGCTGCCAGTTGGTTTTCTGCACCCTAAAACTCTCTCTTCCTATCCAGGTCTCACTGCAAATTTCCTGTGTCCTCCACATCCATCCACACTAGGAGACATTAAACCCAAGAGTTTCCTGAATACTGTCCAACAGCAGCTGCCTCCTTACAGAAGAAGGTCTAAATCTTTAGAGACAGGCCTTCAAAGCAAGGAACTTGTAAGTCCAACATGTCAGCAAGAGCCCTGGTCAGATAGATCTTGTAATGACTAGAGCTTGCACCTTGATCTTCATGTAAGCACTAAGCATGCTCTGTGGTTTTTATCTTGGGACATATTGTATGCTGATCTGAAGCTGGTATGTTATTCTTTCCCTGGAGACAGTTTAAGAGAGGACTGAATGCTGTAGTGTCCTTGCAGTGCCTTCCCAGTTTGAATGATATGAAATAAAGTTTTTTTCTCATACAAGAAGAAAAAAATACCTCTGCATTACTTGAAAATGTCCATCAAGACTTCCTCAAGCAGACTGTAGTTGACAGTAGGACTGTCCTGCTTTCTCCATCTCCTCTCAGTCTTTCTAGGTTTTGATATGTTCACAAGTGTCCTTTAAGCTGTAGTAAAGTGAACAAGCAGTTGACAAGCTGTAGATAGCACAGCATTGGTGACTTTTAAATGTATAATGTATGTGATACTGAAGTCATCAGGTTCTGCATGATGGTAGTGAGAGAAATGCTGGGATTTGTGTGCTTCTGTGCAACCTTCTGAATTATGGCCTTGCCCTGTTCTGCCCTGACAAAGGTGTGCTGTACCATTGCCTCTTTCTTTCCTTCTGCATCCCCCCCACCTAACCTTTGCAAGTCTCTAAACTGACCTGAGGACTCTGAGACCTCTTTGTTCAGCAGTGTGGTGGGAGATGCAGGTGGGTTGGGTTCCTCACCTGGGGATAAAAGCAGGTGGTCTCTCCTGGTAGACCACAAAACCATAGTTGCTATTTGTGTGGGGCCAGTGATTCCTGGGAAAGAGAAGGCAAGACAGTGTTGTGCTGTGGAAAGGGATCTTGTACCCAGGAGGGGCCAGGGTTTTGAAGTCTGTTCCAAAGGGTAAAATTCCCCAAAGACTGGCTTTGTATATGGTATTAGCTGCTGTAGTGACCAGTGGACCTGCTTCCTTTATGAGGTGTCAGGAACCTGCTTGAAAACTGTAGCAACCACTAAACCCCCGTAGTAGTTTCTCCACTAGCATCATCAAACAGTCAACTGATATTCCCCATCACATGCACAACTGGGTTTTGCAGACAAATGCTCCTCAGCCTTTGGGACCCAGTTTTGAGGATGACCTCCCCAAATAGCTGCTTTCTGCAACTTTCTCTGATGCTTAACTTCTGTGTTTCAACAGGACTGTCTCTTTCCTACCGAGTGGCCATCACCAACCATTGCTGAGCTGATTGGAACCAGGTATTCAGAGATGGTGCTGGAAGGGCAAGCCTTCCTCCAAAGAGGTAGTGATGGTGTCTTTCTAAGAGCAAAGGTATGTTTCCTCTCCTTCTCTGTGCTATTCTTGGTTTTTCAAAAGCTGGCTGGTTTCATGGCCTTCAGTGCTGAACTGCTGAGGTGCCCTTTGCCTCAACTTATCCTGTTCCTAACAGCTGATCTGAGTTTGGCCCTAGGCTGGAAACAGTTTCTAGTGTGCAGTGATGGCTTTTAATCCAACTTAAACTGTGTAAATTGCTTAGAAAGTAACCCAGCCTTTGCTTGTTACTTCTTGTCTTTGATTTCCATGCTAGGAGAGCTGACTGCCATGAGTGTTGGTCAGTTCTGAAATCCTGAAGTAAATAGTTGGGATTTGGTACTGCTAAGGAGTGAAACTGAGGCTCCCATACCCGAGTTGACCTGACTCAAACCACCTTGCTGAGTGGACACAAAGGTCGGGGAGATGAGAGGGACAGCGAATGACCTGCAGCACAGGACTGTCGGCTGTTCACATTTCTTGACTGCTGCCTTACTCACTGAGTCTCCTTTATAGGGGGTGTTGCAGCCATCCCTCCAGAACAGATGTCCTGAGTACAAGCCCTTTGCAACACAGATGTGAGGAATTCTGGGCTACCGGGCTTATGGGTCAGCTTCTTGCCCTCATTTATTTAGCAGTACAGACACAGTCAAAGGGTTCTACTAGCAAAGCTATGCTACTTCCACAGTCTGTCTGATGCTCCTGAGACTGAATCCTTGTTTTTATCTCACCTTACCGACCCTGCTTTAACTTGTCTGTTCTATGCCTATTCAGAAATGGCTCTTACCCCCTTTGTGTTCTTGCTGCTGAAGTTTTTTTAGCTTTCTCAAGCTCTACTTCTCAAGATAATATCACTTCTGACTGCCAGCTGTGTATGAATGTGCTCTTTTTTATAAAGTTCAAGCGACTCATCAGCTTCCTTATGACTCATTTTTTGCTTCAGGATTGAATTCAAATTTGCCCTGATTTAATCTCTTTGGGATTGCTGCAGTCTACCTCAAAGAATGTCTCTCTTCTTCCCTCTCTCTTAACTAGCTACTGTTACACTCTTGCACAATACAGCTATTGTTTGCTCCAGAGCCTTTTTTTAAACTCCTGTTGTCTGGCAGCTGCCCCAAACCTCTGCATCATAAAAACACTGGCCTACAAGTAAGATTTTTTTTTTGCCTTTTTAGCTTTTAATTCCTGTGTCTTTGCTATCCTTTATTCGACCTCTGTTATTGTATATGAATCTAAAGCCTTTAGAAGGTTGGTTTATGTGCTTGCTCTTTGACAGGCAGTGGATACTGTTGGTACAAAGATATTTCCCTTTTGCATTCACAAATAACTTTCATTTCCACAGATCTGTTTCAGCTGCCATAAGCAGATGTTTCTTAAGTGGCCTTATAACTGTTACCTCTGCAGCAGGTGAGCTAGTACAAAAGGGCTGAATGAGGAGGGGGAAAAGAGTGAAAGAGCAGTGCTGAAAATACCCAGTATTCAAAGACTTGTAGTACTGGATAGGAACAGGTTGCTGAGCCCTTCAGTTTTGTCTTACTGCACAAGCCAGGCTGAAGTGTCTGCAGCTGCAGAGGATGTGGAAAAACTTGTCTCTGAAGTGGTATCTCAGTTTTAATTCTTAGTATTAAGCTAGGAATAACCAAATTTACTGTGCCAGTATTAAATTCAATTTCTTTGAGATCACTCTCTTAATTTTGCTCTAAAGGTTTGGATCTATCTTCAGACAAGGGCTTGAATAGGTTCTGGGAAAGGGTCTTCACCAGAATCTTCTGTTGAGGACTGAAAAGGAGAACTCCAGACCTTGTGACTGGGAAAGGAGTTGGACCTACTTATATCCACTTAGTTGTCAAAGATTTTCTGTTCATGAGAGAAGGAGAGAGATACTTCAGGCTCATTAAGGCTCACTTAAATCTATTTGAAGCAGTGGTGAAGCACTGAATTGATTACAAGCAGCAAGTAAACAACCACTGGAAATTGAGCAACTGTCTGGTGGTAGTGCTGTGTGAAATTTAATGAGGATTTGCAGAGAAAGCCTTGAAGCTATGGATGCTGACACATTTCAGATGAATTAAACAACCATAAATAGGAGGGCTGGCAAACTGAATGGGGGAGTTCTGAGCTTGCTTACTTTGCCATCAAGCGATTCTGCCACAATCACAAATTCTGACTTACTTGGGAAAGTCACCTTTAGCTGCCATATTAGTACCTGCTGAGCTTTACTCAAATGATAATGCTGGGAACTTTTTTTCTTTCAGTGTTGTCTGCTGTGACTGCTGCATCAAGGCAAGTCTAGTCTGTACAACAGCATATGGGTTTTTTACATTTTCTGTTTTCCCAATGCTTCACCTAGTCATAGGAAGCTTTCCTTCACCCCACTGATATCTCAAACCTACCCTCTATCTTGTTTCCAAGAAAAGAGTAGAGGGAATATTATGAGGTGCAAAAGCAGCAAGGCTGCCGCGGACATCTCTTGTCATACTCAGCTAAAACAACTCTGGTTCCTCTTTCATCCTGTGTAAAGTGGTTGGGATTACACTGTGATCTGTTTATACAAGGGTCAGAAAGTTCACTGCATTAATGTCTACCTTTTAAGTGCACTAATAAATCAGTTGCATGCCATGCAAATTCTCCTGCTAAGCAGGAGGATGTGTTTCCCGGAGAACTCAGGTGACTTGTGTTGTGATTCTAGATGTCAATGCCCTTCAGAACATGTGTACATCTTCCACTTCGCTTCCTAAAATTTTTGAGACTCTCCAGAGAGGATGACCCAGCTACTGAAGAGCAGAAGAGCTCAGAGTTACTACATGAAATAGAGCATGGGCAGTATTTTGGGTAAGCTGGGACAAGGATGTTCTGTTTTTACCTTGAAGGATATTACCAGTTACTTATGTAAATCTACAAACATGCAGACAGCAGTATGTAGTAGTAGGTTGGTCAGTTGAATGTTCTGCTAAATGACTGGTTTAGTCCCTGGTCTAACTGGTGTATAGTTTTCTGGAAGTATTGTGGATTTTAGATGACCAAAAAGGAGGATGTGTAGGTGCTCTGAAGTAGCTTTTCCTTACTGTCAGGTTTCTGATGTGGATTTAGAAGTGTCCACATTAGCCCAGATACAGAAAGTCCTTTGCAATAGCTTCATTTGTATAAGAATTTCCAGACTGCATTACATTCTGTCCCCCACAGCTGGAAGTCTGTCACTACAACTCAGGCATAGCCCCTTTATATCTACAAATCAAATATGCTAATTGTCTTAACTACAACTGACTGAAGAGTCATGCCGCAAATGGTTTCTCAGTTTCCCTCCACACACGTACAGACAGCCTTTCCTTTTTGTCCCCAGAAAATGCACTATTCCAAGAAGACCTTTTGACAGTTCTGAGTGGAAAAGACAGACCATGTGTGTATAAGTGCAATATCTAAGAGTAAAAGCATGCGTTATCTTTTCTCTATGTTCTTTCCAAAGCAGTTAAGTGTTCTACTGGAGGAACTGGTGTCTTTTTTTTTATCTTTCTTCTCTGAAACCATTCTTTAATGTAGCCAGAATAAAGTCACAGCAGTTTCTGGTTCAAAGGCTTGTACTTCAGTTGCCGAAAAGCAGGGGTAGTGTTCACTACTGAAGTTAACTGTGTGGGGCAGGCAGTGGTTTGGTCTGTCTTATAATGCAGGTGCTGTAGAAGAGGTCTGAGAGGCTGCATTGCTGTCATACTTCAGGATGGCAAAAAGAAATCCTACTGCATGAAGATGCAGTCACAACCTTGGATCAGATGTAGACAGTCATTAGCTGACATACTGTCCATAGAGAGAAGGTGTCAGTAAATGAAAGTGTTCTGGTGCTTAGTAGCCTTTCTAAGTGGTGCTGACCGCTCTTTTGAACTCATGCAGTTACCTAAATCACTTAGCAGCCTGGGGGAAGGGTGGAAGAGCACCATGCCCTCTAACAGAAATCTGGGTCAGCTTTCCTGCTTTTGTTTTCCCCTCTCGCTCTCCAGTGTACCCGTTATTTTGGAGCCACGTTGCCTAGCGCGGCCTCTGTGCTGTTACACAAGGGCCATGGCAGACTGGCTGACTGCAGACATCTGTACCTGCTGTGAGCAGTACCTGATGAATGTGGCTTCCCGTCAGCAGCAGAGCATCCCTCCCAGAAGAATTTCCTGGGCTTGATCCAAACTGCAATAACTATACCATGCATTTCTCCTGTCACTTGTTCTGTACCTGAAATAAATTAAACCGCTTTATGCGTCCATTGACATAAAGGCCTGATTAGAAGACCTCCCTGCTAGTCAGTCTAAGCAGGAAGCACAGTTAGTATTTCTCTATTGTGAAGTATTCTAAAGCTTTGTGGGTTTTGGAACTGTTTTGATTCTTTTTATGTTTCTTTGAGGAAAATAAACGTTGAAGCACTATCACGTCTCTGGCGTTTTCTTCTTTGCACCTGCAGTTGCCATTGTTCCATGGCACTGTTTGCATTCATTGCTGAGCAGGCTTCACCCAATGTAATGAGAACAGGGATACTTTTAACCTAAACCCTCATTCCTGAGAGGATTGCAAAGTGGACCTCTCAGTTATGTGATCACATCACTATGCATTTTGCAAATGCTGCTTCCTGATAACTCACTAAATAGCACTTAAAGCTCACTGGTTTGATGCATGTAACACCATAGTAATGGCTGCCAGGCAGCCTGCTCAGTCTGCTTGCTTTAGGAAGCAGATTTGATTTAGGAAGCTTGATTTGGTTTTTGTCTGTGCACTATCATCCTTTGGCACCAGAGCTTCCTGGTATGTGTCACTGAAGTACCTAGTACATCTCAATGCCATTGTCACCCGAGGAGCAGATGGTTTTTCCTGAAAGTTTCTTCTCTTTGTATTGGCTTTAAGCTTTGCCCTAAGGTGAACTGGACTATTGCAACGTATATGAAAAATAAAGGATGGTTTGGTAGATTTTTTTTGTGTGTTAAAACCAGAAATGAGATATTTGATAGTATGTGTATTTCTCCCCAGGAATTGCCTGTATGGAAGGGATGTAGGGCCTAAATGGACTTTGCTTTGATGAGTTTCGCAGTGTTGAAGGATACAATGGACTTGGAGCTGGAATGAGTCATGCTAAAGAAAACAATGTCTGGGAAGGGCCAGTTCTTCTAGATAGAGTGGAAGGGAAGAAAGACATGTTTAAGCTGAGCCTAAGGTCTGCATCCAAACTGCCAGGAGGGTCAATACCTCCAGCTGACTTGCGCTGGCCTGACTGCTTCCTCCAAACAGCCTGTCTACAAGCTGGCGCCTACTTGCAGGTTTAGGCAAGCTCTGCAAGTAAATGAATGTGGGGAAGCTGGAGCTTGTGCTTCCTTTTGGAGCAAGTTCAAGTGCTCCTCTTCCCTCAGTCAATTAGGAGGGGTGCAGCCTGCCTGCCCAGGTCCTCTCCTGTATGTGCTAATCGCTAGTGCTGCTGGGAGGCACATCCATATCAGGCAGGTGGGTTCCTTGCAGGCTTCAGGGAATGGCAGCCAAGCCACAGGTGCGCTTGCTGGCAAGATGGGCACAGTGTGGGGCCAGGGGCTTGAGGTGCTCTTGGATGCTTGCTGAGTGAGGTAGTTTAGGTAAAGCTAGAAATGAGCTGAGATCAGCCTGTTTTGATTAATGTGTAAGCCCAAAATGCTGCTCAGAGCCTAAGTGCAGCAGCATGGAGAGCAGTCTGGGTGGCACTGACGTAGATTTCACTTGAGCTGGAGAGCAAAGGTTCTGTCTCTTGCACATCTGCTGTGGTGTGACATGTGCTGGTTTTATTGCCTTTCCCTTTTCCTACCTTGTGACCATGACAGGGGGTGAGGAAATGCCCTCACTTGCAGAATAGACAGGCAAAGGGGTGTGAGGGTGGGTGGATGGTGAGGGACAGCCTGACCTTCTGTGCCTCTCCCTTATCTAGCAACCTCATGGGATAACCCATGTTTCCATCATTCCTCTCAACTACATTGGTTACATTAACTGCTGGGCAGGCTAGGAAAACCTCTGTCCCCTATACAGGGGTGACATCTTCAATCCTAGTGAGGAACCATTGCTCCTGACCATGGCAAGTCCTGAGAGCTTGCAGGGGTGGACTTACTAGAAAAGTACACCTGTTTGAATACACTCAAAAGAGCCTAGTCATCTCCTTTCCCTGGCTAAGGAGAGCCTTTAGGTGCAAACAGCGACAAGGCCTTATCTGGGAGCTGCAGAGTGGAGCAGGTACAGGCACAAGACAGGCAGCCTGAAGCAAGGCTGCAGAGAGGGAGACTCTTGTGTGGAACAGATCTGGGATAAAACCTTGAAGGCACCAAGAACAGCACTTTCCAGGGATCTGGAAGTGATTGTGCAAAATGTGTTCTGTCCAGACCCCCTTAAAGGTGACGGTCTGGAGGAAAGCCTTCCCTCTGCAAGCACAGAGGTTTTTTAGCTGTTTCCTCTCATCATATGGACCAGAGCCTTCACGGCTTGGTGTTAACTCTCTAGGCGAGCTTGCTCCCATCTTTTTTCCCCGTGGGGTCAGCCCTGTGTCGCTGCCCTGTGCCAGCCCTGTGTCGCTGTCTGTGCCGGTGACCCCGAACCCAGCGAGGGGCGAGCGGGGCCGCGCCGGGCCCGCCCCGCCAGGGGGCAGCCGCGGGCCGCGCTGCCCGAGGCCGGGGGGCCGCAAAATCAGGGACATCTCAAAAATAGGAGATTTTTTTACCGCCCTCATTTATTTATTTATTTGTTTGTTTATTTTTGTCTGTCCCGCGGCGCTCCCCCAAGCCCTTGTCCTGGAAATGTCCCAGTGGGCATTTCCCACTGGGAGACAGGGCCTGGGTGATGGGCAGTGGGGAAGCGAGGATGAGGGGAAGGCGGGGGCCAAGGGCAGCTGGGACAGAGGCACAGCAACACAAAAAGGAGGCTTTAAGTGGAGGAGAGTGGCAGGACAGGCCTGACTGCAGTAATGTAGTGTGGCTGTCAGAGTAGTTTGGTATTTGCTGCTTGAAACCAGCCGGGAAAACCTGCTCCAGTAGTATCATAGAATGGCTTGGGTTGGAAAGGACCTTGAAGATCATCTATCTCCAACCCCCCTGCAGTTGGCAGGGACACCTTCCACTAGAGCAAGCTGCTCAAAGCCCCATCCAGCCTGGCCTTGAACGCTTCCAGAAAGGGGTACAAACGCACTTGAATAACGTCACCCAGGCACCACTGCCAGCACCTTCTTGTTCAGATGAAAGGTGGATTTTGAGTGGGGTTTCACCCTACATCCGATTCAGTTTGGCATAATTATTTTTGTTTGTTTTGTTATAAAGGATAAACATAAGGACTTCATATTTTACACATGAAATAAAACCATAGAGATAGTGCTGGGCAGGATCGTATTTAAAAACAGGATTAGATTTAAAAACCGTATAGGCAAATTGGGGAAATGGTCTGGAAGAAACAGGAGGCAGCTGAAAAAGGAAAAAGTGCAAGGTCGTACACTTGAGCAACAATATGAACTCCCAGAGTACAGAGGAGGGAGTGATGGGTTAAGTAGCAATTCTTCAGAAAAGGGATCAAAAGCTCAATACAAGTCAGCTATGTCATGGTGTTGAGGTGATGGAAAATAAGTTGAGGGTAGATGTGGCGTAATTGGATCCAGCCCAGTAGAGAGCAGGGAGAACAAGCGGAAGTGGAGAAATCATTACCTACCAGGGAAGCCTGAAAGAACTGAAATTCTCTAACCCAAAGGAGGAAAGAACTGAAGTCTTTAGGCACATAAAAGGACATAATCATTGCTCCTTGTCTGTGATGGAGGAGAGGAAAAAAAAGGAAAGAAAAAAGAAGGCTTAAGTCACAGCAGGAAAGGCTCAATTTAGATGTTAGGAAAAACTTTCTAATGACAGGGATAATAAAGAATAGACTGCCTGGGGAGTGGAGAGCTTTAAGATCAAGTTAAGCAACATCTGTCAAGGATGTCCGAGGTTTAGGTGATCCTGCTTGGTTTAGTGGGATGGACTGGTCTGACCTTTCAAGGTCCCTTTCAGCCCTAATTTTTCAGTGGTTCTGTGGGTCGACATTAATCTTCTTGATGGTATTTAAACAGTCAGCAGCTTCTCTTAAGTAACTGCTAGCAAGTCTCTTCTCTTGCCTGCGGTTTAAAATTAACTTAATTTCCATGCATCACTTTCGCCCTCCAGCTCCCAAGTCCTGCACAGTCAAGCAGCAGCTGAATTCCTTGACTGCTTGTCAGTACCTTCCTTGTGGCTCTGTAGCTATTCACAAAAAAAAAAAAAAAAGTGATACAAATGCTGCATACAGTTGACTGTGCCACCAGTGTCAGGGTGTCCTCCTTTTCTGCACTTATACGTGGGAGATATGGTCCCCCTTCTTGAGACAGCAGGATCTCATATGTGGTTATTTCATTTTGTGCGCTCCAGGGACCTGCCTCTTCCTGTTGCCTGCAGCCTTCTGCTTCTATGATAAGGTTTGAGTGTCCAAGCCCAGACACTGCCCAGCATGCATGGCAGTTCTGTGTAACAATGTGTACAACAAGTGGTGTAATTAATACATTGTCCACAAGTGCTTTCTCTTCAAATGGGGCAGACTCCAGAAGGAAGAAGGCTGAAGTTGGCCCTGGGAGCTCTTGAAGCTACTAATGAAGGTGAATTTTTATCTGCCAGCAACAGAGTAAGAGGGAGAGAAAAAGCCAGGCCATGATGAGCAGTATCTGCAATCCTTTTTGAGTGCCATTGGAAAACAGGAGAGCTGGTGAGCGTGTACTGAAGGCATGGTGTCTGAAAACTTCTTAGTTTTTTGCTTAAAACAGAAAAGACAGCATTTCCATATCTGGGAAAAGCTGAAAAAAAGCTGAAAAGGGAGGGAACCACTGCTTGGAAGTCCTCAACATTGGAAAATAACTCCCTGCCAGGCACTGAGCTGCACATATGGATTGTGGAGGGTGACCATTAAAACTGGCGAGTATGGCACCAAGAGGATCACTGACCCCACATCACAGCTAGAAGATCAGCAATAGAGAAGACAGCCATAAACCAAAACAGATTATCCAAAGTCGGGACAACATGAGGCTTCCAAACCTTCACTGCATCCTCCTTAGTTATTTACTTAAAACAGAAAAGATTACATTTCTATAACTGGGAAAAATCATCCCTATTGAGAGAGAGAACCACAAGAATCTTACCTGCCCACAGAGAAGCAGGCACAATTCCTCTCACTAATTTTCTCCAGTGGTTTTAACCAGCCAAGATAATTGTGGGCCAAATACGCAGGCCTTCACACTTGCTTTGGTTAACAGAGCAAGCAAGGTCTGTGTTATCTCCGCGTGACAAGTATTAAGAACTTTATTTCATACGTGTGAGCAACATGTAAAGAAGCGAAGCGGCCACCACCGGAGCAGGTTGGAACACAGGGTCTTTCACTCCCAGCCCCGAGCTCCTTCTTCCAGACCGTGCTGCCAGCTCCAAGACGTGGCGGGGCTGTTATTTATACGCGTAATAAAACGCCACCTGAATGCAGCTGGAGTCCTACCTTTGAGCAACACGAGCACGCTAGGGACTTTATTTACGGCTATTTCACTTTGCCTCTCTTGATGCTGGGAATGAGAGTTTCAGGTGTGCTACCCTTTAAAAAAAAACCCACTGTGAAATATGCATATGTTAAAGTGGGCTGTGCTTTTGTGGAGCCTGTATCCCAAACTACACAGTAGCCGCTTTGTGCACAAATTGTACAAAGGTGCAGTTCCACCCCAGTGAAAATGTATTTATCAGAACTAGGACAGTATGAATCTGATTCATTAAATAAAACCTCATTTTTTTAAGGGAATGTTAGGAGTGATATAAATACAGCAAGCTCGTAAGGCCCTTGAAAGGTAAGAGTGAAGCAAGCTTACTCTTTTAACTGCTGGGGGAGGTATTTTTGGAAGTGCCATAAAAATCATAACTTTCTTGAGGTATTCTGAACACTACTGTATCCCACAGGATTGAGGGGAGTGATGAGATTACCCGCCCAAATGTAAGTTTATTTAAACAATGCAATTTATATGAAGTGCAGGGTTTTTTAAGATAAGTGAAAATCAGGACATTTTTCACTTTTTTGCCCAGACAACTGGGGAACTCAGGACCAGCTACACTTGAGCATCCTGCATTTTGGGCATTTCAAACTCAAAAGTTTCCCATCTGAGGGGTGCTGCCAGCTGCAGTGAGCTTGATCTCTGCTTAGCTTTGGAGCTGGAGCCAGACGGCCTGCTAACACAGTATGGCTGCAGGCCTTTTTGGTGTTTTTACTCTGTGGAGTTTTTATGAGACCATATCTGTCAAACGTATGTGTGAAGATAAATCAAACAAGCACAGCCATGGCTATTAAATAAATGTGAAATCTGAGTGGCTTCCACCAGCCCCTCGGTCCCTCCCCTTTGGCTGCCGTGTGTACTGAGTGTTTTATAGGCCCAGGACGGTGAAGGATGGCTGGTTATGAGAAAGGGGAAGCAGTGGGGAGGCAGCTCCAAGGGAAGGGAGTGATTTCATTGCAGCGGGAAGCACAGAGCTACAGGATGGTTTTGGGGCTCATGCTGCTGAAATGTTTGGGTCTGGGAAGAGCCTGTTTTGAATCTTGATGACTTTTGAAGAAGGGGAGACTCAATAAATTCCATCAGGGATGTGGTCTGACTGCTGTGATGGCATCCAAAGTGCAATGAAGATGGGGATTCAGCAGAGGAGACAAGAAGGCACTCCATGCAGAAGTGTAATTAGGTAGTCAGTCTTGGACCATGTTTGGGGCTAATGCTGTGTGAGCACCAGAAGGTTGCTGTCACTTGAATACCAAAACATGAGAAGGACATCAAGTTTCTACATGCCTCACAGCCTGTCTTCTCCTAGAAAATAATCTTGACCTGATCACCACTCACATTTTCCAACTATTCCCTAAATTGTTCTTCCCCCAGGAGAAGGGTGGTCTTTCCAAGGTCAGGGTTGAGGTTACTGACAGGTCAGGGAGGGCAAGGTCAGGCTTGAAGCTGACTGTCTGTACCAAAGCTGTCCCACATAGGGAGAGGGCCTTGCACTTTCCAAAGCCATCAATCTCCTCTCCACTTTCACCAGCTATTCACCTCTCCCAGTTTTAAGTGGAAGAAAATACAGCCAACCTCTTCAAGTCCTTGTGTCACGCCTCTGGGAGCTGCATTCTTGCTCTCAAGTGCTCGGTCACGGAAACAGAATAGCCAATATATCACTCGCAGTGTCTTTATTTGGGAGTTGAAGTTGGATCAATGTATCTGAAGCCTACTGTAACCAGGAAATGATTCTTCTTATTTCTGACAATGGGGCCGCTTCTGCCACCAAGAAAGCATTTGTCACTTCTCCCTGGCTGCACTGGGGTTTGGCTGAATGTGCTTGTTTATCCTGGCACACAGGGAGAGCATCCTCACAGAGGA
>JAWWLV010000001.1:21846408-21904581 GCA_035041135.1 Platyrinchus mystaceus
CCCGCCCCCCCCCCCCCCCCCCCCCCCAGTCCCATTGCCCAGTTACGCATTGGGGATGCTGTGAAGATTTTGGCCCCTGAGCTCAGGCCAGGCAGTTGTGCAGCACTTTAAGACTGAAATGGGTAAAAAAATAGAGTGTACAGAGCAGACCTTTGGCTGGGGAGGTGATGTTCTACACCAAATGGGGCTGTATGTGTACTGAGGCTACACATACATGTATGTGTGTGTGTGTGTATATATAAATATAAATACACATTCCTGCACGGAACATGGGTTGTAAGGCCAGTGGACTGGTGGTGACTGTGACTTTCCAGCCTGGGCCGTCATGGTTCCTTCCCTGTGCCTTCCATCCCTGCCTAGGTGATATCATCTCTTCCAGGGAAACATCTGGTCCTGATTTCAGGCCTGCCGGTGACTGAGCCACCGCTGGCTTTCTAGGCAGTGTGCCCTACAGATTAATTACTTTCACAGTTGAAAACGTGCACGTTGATTTTCAGTCTGAATTTGTCTGGCCTCAACTGCTGGCAGCTGGTTCTCATAAATGCCCTTTTCTGCCCGATTAAAGAGCCCTTTGATATCAGGAATCTCTCTCTCTCTTGAAATGCCTGTAGATCAAATCACTCCTTGGAAGAACCAGGGAGATCGTGCCTTTTTAAATTGCACACCATAGGGAGGGTTGTCCGACTTCAGACCTTTCCAGATTAATCCATGTGGCATTAAATATCCTTTGGCATCCACACCTGTTCCTGCACCCCTCACCGGCACCAGGAAGGGCTGCCTGCCAGCCTGGGATGCTTGATGCCTTCAGGATGGCACACACAGCCACGCATGGACCGGTGGAGAGCAGAGACTTTGGGAGAGACCTGACGGATGCATTTGGCCATGGAGGGGCTGCTCCTCGAGTGTAAAAGGACTGGTGAAATAAACTTGCTGCTTTTTTCTCCTGCTGAGGAAGTCATGGCATGCTGAGTGGGTCAGAGCAATTGAGGCCGATCACTAGTGCGAGGGTGGGAGGGAGACTGCAAACTGGCCAGCACATTGTGTACCAGAAGCCTTGGAGAAACAGATTCATCTCTTGGATCAAAGGATGTTTAGCCACAATAGTTTATATATGGGGAAAAAAATTGTTGGCTTGCAACATTTATTTTTCAGATTTTAAATTTTTGTGGTAATATGGCATAAAAGGGGAAAAGGTTTTTAGTGAAGCCTCAGGCTCACAACGTGCAAAAAATATCTTCCTGCCCAGCTTTGCAATAAAAAGATGTTTGTGTCAGAGAGAGGACCCTGCAGAAATTCATCTTGTATGAAATGGAAAGGAGAACCATGTCGTATCTCTGTGCTATTACATTTTATAGCTTTTGTTTGTTTGTTTGTAAGCTCTGCAGCCCAGCATCACTCATACAGAATGGCATTTCCGTGCAGCTCTGCTTGACTGCTGGAGTGGCATAGTCTGTAAAATGCATAGCCTAAGATGCTGAGGCATTGCTACTCTACCATACTTAAAACTCTCTGTGGTTATAACCAGGTGAGGTTACAGCCAGTTGGGTACAACCAATACTGGTTACAACAGCTGGGGAACATGAAACACTGCCCTTGGCTAAGTAATTTGCAAAAGGTCACCCAGAGCATCTGTTGCAGGGCAGGACCTGTACCCTGATTCTTTTAACTCTGCCTCCTCATCACAGAACCATCTCCCAGGTGGGGCCACTCCTCAAGGGCTTTAGATCAGGCAAAGCTGTCTGTGCAGCCACTAAACCGCATTTCTAAAAAATGACTGATCTCTCACAATTACGCATTTTAATGAGAGCTACAAGTCTTAAGGTGAGGGCAAAGCAGGCCCCTAATCCCCACCTGCTGAGTCTGAGAAGTAAATCCATAGGGTATCTCAGGAGGGAGCACCAAAACAAACTACTCCAATGCAGACCCCAAAACTTTTTATCGAAATTTGGTTTACAATTCACGTTTCAGAAAGATTTAATTTCTTTACAGACTCGGTGCAGACTCCAATTCTGCAAACTAAAGCAAATGGTAAAAGTCTCTTTCACCTGGCCAAGTAGGACCAGTCAAGTACTCCATCCCACTGGGGTGATGAGTGGTAGGGTATTTCCCTTAAGCCTGTATCTCCCTCAGCAAAACTAGGGAGAGTGCTTGGCTATTCAGACATCAAACCTCTTTCTTCCTGTGTGTTGCTCAGTGCTAATGGGAATGGAAAGGAGAAGAAAGATCTTCTTTATTGCCTCAAATCCTCCTACCCCCTGTCCCAGTCCCAAGGGTCCTGTGTGATATGAGGCATGTGTTTTCCTTTCATCCCTGACTGAGAAACTCATGTTTCAGCATTAGCATGCAAGATGGAAGAAAGCCAGCATTTCTTTGGGGCTGCTCTGGGAAGATTTCATCTCATAGTTCGCTTTCACCTTTGCCTTACTTCACCTTTTCCCCAATGTTGACTGCAGCAGGAAACCCCGTCAGTTTGTTACCTGCTCCCTTCTCAGAACTGGATCTCTTGACTCTGTCAGTGATGTACGTGGATATGGTGACAAGCACCTCTCACCAGAGGCTGTTTTCAGCAGCTCAGGTACGAGGTGCTCTATAGGGAGGATGGCAAAGGAGGCATGTAGGGGGGAGGTACCTTCTTGTTTCACCTGGTTAAAAGGTGTTAATTAAAGTAGATATTTTGACTTTTTCATGCCCTGACATTCTTTTTCAGTGTGATGAGAGCGCATGTGATTCAAGTGGCCTTCCAACAAGCACTGTGTGAGATCCACTCTTCACCATCTCCCATTCATCATCTCCCACCCACCTCAGTGTTGCTAATGCATTTCCATTATTTATGAGACATCCCTTGGTGTTTCCATTTCAGCCTTTCAAATTCACTCTCTTACTGCTCTTTGCTTGGCATGTTGAGGTCCATGGTCCAGAAGACAATATAGTTCAACACTCAGCTACCAAACACAGATCCCTTGAACTTTTCCTTTCTAGCAAGGTTTGTTTTAAAGGAGCAATATGTGAACATTGTACATGGTTGTATGAACAAAGAAAAAGTCTCAAGTTCTGGATTAATGGCAGCGGAAGCCAGTGCCTTCCCAGGTTTGTTGTAAAAATGTATAACATACCATCAGCAGTAACATGGACCAGAATCCTGTCAAAAGACAGAAAAGATAATTAATCTTTTCAGATGCAACACTCTCTTACATTGAGTTTACTAATACAGCAGCCAGCTGGTGCCTGACAACAGGTTTCTTCCGCCTTGCACGAGGAAAAAATATGAGACACGATCAGTGCATTTCTCATGTGCCCTCATCTGACAAATCCTTACCATCGCCAATCCCCTGCTCAGGGTACACAGCATTTTGTTATTGAGTTCTCGTTATGTGAATAACACTTCAAGCTGCAGGAAAAGCAGGTTTGAACTCATTGTGGTGAGTTCACTCATTGCAGTACTGCTCTGTAGGGAAATGGGCCTTTTTACAAGGCCTGCATTTGCTCGCTGACAGAGGAGGCCCAGAGGAATGCTTCCTCACCAGACATCAGCCAGACCTTAGCTGGATGACCTTATGGCTCGCAGACAGCAGTTTTACTAGCACATCCAAAATAAACCTATCCTTTGTCCTGAGGCAGAAACTGCACGGAGGCTGTTTCATTTAGAAGCTGTTTCTTGGACAGCTTATTCCTCCAGTGGCCTGAGAAGGCTGTCAGCTTCTCCTGTGAACTATTTACCACATCTGCCCTTCGTAACACCAAGTTTTTTTTTTGCTGCCTTGTTCCCTCTCCACCACCCACTGCCTGAAAATAACAGTGCACACCCAATTTAAGCCACGCACAACTCCCCCAGCATCTTCCACCAGCCTTCATGGATGTCCATGGGTTTTTCCACTCTGAGTGCAGGTTTCTCATTCCCACTGTAATAGCCCAGAGCTTGTTGTCTAAATCTGATTTTGAATTAGGCAAGGGTCCATGATTCCATGTCAATGCCAAACTGTGGGTGGGAGCAGAGGGGAGGTTTTTTTTCCTAGGGATTTGAAATCTCTTCTTATGGTGTTTCTGAAAGATTTCATCTCTCCAGGAAGCAGAAGTCTCTCAAGATGAGCTGTTTGTGCAAGACTCTGCAGTGTGGGCTTGAGCTGGAGGCTTCAGATGCAGCCAAACCAAAAAACTGCTTTTTTCTGGGTTGGGTCCGGTTAGGATCCAAACTTCAGGGGAGGATTTTGGTCCAAGAAATTGAATCTGAGCTGCTCTTATCTTCAAGTGTTTCAGATTAAAGGATTGTTTGGGTCCAAGAAGGCATGTGAAATGAAGTCACCCTGACTTAGTTGTGCCTCCAGGCAGAAGACGTGGTAGGACAGTAAGAGAAGCCGCTTATGGCTGGGGTGGGTGCTTGATGAAGTGACTTGACAGGAGACACACAAACAGCCTATAGCAGAGACAGGGAAAAAATTATCTAAGTACTGTTTTGTTATCCCTCTTTGATCCACAGAGACTACTTTGGCTGGGCCAAATCCACAGCCGGCGTAAGAGCCTTCATATTATCCAAATGTCTAAGAAAGATACAAACATAGAGGTCGAGTTGGGATTGAGTGAGCCCCATTTCCAACTGGAATTTACGACAGGAGCCGAAGCTGGGGTTCGCATGAAACACATCCCGTTTCACATCACCAAAGCCAATGCCTGGGTTGGATTTCTTCTATACCAAATATCAAGGCTGAAAGCGTGGGAATGCCTTCTCTTGAAATATATCTTATTTCCACGGTCTGGCTAAAGAGGTGCCTCACTCCCAAACCATTACAGCCTTTGTTTCTTTCCTAAATCTCATAGCACCGACGTTTGCCGTGAAATCACTGGGTCAGCATCCCCCTCCTGGCTTTACCCCCCCCCCCCCCCCCATTCTCTGTGAGCTTGCCGCGTTACACTCCAGGTTACACACGGAGAGATGAGCTGAGAATGCCCGGCAACGGCAGATAAAATGCCGCCGTGCGAAACCCACACTCGTTGCAGAAGCCAGCCTGGGTGGGAAAGTCGAGGAGGAATAAGATGTTACGTTCATCCCGGGGAGCCGAGAGAGGGGGGATTTGTAACTGGAGACAGGGATGAAGGCGGGGGAGAAAGAAACGTGCAGAGATATTGATGACCCCCTATCTCGGCAGGTCGGCGGTGCCCGGCGCGCCTCTCGCAGCACGTTTCGCATCTCCCGGCGCCATCCATCCCCGTACGGGCATGTCCCTGCATGTGCGCGGGCGGTGGCGTTGGGGGGGGCGGCTTAAAAAGCCTCGCTGAGAAAGGTATTTCTTGTGGGGAGAAAGACGCGGGGAGGGGGAAAGAAAGAGGGCAGGCCCCCTCGCTCCCCACTGAGTCCATTTCTCCTGCTTTGCCGGAGCTGTCAGCCTTGAATCCCGGTGGCGTCCCGTAACTAATTGACAGCAATGGGGGCCTTTGGGAGCCGAAGAATACGCATCCTTGCTGGGCGAGCGCTGGAGCAGGGGCTGCGCGGGCAGCTGTGGGGGGATATAAAGGGCGGCTTTTAAAGCCTTTGTGCCTGCCCGCAAGTGCGTGCGTGCGTGTGTGTGGCGGTTTTGTGGTGGAGGTGAGGGGATGCTGAGCAGGGCGGCGGGGGGAGAGGCGGAGGGAGAAGCCGCCGTGGAGAAGTAAGTTTCTCCCAGAGAAAACGGGAGGCAGGGGGACGAAAAAGCCACAAACGGCGGGAGAAGAGAGGTCCCCGCGCTTTGAGAGGCCGTCAGCGCTGCGAGGAGGGAGCAGGATGGGATTTCGGTGTAAACCCAGGGCCATCGAGAAACTAGATCTCTGTTTTTCATCCTGTTCTGGCCCAGACTGTAAAATATGACCTGCCGGCACGGCCGCCAAGCTGCAGCTTTGAGAAACAAAACCCCCACTGTGTTTTTTTTTTTCTGGGCTTGGGAAATGGGCAAAGAAATCTCCCCTCCCAGGTGTAACCTGGCAGCTTTGTCCCTGTGGTCATCTTACTCCTTCCTGAGGATACTTAGATACCCACCAGAGGAAGGGCTGGATTTTTGTCATTGTCCTGAAGCCATTTGCACAAACATGTACCCACGTCGCAGACAAAATACTGTGCAGGAGACATTTTTATGCTTCTGGCTTGACTCATCCAAAAATGCCCCATTGTCTGTGACATTTTCAGAGACAATCTGTGATAAAAGCATTTGCACATTTACAGCTGGAAAGAAACAAATAAACCGCTTGCATTTCTCCGGGGTCTGTCACTGTGGAATTTAATAACAGAAGCAACCGAACGGGGACAAGTGTAGAAGAAACAGCTCCCAGGACAACAGGGCAAGGGTGAGAGTACCAAACAAGCCCAGCACAATTGTAGTGGCAACATGGGACACTTATATTTCAGACCTAATCTGCATCCAACTCTTGAGGGAAAAAATGAGTGTTTGAAAGGTGGGGCATCAGTTCGTAGGTTTGAAGGCCAAAAGGTATCATTAGACCCGCTAGTCTGATCTTTTGTGTAATAAAGACCCCCAGATGACAACCAGTTACCCATGTATTGAGTTAAATTACTTGTATCTGACCAATTGCCACTTTTTTTTTGTCACAACCTTTAATCTCTGTATTTCAAGTAGACATTGGGCATTTGGCAAAATGCATTTTTCATTCTGCATTTTCCTCACTTAAGTAGGTGTTGCACTTTTGCTACCTATTATGTGTGGAGATAAAGCATAGAAGTTCAGCTCCTCAGAGGTTTGCTTGCTGAGTAAAGCTTATTGTCCTTCTAGGCTAGAAGAAAGGTGCCAAGCTATCTCCCAGGTCAAGTCCTGAGGCCCTTGGAAGTAATCCCATTCACAATGTTCTTCAAGCTGTGGGCGAAGCAGTGAGTCCTCATCCTTTCTGTTGCTTGCAAAGTATACATTACAGCAAAAGGGGAGCTGGTTCTCCAGTGATGGTAAACAGTTTTTGCTTGGCAATAGGTCACTGTGGCAATCCAGGTGCTGTGCAGCAAGCAGCTGGTAAGGTTTTTCCATGAAGCCAGAGTGGGCATGTTAAATGCAGGGAGCAGGGCAAGCCCTGGGCAGGCAGGGGACTTGGCTCAGAGCAGCCAGCCCCTCTGGTGCCCATCCAGTAGCTGACTAGAGCCTCTGCTGCTGTGACTTAATGGTATTAAAAGGTGGCTGATCAATTGGTACTGCTAAAAGAGGACAATGTCTTATCTAACTGGAAAACCAGTATCTCATGTTGTTGTTTTCTTAAAGGAAGTAGAGAAAGGCATGAAAAAGTATACTCATTTATCAATATTTTTGGAACTTTTTTGTTTTTCTGGTTTGATTTTAGTCACATGGATGATGGTGTTGCTTTCTCCATGCCCCAAACATGATGCTGGGTCCATAGAGCAGCCACTGGCTTCAGCTTGAATTCCCAATGAACTCAGTAAAAAGATTGACTCAGCTTAAAAGGGAACATGACCTTAGTCTGTACCTTGAACAATAGTTCAGAAATGCCTGCCTGGCTGCAAGCTTCAGTGACCTGTTGCCACTTGTGATAGTTGCACTGTGAGCTCTGGGCAGCACTGACCATCTTTAAGCTCCATGTTTGCAGAGCACCCAGTGTGGAATCAATATCAATTTTCTGATGGGTGCTTTTACACATTGTTGCAGCAGATATGTGATAGCAGAGCCTGTCTGTGCAAGTGTGAGCAGGGATGGCACCACTTTCCCCCTTGATCTTTGGAATCTCAGGTGGCCGTTTTGTCTGCAGAGGGGTCGCTGGCTTGTATGAGAAGAAAGACAGGCTATGACTGCTGGTGGAGGCATCAGTTCAAGCCTCCCGTTTGCTCTCTCTCAGCTGACAGTAAAAATAATTCAGTTTCAGATAATACAGCGTTGTTCTTTCCATGTGGAAAAATCGGAAAGGCATGCAAAACTCTCCCTTTTTTTTGCTGCTAATTGCCTTGATTTCTGCTTCCACACTCCCAGCTGCCGCTCCTCTTCAGGTTGCCCTTTTTGACTCCTCGATTAACTTCTTTGTACACCCATTTACCACTCAGGACATGGCGACCTTTGGATGTAAATCTGTGCTGACGTCCCTCCCACTTGCGTGCTTTTGTTGGGGGCTGACATCTGCGAGACTCCTTGCAGCAGAGGTGGGAGGGAGCTGGGTGGATGTGGGTGCTGGGCAGTGCTGTTGTCTGCCAGGGCTGCTGCCCACCTCCACTTTGTGTCATTGGCTCCCCATCTCAAAGCTCAGTGCTTTAGGCTGGAACAAAAAAATCATGGATTTTGGTCTGCAGCTACCAGGTGAGACACATGAGTGTAGGTGTAGCCTTCACCCTCTGGTGTTGGCTGGATCAGGAGTTCCTGAGCTGATGGTGAGACTGCTTGCTATCACCTCCTCAAGACAGATAATCTTTACTATAAGTTTAATTTGGACAGGCACTCTTGATGAGAAAGCAGAAACTTTCATATGGTCCAGCCCATACATAGTGCCCTTTGTTGAGGGCTGGAGCTGCTGCTGTTTGAAATAGGAGGCTTAACTGGAAGACACCTCCAGAGCCAGGACAATGCATTTGCTCCTAATGTTGCCTCAAGGTGCAAGAGATACTCACAGCACAGCAAGTCTCTGACAGGCTTTGCAGCTGTGAGAGGGTCAGAGACCATTGCAGAGCCCAACTGTGCACCTCAGACCAGAGCTGACAGGTGGGATGGCCACAGCACCATTTTGCAGAAGCAGGGCCCTGTAGGACTTCTGAGGCAGATACACAGCTCTTTTCCAAAATGATGTCCCAGGCTACCTCATGAAGGCATTATTTGCTCTGAAGCAGGTTTTATTCTGCACAGAGTTTGACTCCTGGAATGTGGAGCTTCACCTCCAGGGTCCACTGTAATTTTTGTGATTTTTGGTAGTGTCTCCTGAATCTTGCTCCAAAGCTTTCTGCGTACCTCAGGCTCTACCCAGAGCCTCCACCAGCGATGGGAGATGCCAGTTAAGGTTCCGCTTTCCAGCATCGTGCAGGGCTTTTGGCTTTAATTACACAGACGGATCCCCCTCCCCCCAGCCTTCCCCTTATCCCCCGCACAATGAGTTCAGACACCTGCAAAACTGAACTTTTAGCGAAGTCTCCCCAGTGCAGGACAAAGGCATTAGCGGCGGGGGAGGACGTGAGGGGCAGTCAAGCAGCTGCGGCGAAGGAGGCACAGCTGGATCCCTGCACGCTGCTGCCTCCCTGCCTGCCCCTTCCTCATCCTTTTAGAGCCTGTTAGCAGCAAGCAGAGTAATTTCTGCTTGAATCCCACAGTATCACCAGTGCTGCCAGGCTCAAGTCCCTGGACAAGCTCCTTGCTGAAAGTGTCTCCGAACTATTAAGGGAAGTGGTCTTGTTTGATATTTATTCACTGAGCCCTTTTCCTCTGCTCAGCATTATCCAAATAGAGAGAAAACTTTTTGTGGAGGTTGAAATAAATGAGATCTCCCCATCGGACTTGTAGACACTAGGAATGGGCAAGCTAGAAATCCCTGCCTTGCCTTGCTTACATCAGTCTTTCTTCCCTCATTGGAGGTAGCACGCAGATGGCATTGCCAACCTGTGTCCAGATGCTTGAAAGACTTGGTCTAAATACTTTCCTAAGCGAAAAGGAACCATGAACATTGCAACTGAACAAAGTGATATGAAGTTGGACTTGCATGCTCAAGAGGCCTGGAAGCTTTACAGAGCACTCTGGGCAAATGGGGTTTAGTGAAATCATATGTGGGTTGAGCTACATCTGGATTTTTGTTTGCCTCTTCCCACTCAATAGAAAGGAAATAAGAGAACATACCCATTTCTTAAAAATAAAATAAAAAATATAAGGATTTAGAAAGAAGCAGAGAAAAAAAAGGGCAGGATTAATAGGTGACCTATGTTTCCACCACTGGTCTGCTCCTCTGGGTTCCCGTATGTATAATGGGAGAAAAAACAATGAATAGATAAGGAAAATGGAATCACAAATAGGGATGAGTAGGTGGATAATGAGGGAAAAAAAGATTAAAAGGGTCATCAGTTCTCATGCTTCAGGATTCCTCTCAATATATTAAGTGCCATGAGGAAAACTGGGGAGTTGCATCATTCAGCTGCTTCCAGCAAGATTTTTTGCACTTTCTGTTGACATCAGGCAAGTGGATCTGGCCCAATAGCACCTGCTTTCACACAGCACTTCTCTCTAGGGCATTTTATGAGCACTGTATGAGTATGAGAAAGCATCTCTTACTAGAGATGACTGGTTGGAAGGGCCAAGGGAAGTCCCTACCCTGTAAAGGTCTACAATGCAGCAGTTTCAACGCAGCAAGTTTTGCCTGAGCTTCAGACACTGTTGATTTGAGGACTTCCAGTTTAGGTTCTGTGTCCTTTAGGAGTGGTCTGTTCTGCCCTGGAAGGGTATCAGGCTTGAAGTCCTCTCGCCATCACACTGTGGGAATGTTGCTGAGGGGTTGCTGTGCCTCTCATCATCTCTCCCGAGGTACAACCCACTGTGTTGCTGCCTGGCCTGAGAGGTGGTGGTGAGGGGTAGGGATGGAGGGGAGGGGGTGGGGGGAAGAAGTTGGTGAAGAGGGTAAAGGAAGCAACTTTTTAAATAAAAAAAAATAAGTGATGAATAGATCGGCTAATCCCGGGAAACCTTGAGAATATAGAGCAGCGTCTGTGGAGCCTCCCTTTTTTCTTTTCTTTTTTTTTAATTTTCCTTTCTTTAATTTCGCTGCAGCACGTATAATCAATTATGGCTTGAATCGGGGATAAGGGGAGGGAAAGTACTTCAATTCATAAATCAATTTTATACGGTCATCAGTCAGGTTGTGAATGCAAATACCTCTGTCGGTTTAGGTTATTCAGAATTAATTGACTCCCACCGGGCTGGGCTGCAGATGGAGAGAAGCTTTCTCACAAAGTCTGCTCAGGCTCAGCATGGGGGCAGGCAGGCGGGCTGGCTTCCTCCTCCTCCTCTTCCTCTGCTTTCCTCTCCTGGAGCATTATACTATTGGTGTTGAGGAGAGTTTTGTGTGTGTGTGTGTGTGTCCCGTCTGTGAGAGGGAGAGATGCTTGAAGAAAGAAAGGGATATGCAAAGATTAAAGTCACAAGCCCCCTCTTCAGCCCTGGCCTGCGCAGACACTTTTATGTGATTAGGAATGCTTTGCTTTCAAGGGTTTGCTTTTAAGCCTTGAGCTTCTCTTGAACTTCTCCAATAAGAAAACAAACAGCAGTGTCAAAGCCTCCCCCTGTGCCTGGAATTCGAGCTCAAGTCGTGTCATTAAAAAGCCACTTCGCTACTGGGACTTTGGCATCTGAGTCACTGTTTCAAAGACAGTCTAGGGCAGGAGAGATCGAAAGTCATTAAACATCTAGTCGTTGTTTTGGTGGCCTATTGAAAAATGAGGTTTGGAGGGTTTCAGGGCCACCGGGAGGACGCAGAACAAATGCTGCCACCTGAATCCCCCCCCTTCCTCCTGCACCTTCTCCCCGAGGCCTACTTGGCCAAAGTGTCTGGCAAGGCGAGGCTGTATGGAGAAAACCCAAAGGATGGATTTGCTGGAGGGTGAAGAGGGGTGTAACCTGCAGCCCCTCTTTTCCTCTGCCATTAGCACTATCCAGTTCACCACACGTCCTGGGCTAAACAGCAGGACAGAGATGGCACTGGTCCACAGAGGGAGCTCTCTCAATTTCCCACACACACACACTTCAATCCCTTTGTGGGACTGCATCCAGTCACCCTACATGGTGCTCCTGGTCTGTCACCCCACTCGTCTCCCGGCCCTGTGACTCCTTCCCTCTTCCATGGCCATCTCCCTTTGTCTCACTGGTTAGATGATGCTGTGATCTCCGCTATGAGGTCCCTCACCTGAGGGACAGTCATCCCAGCTTTTTTGCATGGTCTCACTAACCAGTCAAGGCTTCAGATGTCACAATGACACTCTCTATGGAAGGCAGCATGGAATGGGTGGGGAATACCACTCCATGAAACCCCATGGCAGGGATAATTGGTATTAAGACCCAGATACATGCCTTTCCCTCTTTGTTTTGGCCTGTCACACCTAGGCCTTTTCAGACTAGGACATCTCAGCTTCAAACTGCAGGAGCTCATTGAGAGCAGGAGGCCATCAGATATGCATCAGTAGATACCTAACTATGAGATCAATTGTCAAAAGCAATAAGAGTATGTAACCCTGTTTTCTGCCTGGGGAAACTGAGGCACAGATGATGATGTGGCTCAATCCAAAGCATCCCCCTTTAAAAAAGTGGCATAGCTGGGAATAAAGCCTGGGTCCTGTTGTCTCCACTCTTGTTATTGTACCCACGAGGACCCAGACAGCAAACCATCAGACCACACAGGGCATATCAGTGCCTGCTGCTGTACAATGGGTTCAGCACATGAGGTTTCAGCAGGGCTGGAGGAACTGGCATATTAGTGGAGTGCTGGAGATGACCCAGTGGAGCTGATCCCCACAATGCCATGGAAACAATAGGTCAGAAACAGTAAAAGCTCTGAAGAGGCTGCGGAGGTAGCAATAACTGGAGAGGAAGCTTGGCTGCGCTTAAAGCACCCCAGGAGGAGGAGGCTGCAAAGGAAGATGAAAGGAGCTGTCTGTAACTGTCTGCAGTTAAGTGGGGAGGTGGGAAACGGCTTTGCAGTTCTTCAGCAGGAAGCGTGGGGAGCAGGTCTTGGCAAAGGGAAGAGAAAGGGAGAAGCAGAACAAAAGACCCATGCAACTTCCACTCAATGCTTTCCTCCATTTTGGGCAAATCTGCTATTCGAATAGCAACCAAAGAGCCAGGTGCTTTGGATGGCCTTCTTCAAGACTCTGCCAACTTCACAGCACCCCTTATCTGCAGAATTTTCCACTAGTTTTCACAGATGCAATTTTGCCAAAGCCCCTCCCCACAGCCCATGCTGCCTCTGCCTCCACTGCAGTCATAGGCACTCCTACACACACCATCCTGCCTCCATTTCCCCTCAGTGCTTCCCCTTCATGATAAACACTATGGACAGTAATTGATGAGAACACAAATGCCCCAAAATTCCCCATCCTGCATTTTTCAAAATGAACTCGTGCCACAGTCTAGAGAAGGCAAAGATGGGTTCGTTAGCTCCAGCACCAACTTGGAAATCTCAGGGAATTTACCACTCCTGCCATGCGCCAAAGTAGAAAGGATGGGCTCAGTATTTGCAAACCTGTCAAGTCGTTCACACTGAGAATGAGAATCACACAGACACTTCAGACTCTCTTCTGCTGGGGTTGTTGCCCAGTGGGCTTTCCATGGCTGACGTGTTGTCTCTGCTGATCCAGAGATGGCAACCCCAGTGGGATGTCCTGCTCTGGGGCCAGCAGTGACTGGGAGTGTGGGGATAGGAGAACTCTGTATGTTTTGTGTGTGGTGTGGGAGGCCTGTCAGGCTTGTGGTGGTACCAAAAAGCTTCAGCCACATGGCTCTTCACGTGGGAGCCTTGTGCTCCCTCTCACTGTGCCAAGCACCAGGAAATCTATGAATTAGATAAAAAAGTGTCACGATGGCCTGTTCTGCTCTTTGTGCATGTCTGAGTCCCATCTACCCACCAGCCTGACAGTAACCAGGTCTAACTCTTGCTAAACACACGTCCCTGGAGCCAAAAGCTGGAATCTGTGCTGCATCTGCTAAGCCTCGTCTAAATTCCCTGCTGAATACCCCTGGGAAGGTCTGCTTGTGTTCATCAGGTTGGAAAGCAGTTTAAAAAAAAACAAACACCCTTTGGGATCTTCAAGCAAATCTGTAATATGAGAGAATTAACCTATTTTTAATGCACTGCCTGCTTTCCCCACACTCCCTCGCTGGCCCGAGGCTGGTTCATCTTTCAGAGCCGAACAATGCTTCATGTGTTTCTGTTTGCTCAACGTTTAGAGGGGAGGCCTCCCTCTCTTCAGCGCTTTCTTAGCATTTTTTAATCATGTTTATAAAGTCAAATACCTAAGTGACCAAAAGAGCGGCAAGAACTGCTTCTCTGCTCTGCAGGGTACTGAAATCTCCTCTTGAAGTCAATAGGGAGAGCCATGCTCTGCTGAAATCCTGATCAGAGCCCGGGCTTTAGCAAAGGGGAGGAGTGAGCCCCTTGCTTTACTACATAGCTCCTTTCACAGAGGCCCGGGGAAGGAGGGGAGAGGTGTGTGGGGGGAGAATCTTTACACCCATGGTGGGATTTCTGAAGAATTTACAGTCATCTTTCCTAGAGACACTAAAGATTTTATAGCCTTGGTACCAGCGGTTACAATGCCCTATGGAGCACAGAGCTGAGCGTATGCCAGGGATCCCTTCATCTCACCAGAGGCTGGAAGGTGGCCAGGGGCTTCACACGGGGAAGTTTATTTCAGAGAGAGAAGGGAGTGAGGAAGCGGGAGGGAGAGAAGAGGGGAGAGAGGCCGAGCAGAGGGGGAGAGGGAAGGGAAAACAAAAGCATGTAAGATGGGAGAGCAAGGGAAGGAGGCAGGATGGAGAGCCAGGGTGGGGGAGCAGAGGGAGGCAGAGAAAGGAGAGGATGCCAGCGTGGGAGGAATGAGAGGAGAGACCCAGAGAGGAGGAACAGAAGAAAGAAATGAAAGGGAGGGAGAAAAATGTTTTAAAAGTGGCAGAGGGAGGAAACATGAGAAGAAGGAATAACAGAAAAGGAGCCAGCCAGAGGGAAAGGAAGAAATAGCAAATACGAGGAAAGTTAGAAAGCAAAACAGGATCTGAGAGCAGGTACAAGAGGGAGGCTCAGAAGCAGCCTACAGCCCAGTCCCCCAGACAAACTCAGCACAGAAAATGAGGCTTTTCAGCAACTGTCCCCACTCTCCTGCCAAGTGTTTAAACTGACGGAGGAGCCAGGGAGCATTTCTGCATACCCAGTTCTGCACAGACCTGCACACCAGGCTCCTCTCAGGCAGATACTCACAAAAATGAATATGCATCTATATATGCATGTGTGTGCACATGTGTATGCACCCCTACATGTATGTGCAGGCATGTTGTACAGCCAACCATATGATATCCATGCTTTCCCTCTCTTCACACTTCTGTGCACCTGCTGTGCATGTGCAGGCTCTCCACGGACCTTCACCTGCCTCCACAGCCACCCACACACCCCGCTCGAGCTCCACTCCCTCTTCGGCTGGCTGCAAAACAAGGCTTACACTTTGTGAAAAATGCTGAGGTTTGGCCATTCGGGTTCATTCCATGCTGGGGAGAAAATGAGCCTTTAGGTGTTGGTTGCTCTTTTTTCTTTTTTCATGAGGCAAAAAAATCCAACAAAAAAAATGAAGCCAGCAAGTGCTCCACCCCAGAACACGAAACACAGACATACATTTAAGGAATGGTTTCTATGACCTGGTGGTCTTTAAGTGCAGATTTAATGACAACAGCAGTGATCAGTTACAGCCTGCTCATTTATAGACCTGTGAGGCTCTGCACAAGATCCCTAGCCTGGGAGTTACAGAGATATCAGAGTATAAGAGAGTCAGTTTCACGTTCTTCATCCTAAATCTGGTAAAATCAATGTGGTAGCATATCTCTGGATGTAGTGGGGTGATTTCTGAGCACTGCATCTGATTGGTTTGCAGATGGGGGAAGTGTTTGCCCAGGATTCCCACACAGTGGTGAGCCTCCTGCGAGCAGAGCCATGGCAAACCTGGGACTCTCAGGACAGAGCGGATTTAGAGCTACTGCCAACATCCACTGCCCATCGTTGCATTTCTAAAGCACAATATGCCAACTTGTTCTCCCAGAGGACCAGTGACAATCATAAAATTCTCTTAAAGTGAACACTGCGCTCAACATGCTTCTCTCTCATTATAATGAACACAAAGTGATTTGTAGCAGAGATTTTCTAGACTTTTATAGGTGTGACCAGAGCCCAGAAAGGGTAGGGAACCAAAGGGTGAGAGACCTGGCAACCATATATTGGGATGAAGAAGCAACAGTGGTTTAATATTCTATTAAAATCCCTCCCCACAAGCTGTGCAAACTTTCTCCTATTACAAAAACACTCTACAAAGGCCCTGGGTTCTACATTGTTAATGGGTCTTTCTCATACCGATGGTAACCACAGCTCTGTGCTGGAGGACTCAGCAAACCCCCAGAGGAGGTAGATTTGTGCATGCCACCATTGCAGGAGCGTGTCCTGACATTTGAGTACATGCCAGGAGGGCATCCTCTCCATGTCAGTGTTAATGTCAGACCTCCTGTAGCACAGTTGCATGTTTTTGGATGCCTAGGGACATGCCATCCCCTGCCATAATTTGGCACCAGTTGAGTCCCTTTGACTTAAGATGGATGAGATGTAGAGAGACAGACCTCCAGTTAGACGGCTGTTGGGGAACAGCTTGAGGAAGCAAGGCTTCTATTTCAAGACCTTCCAGATGTACATTTCCTTCAGCTTCTAATTCAGCCTTTCACCTGTTTGGGGGTGCTCATCTAATGCCACTGGCTTTTACAGTCTCCCTGTGAAACACCACTACTTCAGAAATACACCTGTCCCCTTTCTCCCCACATTTTCTTTGAATTTGTTTTGCTTTCCTACAGAATAACCAAGAAATGTGTAGAATACAATGCCTGTGTCAAGGTGGAGAAAGCATGAATCAGGAGAACAACAGGAGTACAAGCTGAGCACACTGTTTCTGTGGTGCCAATGGAAGTCAAATTTACTTTATTTTTACTGTTCAGGCCCTGTTCTTGTTTGGTCATCAGAGGCAGCCGAAAAGTCAAGGCTGTCTGCTGTGGAGGTATGTGGTCATTTCTGCTACAAGAGAGTACCAGCAAGCCTACATGTCAGGGCAGGTACAGGAAGGAACTGGCTCTTTTGCCAAGACTTTCTTAGTAATCCAAGAAATTCACCCACAAAAAATGCTAAATAAGTTCAAACTATAATCCAGAGGGGCCCTGGCATCCTCAAGCCATAAACAGAGAAGAGAAATGGATCTGATAAAAAGCTGCATTTCTGGTAGGCTTGGAGGAATGCTGCGTGCTTAGTACACAGGAGCTGGAATCTGCATGGCTGGGCACAGGTCTTTACTCTGGGGCCATGCACTACTGGCTGATTAAATCTTTTACTCCTGCTGGTGAATAATTATCCACCTGACCTATTCCACCCTAGGCAGCAGGAACACCCCATTAGTGACTTCTCCCTAAAAAGAGTGGGGTGCTCATTTCTCATCTGGCTCTACCTGGCCTTTGACAATGATGCTCAAGCCAAAGGTTTCTTTGCCAGATGTTGTCAGGGAAGTCCCCAAGTTCAAGGACCTGGCTCTTGCAGGTAGGGAGAGCACTGGGCTCCTGCTGCCCTCCAAAGGAAAGAGCTTGGCACCTTGGGAGGTGTGGCCCAGGGCCTTAGTTCTGTTATTTTGTTCCCTGATTTTGGAAAGAGCAGTGGAAACAATTAGGTCTCTTAATTTCTCTGAGGCAAGATCCAAATACAGAAAAGAATACATCTCCCAGGCAGGGAGAAGTGGGGAATTAACTGCCTTTTTTTGGATGAGATCAGAGAAAGCTGATTTATGAAGCAAAGGGAAAGCAAAGTGCTTTTATGGGTAAAATGTTCCCTGCTTATTTCCTTTCTGTCAGACTACGTTCCTCCCACGCTTCTGGCTGCGAGCTCACTCCTTGGAAGCCTGTTTAAGCATTTCAGCATGTGATGATTTAACTGGGCATGGATTCTGACAGATCTTTGCAAATAACATCACAGGAGTTGCTGGAGGTGACTGCCTAATGCCGACTTGGGGCACGTTCAGGAGGACAAGGCTGGCAGACAGAAACCCAGCCATCCCTATGTGCTCACTGCCTCTTCCAGGGCACCTCTGAGTACCAGGCCTCTGGGAGACACCCCTTACCATCTGCTGGGAGGGGGGCACCTCACAACCTGCTTCTTCTGCTTGTCTCCCTCGAGGAGATGGAGGCAAGGCCAGTCTACAGCAGAGAGGGCTCAAGAGCTGGAGCCTCATGAAGAGAGGGGGCGTTTGATTATAGCTCAGGCAGAATGAGAGAAAGCAGAACAGGAGAGAAATTCAAGAGGTTGGGTGGGGAATGAGAAAGTTTCTGCAATCGAATTTCCACACGTGGATCTTTCAGCTCCTGCCAATGTACATATAGGAAGGATGAACTCAGGGGAACTCAAGAGGCTTATTCCTACTAAGGGAGAATGTAGCAAGCAACTATTAATCTTGACTTATGGCGTACCAGAACTACATCTGAGGCGTCTTAAATGTTGATGATCAGGCTGTGCTCTCTGCCTTGACAGCATGGTTCCTAGTGACAAAGGTGTCCAACAGTGGTAGGTACAGGTCCTGACAGATCTATCTGCAAAGATGCATCTGCTATGCCCATAGATCCACCCGCCCATGCAAGCAGAGCCCATTTTTCGCCTGCAGAGGTGCAGGCATCAATATTGTCTACACTGTCCAGAGGAATCACAAATGGAACCGCATTGTTGATCTGTGGAGCAATTCAACGTACGGATGTAGCATGTTTTGCACACCCAACAGACCGTTCTGGGTATTGCTGAAAGGTTTTGGTACAACTGGCTGTCACTTCTGCTCAGGCACCATCCTGCTGATGAGATATCAACCAGAAAAGGCTCCAGAGCACACACAAGGACACAGTAAGGTCCAGGGACAGGAACAATTCAAACACTTGACATATCCTCACAGAATAAAATTAGCAAAGGAAATGAAATTAAATTAATCCCCTGTGAAGTCAGGCAGAAGAGAAAAATATAGTTTAATAACTGATAATGATATCAAGAAGCCCCCACTCTCAGACACCAAACTGCGGTAGGTTTACAGGGAGGAGGGGAGGGGTGGGAGGTGGGGGTAGGGAAGAGAAAGCTGTACGAATTGACCTCTCTCCCCCCTTGCCCCCTCCTTTTTCTTTAAATCCCCACCTAGTCAGGAGTGCTCATTAAGGATGGCTCTCGTTTCCCTAATTAGGCTGCCCCCTTCCCTTCACAGGGCTCCAGACCTCTGCCATTCAGCAATAACAAGAATAACAAGAAACTCGTTATTTTACAACCTGGACAGGGGAGGAGGGGGAGAAGGAGAAGATGGCTTTGTGATGTGCTGCTTGGAGGAAAACCAGTTTAGAAAAAGCTGGGTTGAGGGAGGAGTCCCTCCTGCTAGCGAGACCTTGTCTGCTTTTAAACACCCTCTTGCCTGCACTAGAAGTAACACTACAAGGAATGAGGATTTGGATTTTCCCCCCTTTTTTGCAGGCTCATCCTTGAAAGTTGTTTTTCTTTGTAGCAATCATATATATGTGCATTTGATTTTATGTGAAAAGTAACCTTTAGGGACTCTGACAAGACATAAGCCGTCCCAGCCCTGAACTGGGGAGGAGGAGGTGGTGGCGGTGGGACGCTCAGTGTGTTGATGTGGTCTTTATTAGGCACTCCGCAGCGAGAGGGAGGCTGGGATGGCTTGCCTCGGGGAGGGCAGCAGCAGCAAGCCTGCTCTCAGCCTGGGTTTCCAAATTCACTTTTCCTCTCAAATGCAGATGCTGTGCACACTCACCCGGCCAGCAGTTCCCCAGGCATGCGAGGTGCGCCGCGCCCAGCCAGGACACCCTCCCCGCTGCGATGGCCACGGCGCCCGTGCAACTCTGCCACCTCCACTCTGCATCCCGCATGGCCCTGGCTGATGATCCCCTCTTTCACAGCATCCCTGCAAACCTCCTCACCAGTAGATGTTTGATTCACAAAGCTGCTGTGAAAAAAAAACAAAGAAACCTATGCCTACTTTATACCCATAGAGCAAAGGTAAGGGCTAGTGAAATGAGGGCTCTCTGACAGACTCTCTTCCAGGTCCCCAGTACAGGATCAAGAGATGATCTTTCCTCTAAGAGTCACATTGTGTAGCATCCCGCCCCAGAAGTGAGCAAGCCAAGTCAGCACGACCAAGCATGTGTTTAAGTGTTGGTCTAGATGAGGGGAAAATAAATAAATGCTCACCACCTTGGAAAATCAGACGCTCCCTGAGCATTTGGAATGAATTTTGTCAAAACCAGCTTATCATCTCCATAAATTGCCACAAATCCACTCGGTTTTGCAGAGCTAAACATTTCAACAGTTTATGCACGTTACCAATTGAACCATCTTTGCTCAATTTATGCCTCATTTAAATAACTTATTACATCAGATATAGAGCTTTTTTTATAGTTCAGTTTCAAGTCTCTTTCTCATACTCTCTTTAAGACTTGTCTAAGTCTTTCAAGATGTTCTTTCAAGCCCTCAGTCCAAATTAAAACATCATTCACTGGAACTTCTGCACAGTTTCTCACAGATCTGGCAAATACTCTTTGAAATACCTCGGGAGCAGAACAAATGCCAAATAATGTCTGCCTTAACTTACACTTTGACATTTGAGAGCCCAAAGTTCCAAAGTTCTGCCTCAAAAGTAGGTGCAGGCGTGTAAGCAAGGGATCCTGAATTTTTCTGAGATGACAAATATCCCACAACAATGTCCTGAGGGATTTATGATATCAATTACTTGCCTCTGAGCCTTTCTTACAAATGATTGTTCATATTGTTTTCTAAATTCGTGTTCATGCTTTAACTCAGTTTTGTCTGCTAATGGGTTTGGATTGTCCTGATTTTAAATAGACAGACCAAGTATGTATCTGCTGGGACTGAGATTCACTGTACCACAAAAAAAAAAAAAATCCAAATCCCAAAAAGACCCAAAGCCCCCCAGATTTAGAGCAAGGTAAATTGCTTCAGCTGTAACATAGTTTTCTTGTGGTAGGTTTCTTTGTGCCAAAGGCCCAAAAGTTTAGGTCACCTGAAACATTTAGCAAATTCACATCAGTTTTGCTGAATTATTTTGACTTAAAGAAACCCTTGTCTGCAGTGATAAGAAACACCCAACCTCTGCTTAGATCTTAATTTTTCTGAAAGTAAGGTGTCCCAGCAGATCCAGAAGACTTAGGAAGAGTTGTTTGACCTTTGGCTGTGACCGGCTTTCTCCCACCAAGAAACACTTAGCACGGGTGCAGGCTGGAGAGAAGGTGTGTTACGGCTTCATGGACAGCCTGGGCTGGTGGAGCCTCTTCCAACCTATGGAAACATTCAGTGTGTTCATTCACATTTAGTGACTTTGCCTTTTCCTGCTGGTAAAATATGGCTTTTGCTTTTCCAGTTACCCTCGCTCTCCTGCCAAGATGGGAACCTGGATTATTTTGTCTACGCTGATCCTCCAGCTGGGGCCAGGAGATGTCTTGGCCACAGCAGGATGGAAGAGAGTGCCCCGGATCACACATATGGTTTTACATCTCCTCTCACTTCTCGTGTTTCAAGCAGAAACATGTGGCAGGTATCTTTACAAGCAGGGGATATGTGCATTATACCAGGTGCATCTGCACTGCACTTGGAGAGGAGCCCAGAAGTTGCTTCTGAAGTCAGACTTGCTGTCTATACTGAAAACAGTGGACATGGGAGTGTGGGAAGGACCTGGCATGTCCCATGCTGATCTGGAGGCATCAGTGTGGTTGCCCAGGGGCTGGCGGATTAAAAGAGCAGTGTATTTGCATCTACCCTGGGACCCCGTGTTGAAGCTGGGCAGCACAGTTAGTGCTACTTCCTTGCGGCCAGAATCACACTTGTGCCAGTCACACGCTTTTTTCTCCTTAGTCCACTTATTAATTATACGTTGAGTGGGCTGATTGGGATCATAGCTGCCAGAGCAACAGGCAGTCACAGCCTGGCAGATCTCACATCTCATGGAAGTGGAGGTGGAGGTGGGGGAGATCTTGCCTTCAGGCAACTACAGCACTGGCCCAGGGTCACCAGCACCACAATGCCTGCCACGCTCTCTTTAATATATAAGCACAATGGGAAGGGAGGCATTCCCAGCCGGGAAAAGGCAATTTGCAGCTATCTGAGATGTACTGGTTGGAACCCACTTGTGCAAACAGAGAGACGTCCCTGGTCGCTATTGACTACCACTTCTGGGACAACACAGGCAGCTTTATTTGGTGAGAGGAGGGATAGAGAGAAAGGCCCCAAGTTCTTCTTCCGCCCTGCATTGCTCCATCCTTGCTGCCCTGGGGCGTATTGTCCCACTTTGTCCCCTGGAAGCACATGTGTCCGGTAGCACTGCAGTTATTTTTAGGAGGACTTGGCCAGCATCCATCGTGGTGGTGGCTTTGGTGAGCCGGGAGAAGCAGACTTTTCTCTTTCTGCCTTTCAATGTTTGGAAACAGTGAGGCTGCCAAGGCAGCCCGTCTCCTGCTCTGCACTTCCAGCCTCTGGAAAGCGAGAGTGAGCCCTGAAAAGCCTGGCAAGCTGACTGGGAGAGCCTGCCAGGCAGCCGGCAGCACCCTGCCAACACCAACGGCTCCTTGCTGCCATCAGCCAGGGAAAGTCGGGCCAGGGGGATGGAGAAGGGAAAGCAGCAGTGGAGGGAGAGGCTGGAAAATTGCACAGGTCCCCCTCAGGGACAGCCTTTTCATTTCCTGAGCCTGACTCTACATTTGTTATGGATGCAACTGCGGAGAGGGGCAGCACCCCCCAGCTCCAACAGCACAGAGGTTGGAGCAGGATGAGGTGGGGAAGGGAGAGGCATGCACTGCAGTCCCTATGGATTTTCTGTACATGTGTTTGAGGGGAAAGAGGCTGCTGGCATTGGCCGGGCTTGGACACCAGAGCAACTTGCAAGTGACAATGCAGTTGGCCTGGGCCAGGACAGTTGTGGGGCTCCACTGGGCCTCCTGACTCCTGATTTGGCCATCCCTGGTCAGAAGGGACCAAGACACCCCTCGATGGGTCAGAATGAAGAAGCAAAGAACTGGAACACCAGTGGTGCAGACCATGAACAAGGCTGGGTAGTGGGCAGCCCAGCACCTGGATAATGGAGGGTTGTGCTCTATCACTGATGGAACAAAGAGCAAGTCTAACATAGTCAGCAGCCCACTCAGCCAGCTGTCAGTGATACTGCTATTTTTGCCCCAGCTACTTGAATCTCACCTCTGAATGAAACCAATTGTTCTTTTAAAAAAGGAGCAGGAGGCATGTTTTTTCTACCAAAAGCTTTGCAGATACCAGGATAGCAGGTCTAGGGCAGTGGCTGTAGCTGCCTTTTTCTCTCAGAGCCCCACCATTCCTGGCTCTGAGCCGTACCGCTGCCAAAAAGGCAAGGGACTGCAGTGTATAAAGGGGAGGGGGAAGGAAAAGAGGAGGTGCAAGTGCGCGCGCGCGCGTGTGTGTGTTGGGGGGAGATGGAGACATCGGGTAAGAACAGACCAGCTTTCAGAGTTTGGCTAACACCCTCTCCAGCCTCTTACTCAGCATACACGGGGTCCCATGATCTGAGTAGCAGCCCCTCTCAAGCCATTGTGTGCCTGACCTGCTTAAATAAACGGTGTTATTTTAAGCAAGGGCAGTCGAGCATTTGCTGAAGGTCCTTCTCTTTCTTGCTCCTTTTCTCCCATCCTCCTTCCCCCCCTTTCCCGCTGCTTCAGTTTCCCCTCCCACCCCACTTTCCTTTACACAGCACGATTAATCCATCAAACCGAATGGGGGGGAGGAGGAGGGGCAATGAGCCCGCACTCCACTGAGCACTGAAGAGGCCCCCATTCATGGGTCAACAAAACCAGGGAGGACTCTTGGACTTAATCAGCCAAGGAGCGCTCCAGCCCTGGAGACAATTAACATCAAAGCAATGCAGGAGAAAGAGGAGACGGGACAGCCAGGAAGCCTGGAAACCCACATATAAATCCCGATTAAAAAGGGAAGGAGGTTAGGGAGAAAGCGGAGAGAGGGAGGATGCTCAGCAGTGTGCAAGAGGAACTGATCCGTGCCTGCCTTTGGGAGTGGAAACTGAGGTGTGAGGAGGAGGCAAGACTTGCTTGAGGCCAGTGTGTGGGGCAGCAGCATGGGCTTGCTGAGGGCAGGGTCCTGGTCTCCCAACTTCTGCTCAAACCCTCTTGCTGAGGCTGCCCTGGGTTTGGATCCGGCACCGTCAGCAGCTGTGGCGCATATCCCTTACACCAGCTGAAGTTTCATGAATGTCAGTGGGACTAGGATTAAGAAGCAACATGTGGCTGGGTGTTGCTAGACTCCCACACCTCATTTTGAAGGTTGTTTCCAACAGTCTTGTCATAGTATTGTCACGATCCACATAATTGAAAAAACTTAATAATACTTTATTGTTACCTTTGGGCACTACATCAAAGTCTGTGTGCACCTAAGCATAATAATCATATTTTGCCTTTGTAACAGATGGTCACTTGGCTGCTAATGTAAACTGGCAGTGGTCCCACTCAGTTCTAGGGCCTCCATGGCAAGAGCCTGGGGCTCAGGCTGGATTGCCCCTGGGGAGGGACAGCCAAGCCCGGAAACTGTCCTTGCACTGGAGCTTGGGGTCTATTTGCAGCTTCCTTTGGAAATAAAAAGCAGCAGATGAAGTTATAGGTGAGAAAGAAGCAGCTCCTGCCCCTGTGGCTGTGAGCCCCCACAGGCACGAGTGTGCTGAACCAAAAAGAAGGGGCTTACACACTGCTAAGGGGAAGGGTAATGGCAAAGGAGGCTACAGGGCAATCTTCCAAAACGTTTGCTGCATGCTTCCCCCCTTCATGGGCCTCACTCTGCAGACATCTTTCCGCACCTCGGGAGCACCATGAGGAAATGTTAGGCTGCTAGTGAGCTGTTGCAGTTGCAATTTACCATCTCCAGAGTTACTGTGGGGTTATTGAATGGAAAATCAGATCTGTGCCACAGCTTGCTAATATATTCCCTCTTTTCAACTCCAGACTCTTAAGATGTCTCCTCCCCAGAGCTCTGCAACAGGTAGTGTTGTCACCAGCCTGCAGCTGCAGCTACTGCTGTGCTGAGACCTTGTAGTCTGGGCTGAAGCATGACAAGGTTTGCATCACCTCCCCTACCATCACATTAGCACTGCTAAAGCATCACAAAGGTGCTGGAGCCCTCTTGGAGGGGAGCAGAGTCTGTGGGCACTGCCTACAGACTCTGGCATCTCAGGTGCTCAGCAAGCACCATTGGTGTTTTTCCTGACTGTGCTTGCCTGTTTGAACCAGTAAAATCTCCAGGACTGGGTCTTTCTCCTGTGGTGGGAAAGTATAAATCTTTAGAGCCTAAATGTTGGTTCCATAATCCCACTTGATTGAAGTACGTAGAGGGGGAGTGCACAGTGCGTCATGATGGTTAGGCTTAACTCCTAATTCAGGGGAACGGGGGATTCTGGCTTCTGTTTTTTGAGGAAACTGTTTTGAGATACAATTCTGTTAAAGGCTGTGAACAGAAATAGTGGAAAACAGAGTACAAAGACTAGGAAAAGCTGAGCAAAAACATTGCCAACATGACCTACCACTTCTAGTTGAAAGGTGACATCTCTAGGTAGAGAAGAATTGCTAGCTGGCCCAATGAAGTACAATGTTTCCATACCAGTATTTACCCCAGAGTATATCACCCAATTCAGAGTAACTTCTGGAGCATTTTGAAAAACTTTTATGTTTTTCAATGTATAAATGTGAGCTCCATCCTTTGTACACTTGAAGCCCTGATCTACACAAGCCTCACTGTTCAGGGGCAGGCAGCTGACAAACTTTCCTGATGCTGATCTCCAAAGCTTTGAACTGGGTGTGAATATCCCTGGGTATAGGGATAAGGATAAGTGCATCCCTCAAAACACAGGACCCTGAACAATAGGCTTGAGTCAAGATCACGGCCCTGGGCCAGTTGAGCACAGGACCAAGTAGTGCATCAGATCCTGCAGGAGTAATGGCTCTTTCCAGAGGGGTTGGGGTCACAGAGGCAGCAGGACATGAGTTGGGTCCCATCATCTCCTGAACACATAGATGGCAGCATGGGCAGGTCCATGCAGCCAGTCATTACCCACAGGAGAAAGGGCAACTTGAAAGCAGTCCACATTCCCTGTCCTGGGGGTTGCTCTGCTCTGGCAGCATTTGTCTGCTCTGGCTCGATTTGGTAGCCATGCAGTAGCTCTACTGGGTTCGTGCCTGGGCAGTTGTTGCCACTGTGGGCAGACAGGCGAGGCAGACGTGAGGGAGCACCAGCATAAGGGACCAGCTCTCAGTGTATCAGTTACATCTTAATTGCAGCTGTCTGGTCACAAGGAAGAACAGGAAAGGGAGAAGAGAGCCAGCCTTGGCTTTTGTTTCATGCGCTGAACTTTTGGGCTCCTCTTTCCTTTATTCCATCCACCCCTTTTTGCTCAGATAGAGCCACCCACATGCTCGCACCACGCTTGCTCATGCTTTCTCATTTTGTCCTATCGTGGCTCTTCTCCAAGAGCCTGGAGAGCCTCTTAAAAAGGGAAAGGGGGAGACGGGGTTGCATGGAGGTAAAATACTGTGCAACACATTCCTTCACCTTCCTTCTCTTCCTCTGCGCTGTCTCTTTAGCATCCCTCCCTTTTCCTCAGCAGGTACCTATAGAAAGTGACACTGTCAACAAAACCCCAGCAGGATCAGCCTTTGGTCTTGCTCAGGCAGCTGGTTCCCATTAAATGTTCTCAATCATGGAGAATTCATTCTCTCTCATCTGAAATATTTTATTATTTCTTTTCCTTTCTTTCAGTTTCCTAAGGAGAAGGGAGGGAGTTTGTGTGTGTGTATGTACAGTGAACTAAAGAGAGAGAATCTTGAGCTCAATCTTACCATGCCCATGTGTGCCTATGTGTTAACTAGCTGCTGTAATATTTATTCCTTCTTACACACACACTGAATTATTGCCCCCATTGTCTCAGGTAGAGTCCCCAAGGATGAGAAAGGCCACCGTTTTTTGAGCATGGACCATCTGCTTGTCTGCAACTAAGCAAGGCCAAGATTTAAACTGGGCTGGGTTACCCACAGCAGGAGGCTGAGAGAACTCATAGGAGTGGTTGGGAGCTGTGGCATTCTGTTTTTGCCCAGGTGCCATTGGTTTTGGAGGATGAGAGGAATAATTTGGCTGGACAGTTTGTCAGTAGCCTCTCTCCTGAACTGACACATGCAAGACCACTGTTTGGTGACACACGTAAGAACAGTGTCTGGGCTCTGTCTAAATCTGGTGAGGAGAGGTCAGCCCAGCCAGGCAGCGACTGGTTCCAGTGTGTGCTCCTCCAGTCAAAGGCACCCAGGGAAGCTGAACACGGGAGTCAGGCACTGTGTGTAGCCCCCCTGAGTTGTGCTAATCTGCCTCCTGGCTTACAAACCCTGGCAGAGGCTCTGCTGGCTGGCTCCCCTGAGGCAGAGGGACTGACCATTCCTTGCTGTATGGCTGCTTCTAACACTGGGTTTAACACATGGAAGCCTGCTGATGGCTTGGAGACACAGCCCTTGGGAAGCACAGCAGGGCTGAGAGGTGAAGCATCCCGGGTACAAGGGAAAACAGATGCCTCAGTCTTTGCCTGGAGCACCCCAGTTTTACCCTCTTTGCCTTGTGTGGGAATCCTTTTGGCCAGCAAGCTTTTGCCTTCACATTGAGCACAGACAGGTGATTTCAAGCCTGAGGCATCTGCTTGCTAGGTGAGTCCTCCTTGTCTGTAGCTCCCAGGGCTGTCACTTCTTGCTGTGGAGCTCCCTCACTGTTGGTCAGTAAAGAACCTCGCTTCATACCTCAGCCTCTGGACCAGGGTAGACCATGTGAGATTGTCGAAGCCTGCCACAGGCTGCCAGCACTGTTTCCATTGGGAGATGCTGAAATGAGCAGTGGCTTTGGGTGGTTAGTAGCCAGGGTGGGAGTTCTCCTCAGGAAGAGATGAAGGTATATGACTGAATAAACCCACTATTTTGCTGAGACTGACTCATCACCTGAGTGGCATAGCTGATCCTAAGGCTTGTTGCAGAGCTGCCATGGCCCTAAATGACAGAAAGGGTTATGTAAATTTTCCCTGGTAATTGTTCAACCTCTATTGCTTTTGAAAAGACAAAGAACACATGAAGCTCCCTGCTCTCTAATGAGAAAATGCCTGCACTTGGTTCTCTCCTCTGGAATTTCAACTCTTTGCCTCTGCTGTTTGTTTCTGCCCTGCTGCCTGGCTGTGGCCTGGTGCAATGCCTGCAATATTCCTCCCGGGACAAAAGACACGTTTCTCCTCACAACTCATTAGTAGCAACCATCATATCATCTTCAGCCATCTGAGAAAGTATCCTTGTCTCCTTGTTTGCAACTGGCTTGCAAACAGTTTACCCGCAGGGCTGGATGGCAAAGGATCCTTCAACTCTCCTGCCGTAACATGGACACATGAGAAACAAATCAATCCCAAGTGCTTCACAGTAGGGATGTAGTGCTGGAAGGGATCTCCTATGTTACCATGTCTTGTCCCTTGCTATTGTCAGCAATCACATCGTGCAATCTTTCGCACAAATGTGAAGATCCAAACAATCCTAACAAGTTTTAAGATTCTCCCCCTATCCCAATTAGTAGCCTCTTCCAGAACTTGACAGCTCTGAGGCTTAAACCATTCTTCTTATTTCCAGTCTCAATTTATTCCTGGCTGGAGCATGCCCACTTGTTCTTGCGCCAACATTGTTCCAGGGCTTAAATAGCTCTGCTCCCTCCCTGATGCTTATCCCTCTGATGTGTTTACCAAGAACAATCATATCCATTCTCAGCCTGCATTTCACTGGGCAAAATAAATCAACAGTCTCCTGCCTCACGATAGGCACTCTCTTCCCCTGACCATACTGCTAGCCTTTGTCTGCATCCCCTCTCTTCTCAATTTTTCTCCTTTCAGTGCAAATGGGGAGAAGTGGAGACAGTTCTCAGTTACCTGTGCCCTAAGCAGGGTCCTGAGCAGTGTTCCTGTGTTTGCTGGTGCTCTAGTGGCCAAAGAAGGTCAGAGTGTGGGGATGTTTATAAGCACAAACTGATTTTCCCAATGGATTCTGGTTTTGACCCTTGAGTGATGTGCAGAGTAGTGCCTCATCTCGAGGCAGTTTTTAAGGAGCCAGCAGCCCCACTCTGCTCTGAAGCTATCACTGCTTTGCTGTTGGTAAACCTTGCAAGACTTGCTTGCAGAACTGTAGGTACGAAGTTACTCTTGAGGTTTTGACTCATTTGGTGGCACTAGTGGTTGAAGTTGGCTCTCTGATTTCCCAGTGCAGCAAGGCACCCTGAGCCATATCACTGGATGGGTTTAGCAGAAGATTTTCTGTATCTGGTAGTTTTCTTACAGAGCAAGAGGTACATGTAGGTTTTTCCTGTGATGCTTTCCTGGACACTCTGAATTCTTCTCAATAGGATATTGAGAGGCCCAAATAAAATTATCTAAGAGTGAGTGTGCTTTTTATCTAATTTAGTATGTAACTGACCACTTCATTTTTCACTTATGTGTGCAAAGTGCAGATGATGGATTTTTAGACTAGGATGTGCTGCAGCAGAAAGAAACAAATAGGTTTATTTTTTAGTTAAGCCAAACCTGGACTTCTAAAAAAAAGAACAAGCCAGTTTTGGCTCCTCAAAGTGTATAGGAACTCAGCCATGCTCCTGATTTTTAATTTTGTGACTCAACCCTTCTATACAGGATACTCTATTAGTACCATGCCCTACAGGTTTAGGAAAGGCATGCAGCTGTGGAAGTACAGTGCGATATTACTTTAGGAACTGGTGTCAGAAGAAGTGACTAGCTAAAAGGGAGAGACACACGGGCTGCAGTCCTTGGGGGCAGAGTCTTCCTCTGGATGCCTCAAACCAGCTCTTACTTGCAGTCTTGAATTATTCATCTCACCTTTACAAGGATGATATAAAAAAATCCTAATTTTTTTTCCCAATATACCTTGTTTGGCCTGCAACGGACCTTTCTGGGCAGATGTCCCCAGGTCTGCAAATTTATGCAGATATATTGCTACACTGTTTGAGTTTCATAAACAATGGTGTATGATCCAGGGAGAGAGGTGTTGAAAGACATCCTTCTTTTTGCATCTTTTCTGCCACCTGAAAGGTTATGAGTTTTCTCTTACTGACAGCTGTCCTTCAGTTTCATTCAATTCTGTTCTTTAGATGTGTAACACCAATTCTTGTAGCTTGGTCCAAATCCTGCTCTGACTTTGCTGGGTCCCAAGATCTGAGCAGACGCCACGTTGTACAGAAAATGGGACTCTGTCAGAGCACCTGTGGCCCAAACTGATGGGTCCTTTTCACTGCCAGGCAAGTGCTGGTGTTGTATCACAGCATGCTTTCTGTCCACACAGGGAGGCTGAGGTAAGACAGGAAAAAATACTCAAAAACCTAAATGGCTTTTTTTTCCCCTCAAAGTCTTTTGTTTCTGAAATCAAAGCACAGTAAATCAAGGGGTTCTGCCTTAAATGAACTTGAAGTGCTCTTTATTTAAAAAAAAAAACAACCCCCAAACCAACTAAATCCCGAAGTCCCCAAAAGGAAGAGGAGGAGGAAAAAGATGGGACTTCAGAGAGGATTCATAAATCACATTGCAGTGGACCTGGTACAGATGTTCCTGCATTCAGCCCACCAAGCAAAGCACAGCACCATAATGGGACTGACGGGCCACGTGTGAAAGGAGACAGAACACAGCTAAATCAGAGGAGACGTGCTCTCTCTGGCACGTATAACACATGCTCTGTCCCTACCCCGGCCTCATTCGGTCCCTCCTGCCAAAAAATAAACACTCCAGATCAAACCTGTCATGGTCTAGAAGTCTTCAGCTATCCCTTTATTTTAACATGGCGTGCATGGTCTGGTTTCCCATCACTTAATGCTTTGGCATAGTGCTGAAAACCTGTTAATTCTCCAGTTCTTGGACTGTGGTTTCCCACCTGGTTGTCAAGGGTGTGCCCTGGCCCCAGGAAGCAAGAAATTGGAAGGAGAGGAAGGAAAGGGCCAGGCATTTCTCCACAGCCAGACCCAAGATTTTTCTTAGCGAACTTCTTGCAAAGTTGCAAGGAAGCCCCGGGACTGCAGCACCTGAAGTCCAGAAAACCACTGCCTGACACTTCACACCCTGAAGCGAGCGGCCAAGGGCTGAGGCAAACATTTGGGCACATAGGACAGAGCCAGTGAGGAAGGGCTGGGGCCTGTGGGGCTGTGGGGTCCAGAGGCACCTCATGCTGTGCACCCATCCCCTGGGGCAGAGGCTGCTGGGTGCTGCTGCCGCTCTGCCTGCACACCGACCACAGTGGCCTGTCCCCAAATCCTCAATCCCTAAGCATCACATCCAAGGGTTTCACAGCTCCTTCTGTAGTAGTCCAAGCAACCAAAAGGTCACAAATGACAGAAGATAACAGCTCACGTGTTACCCAGAGTCCATGCCTTCTATCTGGGAACAAGAGAAGTAGGTGGCAGATGAAATTTAAGGCCAGATTTTTCTGTGGTTTGCCTCAGAAATTGACCTCTCCTATTGCACTGCAGAAGCCTGAAATGCTGCTGATGTCAGAAATGGCCTCAGGACATTCATTGGGGTTTTCCTCAGTGTCCTTTGATGGATACCCACAGCAACAAGATTGGAAAGAAGCTAAATCCATGTTTTACCTGTACTGCAAGAAGCTGCAAAGCACTTTTGCTTTTGTTTTCTGTGCACCTGGATATTGACCTGCCAGTATCCCACGGTCCCGATGAGTGCAGAGACAAGGCACTCATCTGTCTTTGGCCCCCAACAGGCACAGAAATAGGCAAGTGTGATGCAATTTGGGCATGCCAGCATGGGATATGTTATTTTTCTTTTTTTTTATTCTTCTTTTCTTTATTTGCCCTTGTTTCAGGAAGAAGGAATCACTCTCATTGGGACTGTTTTGTCCTTTGTGTAAGGAAGGGAAAGACAAATAGGGAATTCCAATGGGTTTTGGGGCAGCCAACACCTGGGTGGTGCATTGTGTTTAAAATGGTCTCCAAAAATAACTAGGACCACAAAAGGGGAAAAATTAATAAGGATAATTAACTGGTTTCCATCTCCAAGTGCTTCGGAGACATGAGCTAATCAGTCTGTAGGCACATACAAGCACACACAGTGTCTGTAATTAGTTTGCTCTTCTACTTCCTTACCTCTTTCCCCAGCAGATTGCCCACTGAGATTCCTATCAGACAGAACAGGTCTCTTTCTGCCCTTCTACATGGGCCTGACAGTCTTGCCTCCGCTCAAAGTGCACAGTCTCTGTCTGTCTGTCTGTCTACTTCCCTCCCCTGCTGGCCATGATCAGGTTTCACTAAATGAATCACAGTCTAGTGGAAACTCCCTCCCATCTTTGCCAAGAATTGCAAAGTTGATGAAAATGGGACTCAAAGCCAAAGGGTGTTTAACACGGTGCCTTACTAGTTCCAACCAACTGGATTCCCATTGCAGTTGGTTGCTTCTGGTTGTCCTGTTTCCGCTTTCAGCCTGGCACCTCTCCTCCACCTGGAGCATCTTTCCCAGGATTATCATGCTAATTACTAGATGCTGCAACACACCTTCTGGCAGTCACAGGTTGTTTGATCGCTTCCTTCCACCAAAGTGTTCCCTGTTTGCTTTTTTTTTTTTTTAAATGAAAAGGACTTGTTGAGACCAAGTGCCCATTTATCCAGATCACTGGTGTGAGTTCAAACACCTTCTCTGTTCCCAGTTATCTGGTGCAGTTCTGCTCTTGAACCTTACTTCCCATCTCTCCCAGATGGCACCTGGATTCTTTGTGGAGCCTTAGGCAATGTTACTTTGCTTCTCTGGCCCTCATTTTCCCCACCAGACACTGGATTTAGTGCTGGAGGGGTATCTCAAGATGGAGAGGAACCATTGTGCAGTTTCCTGGGAGTCTCCAGCACGCAAAAAGGAGGTTGCTTCATGCCACCCTCAAGCTAATCCCCAAGGACTCAGCAACAATCTTTTCTTCAGCCCCAGGCTGAGATGTTGAAGCAAAGGTCATTGGGATGTAGCACTGGCGGTCCTCAGGTTCTCAGTCCAGTCTAAGCTGGGGTGTCAGATCATTTGGAAGAGTTACTGAGAGAAAAAAAGTCCCCGTGGTATCAGTCTTACCATTTCCTCTCCGTGGCCACCTGGACTGTGCTATGGAGTGACATCATGGCCCTGCATCATGCTCAATCAGATGCCTGGCCACTTATGCACTTTGTTCAAGTCTCTTTGTGTTGATGTTGTCCACGTGTCCAGAAACAGACCTGCCCCGTGGGCAGTTAAGCCTGGTGAGACATTGAGGAGTAGCCCCTAGACATTTACGTGTTGATAGGGAGCTCTTCATCCCTGAGACTCTGCAGCGAGGTCTCAGGGCTCCCAGGCAGGACAGCATGCATCGTACCCTGGGGCTCTTGGAGAGGCTGTAGCCCTTCTGGCTGCTAGCACAGCCTCCCCAGGCCACAGTGTGGTTGTTGCAGGCTGTACAGGAGCAAGATCAACATACCGTACACCATCTCCTTATTCTCCAGCCTTCACTTCTTCTCCTTGCCTTTTCCCTTCTGCCCCTTTCTTTTTGCAGTACCTCTCATTCTATTTCCTCTCCAAGCCTCTTTCTTTTCTTAACCTGCCCGCTCTCACCTCCCCAACCCCCTTCCCTCTTATTTACTCTCCTCTCCACCTCTGATCCACATCCAAACACCCCAGCTGTCTCCTCTTCTCCTGGAAGCCACCAGGGATGTGTGACAGATGCCCCAGATCAACAGGGAGAAGCAGCTCAATCTCAGCTCCCAGCTGGCTCCCAGCTCTTGTGTCCCAGCATCACATTAGGAAAGCTCAAGACCTGACCAGTCTGGGAACTGGTAAAGCCCAGGTGTGCCCCAGCTCTGCCTTGCTGCCCCCGTGCAAGCAGAAGCCTCCCCCCAGGAGCAGGGACCAGCCCCCCAGCAGAGACGTGGGTTCTCAAACAGGAGAAGGCAACACACCTCTGCTGCCTGCCATCCCACACACGACCCCCTCGCCTTGGGGGACAACCACAAGCCCTTATCGGAATTCAGCCCCTTGCTGTGAGGAGGAGGGATCGTTTTCCTTTCTGGGTCTCCCTGCTCTCCCTCTAACCCTCTGCTCTCTCCTTCCCTCTCATCCATTTCCTTTGACACTGGTCCCAGGCCCACTGCCAAGTCTCAGATCCATTAGCGAGGTGCCTTGCTGACTGAAGCACAAATCAGGACGGATCCGCGTGCAATTAGCAGCTTCTAGCACCTCATCTGGAAGGCATTAGCTCAGCTTTTGGGGGAGGGGGTTATGGGTTGGGAGGAGAAGAGGGAATGGATATAGATGCCAAATAGAATAAATAAGATATTTCTACTACTCTTAGGAACCACCATCATGCATTCAACAGCAACATACAAAGAGATGTGCAGTAACCATCTGTGAGGGACACAGTTGCTGTATCAAGTCGGTGTGACCCCACAGACCTGCCCTCCTTGAAGGAGGTGGTTTATCATGTCCAAGAAAGTACCAAGATGGCATGAATGTGTACGGTTAGCCACAGTTTGTGGGTGATATCCCTCCTGATTCTCTCTCACAAACCAAGGCTTGTGGTTGTGGTGTTTGTAAGTGGACTTGGTCTACCTTGCCTTCCATCCGGCTCCAAGTGCACTAAAATTCCTAATAACACAATGATGTGGTGTCTGTCTTACACGTGAAGAGCCAAGATATATTAGCACATATTAGTTATCATGGCCTGTATGTCTTGCAGACACAAGACCCAGATAAAATAGTTCTCATCAAGCCAGGATTCTGTACAAAATATATTTGCCTTACTTTTCTTCACCCAGCCTTGTAGATACCTTTGAGGAAAACCTTGGTATTGCTCTCAGCAGAGACACAAGCCCTCCCCTGCTCTCTTGCCAGCTTGCTCCAGGCTACAGCCAGGGTGTGGGGATGCACATGAGGCTGTGACTCTTGAGCAGTCTCAGTGACAAACTAACAGGACAGACCAAATGTACTCAAAGCATGACCTCTGTGTTCCCAGAAATGTCCTGGTCTTTCATAGGCCCAACGATGCTGTCATGGAACATGTCTCTGAGGGATTACAAGATTACTGACCATTAGGAAAGGTGATTGTCAGGGTGAGTTTGAAAGCACTCTTATGCTCCAGAACAAAGCTGGCAACATGTACACTTGTTCCCTGTCATCTCTGCAGAAAAACAGGCTGGGCATTTACCTTTCATTTTTCTCCAGTCCCTGCCTTATAAAAGGGACCAGAACCAGCCTGTTCATTACCTTTACTTTTTCTTTTTGCTGGATCTCAGCTTTGGGGAGAAGACAGAGTGGGAATGGGGGAGCTGGGGGCTGTCCTGGGCCCCTTACAGTGATGGAGTAGTGTGCTGGGAAGCAGGGCCCCGAGGGCTATGGAGGGCTGCTGGCAGCAGGTGGCTGGCATGCCTCTGAAATGGCCCATGTCGAGCCAGAAACATTCAGGGGAAAAGTCGAACACCAGTCACGGTCTTCTCTTGCAGGAGAGCCCACTAGCCAGCACAGCAAAGAGGCCTGGCTTTTATTTGTTCATCTGTGTATGATCCCTGTACCCACACGCGAGGTCCCTGCACCACAGCATGCCCAGGCCATTCCGCTTCTCCGGGGCCACCTGCTGATGGCCAGGGGCTGGGGAAGCCAAGGCTTCCTCTCAGCCAGTGATCTCATGTTTTATCTGTGCAGGCAGCAGCTGGAAGTAGCTGGAAACTTTGCTAACAGTAATTTTTCCTACACCGGCTGTTGCCAGACGATGGTCTGTGAAGCCCTGCTGGTTAATGAGCTCATGGAAAGTGACCTGCACCTGGGCTCAGCCAGGGGCCAGCCCTATTCTGAAGATTTCCAGTCCTGAAACAGTGGTGACATAGGTGTGGGAGTGCTTTGGAGAAATGTCGAGGGCTGATGATATTTGTTGGTTCAAAGAGTTTGGGACATGTTATTTTCTCTGTTCTCTCTTGGTTACCCCCTGGTAGGTACAAGGTAAAGGTGCTGATGGTTTATCCTGTCAAGACTGGTAGTGGGTCATGTTGGGTTAGCTTAGCAGGACAGCGACTAGAGGGACCCTGTGACTGTTCTTTCTGGTTTTAGTACAAGGAGGCAAAATTGCAAGGCATGACAGAAAGCCTGCAACTCTTCTTGCCCCATCCATGCCTCTTTCTAACAAGCTGTGGCCAAAACCACAGGAATGGCAGAAACTGTGACTTTTATCCTTTCAGCATCCTTGTTCATCAGCCTAATGTGACAAGGAGGCAGCCCCATGGTACTCAGTGTTTCCAAAAGAGCAGATGTGCAATGTCTGGAGAAGGATAGTGTAAAACAGCATTTGGGAGCCTCCTCTGGGTGAGAAACACCAAGTAGATGGGAGAGGGGCAGAAAGACAGGAGTGGGTGTGCAATGAAGGGTGTGAGTGCCACGGAGGCGGCAAGTGCACCTTATGCCAGGTGCTGCTGTGCAGGAGCAGGGGACAAGGGGGTGCCCCATGAGCGAGTGTCTGCCCTCCCTCTGGTTGTGAGTGGCTCTGCCTTGCCTATATGCTTGGAGGCAGAGGAGGACACCCGTGCACGCTCTGCCGGTGGCTGCCTGCACGTACTCTCTTGTTTTCCTGGCTGAGGCAGAGGGAGAAGGCCTGGTTTCAGTTAAGCCTCGGTCACACGAAGATGCCTTTCCTATTACTCTTTTGTTTTTCCTTCTAAGCAACGTTCTCATTTAACTCTTCCAACTCTCCCCTGTTAGTGTAGCCTGCCCCACCTGAGGGCTGGCCCAGGTCAGAGATAGTTCAGGAACAAACAGGAGTTGTTGGACTGCAGGGCTGGAAAACCCTCAGCCCCGCAGAGAAGCTTTGGGAACCTCAGTACATAGGAAGGATGGCATTGTTGAGAAGATCCAGGAGGCAAGAATATAGATACTCCAGTGGTGTAGTGCTGAGCATGGTAGAAATACCTAAAGAGTCACTCATGGTATTATCATATCTGAATTTGGCACCAAACTCCAAATCCGTAGAGGAGGAGTGGGGGAGGCAGAAAAGAAAACATGCACAGGCCTTTTCAAAACCCAAGACCACAAGAAAAAACTTCCTATAAACAAATCAAATGGAAATATTTTTTTAGTTCTATAAACATTTCCCCTTGAAGCATTCAACCCAAATATTGCATCACTGTGCTAAGACATAAACAAATCTTGCAGTGAAAAAGATGCACACCAACAATAGACTAGCCTGTTTGCCTTGTCTGGGCTGTGAGAAGTGCAAAAAATAAACAAACAGGGCAAAGAGTGACAAGAAGAAGAGAGATGTCTGAGGACTACTTGTTTGAATATTCAAGAGAGAGAAGAAACATACACCCCAAATCCCACTGAAGTTCAATAAGGAAATTAATCTCCTTCAAGATCCTTAGAAAATCACAGTTCTGGAAGGTCACAGAACACCAGCCAGACTTGTCTTTCAGAAAGCAAGGTAGCTTCTGGTTTTTCCCAAATATATTATTCAAAAATATTCTTCAACACGAATATCTCCTGAGTAGAGATGTATTTATTTTTGCAGTGATTGTAATGGTGGTATCAAGAACTAAACTGCGAAGCTGTGCAGTGTTTTACACGAACGCTGTTCTTCCCCTTTGGGGAGCCCAGCTACTCACCCATGGGAAGGTTGTTGTCCTCTGAGCAGCAGTAAGCAGGTCTTCAGCAGGAGGCAGGGGGCTGGGGCCTGGCTCTTAGTTGGTAAAAATCTTTGGAGACACTCTAGGTGGAAGAATTTGGGACTAGATTAAAAAAAGGGAAGTACCCTACAAGAAACACACCTGCAAGGAACAGCAGCATAAGGTGATAGTGGGGGCCTCAGTGCTGCCATCTGCTCTATCTTCCTGGCATATAGGTTCCTCTAATCTGGCTCTACCCTCCCCAACTTCTCACATTTTTTTGGGATGTAGTATGACCCTATAGGCATCATACCTCTGAAAGCACTGCCTCCAGTCCTTCCTCTTACTCGTGCGCCAGAGAGAGCACTGTCCCGTGTGGGACAGGAGAGTGGACAAGGACATGTTGATGTGGAGGCAGTGGCAGAGGCAGGTGAAGGGGCTATGGTGGCATGCACCAAAGCACAACTGCACTCAGCAGTTTTGGTACTGCCTGGCATCATGTGTTCAGTCACAGTACCGTGCTGGGATCAATATTTGGCTCATCCCTCAAACAGACACTGTAAGAGCTGCCAGGGATCTACTGGCTTTGTCGCTTTCATCATGAGAGACAGGCAAGGAGCTGCACAAGTCACTCATGGGAGGAGATTTCACTCTTGTTCCAGCTCACATGAGAGATACCAAAACAAGCTGCTTAGGAGTTCAGTCTCATGGGAAAGTTTCACTACAAGAAAATATAACTTGAAACCTCTTAGGCAGATAAACTGGCTCTATACTCAGTTGAGATGAAACAGAAATATGATTATGCTTGATCCTTTGGCTGGGACCATACTACTCAGTCCGTGCAACAAGCAGATGCCACTCCAATTTCTCTCGTGGCTTAACATGCTCCCTCCATGAGTCCTCCTGGTAGTGAGCTGTCTATGCATGGTCCTCAGCAACACTCAGCAACCCTGGCTGAGCTGCCTGCAGTGCTGCAGGGGACAGCAAACCTTCTGAGACCATTTGATCTCCTTAGACTCTTGACAAAATTCCCTCCATGCATGCTTTGGTCTTGAGAAAATGACTTCAGGTGCTGCTGCGGGAGCTGATTTACGAGGGGAGGCTGAAAGAATAAAGGGCCTCACACACTTCTCATGTTACATTGCATCTTAGCTGGTGTGAATTCAGAGGCGTTTACGCCCGGCTAACTGAGGGAGAATTGGGCCCAGACCCAGTATATCTGTCTGACCAACAGAGAAGATCAAAGACCTGTAAAAGCTAAGCAGGGGTGGTCCAAAATTATTAGAATCAGAAGTAATAGGATGAACTATATCGGAGTAAAATTTAAGTTGTAGAGAAAAGATTACAGCTGACATCTATTCCCTAAGCCAGTGTTCTGCCTTCCACAGGGAGCTTCTAGGTATGGTTTACATCAATCAGAAAAGGGGATTAAATGGGTTTTGGGTTTAGCATGGTCTGGCATGCAGCAGGCAGACTAGATCATCAGTATTTTGAGCACTGATGGTTTGCAAGACTACAGAAGGCAGCCTGCAAGTGGATGACAGCACCTTTCTCCAAATTCCCAGTCATACACTCATGCCTCATGCAATGTCTAACACATGCAGTCAAATGAAATGGCAGCAAATAAGAGCAGCTGGTAGAAATGAAAAATGCAGAATTTCAAAGCTTTGCCTGATTTTTATTTGCCTATAACCACTGACTGCTGCATCGTATCACACCATGAAAGAATGTGTTGCTTTCTTTTTTCTTTTTCTTGAAAGGTTACTTTGCTCTTTGGATTGAAAAAGGATTTGGAACACTAGGTTGTATAATCTTTTAAAGTTCATCTAACCCTTGTTCTCAGAGACTGTAAATTCCTAAGCACTGCAGCCTTGGTATCAGCCACGATTCTTTTTTCTAAAAGACAACCTGGTTCCTAAAGTTTTGAAGAAACAACTAGTAGGTGCTTTGCTATCCTGCTCTTTAAATGCAATAGAAGTGTATGTGCGGACAGCCTAATGAAAAGACAAAGCAAGTCATGGATGCCCAGAGGTGCGAATCTGGAAGAGCAGCTCTTTTTTTCTGCCTTTTTTTGCCTCCAGATTGCAGTAGGATGACAGTATTCAGTGGACAACATAAAAAATGTAGAGATGAGAGTATTAAGAGGATACTGCAGATAGACAATGCATAACCTGGCTAACCGAAAGGAGAGTAGCTTAGAAAGGTTCACGCACTAGTGTCTGCAAAGTTTAACACCAGAAAGTTGGAGATATTGATGAAGATGACATAAAAGGGTTGTATGAAGAATAATGAAAAAAGAATGGGAAAGTGCAGGCAGGTAAAACAATGCAGTTTTGAGAGATGTGTCCTCCAAGCTGGACAAGCTGGACAAGCTGCAGTTTCCTGCAGGCTCCTCCAGCTGGGCTAGCTGCTGGGGCATAGCAGGAGAAGGTAGTTTTAGCGAGGGTGACACCTCTGACATGGCTTGGGAGGTCAGGAAATGTCCTTTAGCCAGCTGGTCTCTCTGGGGAGAGGCAGGTTACCCTAGGGTGCATCTTCAGGACCTGGGGGCTTGCACTAGCCCTCCTTTGGCTCCGTGAGCTCTCAGATGACCCCAGGGCCCCATGAAACACAAGCTCATGCCTGGGACCGGGCGTTTCCCCACAGGCTGAGTCCAGAGTGGGACCTGCCAGTGCCGCAGGGGCTTCCCCATGCTCCCTTTGGTGCCTGGCTGTCTCCAGGTCCTGGCTGCCAGGCTGGGATGTGGGTTAGCAGATTTTTTCCACGCTGTTTCTCTGGGATCCCTGACAGAGCCCATCAGAGCTGCCTTTTATCAGCACTGCACGCCTTAGTGAGCCTGTCATGACTCACATACAATGTGCTCTGTGCCGGATTAATCCGGCTGGCTTTCATGCTCAGGATGTGGGCGACGGATGGGAGGGGGGTTGTTGGGAGGCATGGGGACAGATGCAGTGCTAGTGGGGGCCCAGGAGACTGGGGATCCCCAGCCTTTTCACTTGCTGAAGTTAAGGACTTGCTTGAGGTCTGTTGCAGAGGACAGGGGAAGAACAAGCCATAAGCAATGAAACAGAAAGATGGAAAGGCAACAGGTGTGTGGGAAAGTGGTAAAGGAGGAGAGATTACAGGTAAATAATAGGTGAATAAATGGACTACAACAAAGACAGAATGTGATGTAAAGGGAGATCTGTGTGCCTTAAAATGTAAGCTCCCTTGTTGATAGACATGACAGGTAGCTATTTCCCATACGTGTAATTACCCAGGGACTGCACTCCAGCTAAGGGATCTTTTCAGTCTTCAGCATTAACCTGGAACACCTTTAAGATGCCTCCCCATCCTCACTGCTGTCTGTAAAACCACAACAACCTACCTCAGATTAAGGGAATCATAAAAAGTGTGAAATCCTGAACCCAGTCAAGTCTGTACTGATGGGAATAAGACTCCCATTGACTACTGTAGCACTAGGTTTCCATGCAGAATCTCCACAGAGAAAAGAAATCTCACATGAGAAGAAACAAACTACTTTTCCCAACAAACCTCTGCCAAGCTAAAAACGAATAGCAGGGGAAAAGGATCAGTAAAAGCTGCCTAACCACATACTCTGCCATGGTTTTCAGCTGAAGGTGTGCACACACCAAAAAAACCCCTCTGATTTTCGAGGAGCTGGGAATGCTGCAGTTTTATGTGCATACATATAATGTGAATGCATACACTAACACATTATCTACGTTGCATATATATATGTATATATCTCCTCCAATTTGAGATTCACAATGTTCATTTGAAATCATTCTACCTAATGCATTTTACCCATGAAAGCCCTATTTTCAGCACCTACTGCCCAAGTTCCCATCTCCACTTGGAAGGGTGCTATTTTGTAACATCCTGCCCTGACTATCCACTGTACATGCATCCTAAAGTTTCCAAATAATTTTCCACTTGAATAAACTTGCCTGCTGCTGAAATGTCACCTTCTCTGGGGTAAAACACAACATCTATTCAGTAGCACAGAGCAATGTTGTCACTGCAAAAGATGACAAGCATGGTCCTATTTTTACATCCTGTCCATCAGGGGAGCATTTGTTAGTATTACTCTGAAATGGATCTTGGCAATGAACTCAAAGACAGGAGGACATGTACTACCTCTTTCTGCACACAGCAGGTTCATGGTGCTTTTGTATCCAGCCTTAGGACTTCCCACATCCATCACTGGCAGTGAGATGTGTGGACATGATCACAAATGTTGTTGCATTTGTTTTCTCTGCATTAGAAGTTTTAAACTGTAGGACAGTTGTTGCTAAGTTCTGAGGAAGGAAAGCAGGATTTTGGGGGGTAGGGGGGAACTATTTATGTAGAGCATTTCCCTGATCTTCTTACTCAAGCAAAAAGTTTCATCTATTGCATCTATTGTTAATTTCCCATTAACAAAACCTTTTCTTGAAGACCCTATCCTTCACCCAAAATGTTCAGTGTTGTTGTAAAATGCTTATCAAACACAAGAGGATTTCTCTGGCTGCTTATCCCTAAACATTTTAAGACAAGGAAACAAATGGACCTGAACTGAGTCTTCTCATAGACTTGGGAGCCCACTGACTCTCCAAATATTTCCTATCAATGATCTGATTACAAACAGAATGGTAGTTCTTTACAACAACCCCTGTAGATAAGTGGCACTGAGCAAAGAAACAGTTGTACCCATATATAACACATTTTATCTCAATATACCTATCACTGCACAAAAGGAGAATGACACCTTTGTGGGGCTGTTTCTTTTATATTGTTTTTACCATGTCTGAAATAGGAACTCTACTAATAAAACTACCCCATTGCCAACCACTCTCTGACAGAGGGCAAAGCTAGCACTGGTTCACTGAGATTTATTTGATTTTATTTCAGAATATCCCTCTTGTGTGCTTGTTTCGCGCGCAAGGAGTAATGTATATATTCTGAAACAAAAAAATGTCAATGAACATACAATATTTCTGTCTGACATCAGGGTGAGCTTGTCACAACCAAGTCTGTGTCCCTGACTTGGGCCCTAATGGTAAAACTAAACTGACATCGAGTTGGTTTAGTTTACACCAGCAGAGATTTCCTAATATAGACAGGCCCTATCTCTTGTCCTCCCATCCCACCCCCCTCTTTAATTTGGCTCTCTGAGTTTTGATGACTGAATCACTTCCCTCTTTGTTTCTCTGATTTCTTGCCTAATCTTCTGCTCCTGAAAGATGCTTAGTTCTTGAATCCCTATACAAATACACTTTCCTTTCTAAGCTTCTCACCAGCCAAACAAGGTTTTATTTGTTTATTTAATTTGACATGCTGAGAGAGAAATGATCCCATTTCCTATGGATTATCGAAGTAACAAATAGCTTTACAAGAGGGTAAACAAAGTAAAACTCATGCTGAAACTCCTTTGAACCAGGGGCTTCTCGTTCCCATCCCTTTTGTGATGTGAGTCTTTCCCCACTCCTCTACACCATACATAGGATGAATTTCTGGTTGCTTTGGACCATGGCTGCTACCCTAAAACCAGGCCACTGCTGGGACTGAGCTAGTTATCACCTCCCCATCCTTCCTTTCACCAAATTCACCATGAATTTCCCACAATATGGCCAGAGAGCACTGAACTCACTCTGAGAAGGAGCATTTTATCCATTTAGTTTTTTCCTTCATAGCCCGGTTCCCCTGATCAATGTTTCATTTTTGCAAAGATGCAGAGCTAGAGAAACTTGGGCATGAGCTTGAGAGCCTCCACGGAGGTAGGGATGCCGCAGTGACTTTTGCTGGGAATTTTGCCTAGCTCAGGTGGCAGATGTGGACACCTGAGAGCATCACTCTGCAACACACCTCCTTCAATATACATTCCTGGAGAAAAATAGACAAAACAATAAAACTCAAGCCTGGATATGGGCTAAAATTCATAAGGACTTGGAGCCAGGGGTGCTGATGAGCTCCTCCCAGGGTGACAGACCACAGCAGTGTGTAGCTCACATATTTTTGAGGGGGCTTAGGTTTGATGACTTGGGCCTGGCCAGCTCCCCCAGCCCCCAACATCCTCTTCTGTTTATTACTCCTGCCGTAATTGGGAGGCATGTGTGGATGAATTAAACATAGCAGGGCAGATGAGAAAACTCTCCCTCTTAGCTGGCTGAATGAGCAAATTTAACTGAGCCTGTTACCCACTGAGTATCATACCGACATGCCAGGGTCCGGTTTCCTTTGAGCTCGCCCTTTCATGCAGAGTCCCTCTGTGCCCCCCGCCTTGCTCCTCACAATATCAAACAGCTGGAGTTTCGGCGGCCCCAAGGAGGAGCCTTTGCATCCAACAGCAGCAGCAGTGGGAATTTTGTCTGGGATCAGAGACGGACGGGGCTGATCGCACAAGCTTGTAGCTGAGAATCAGGGAGCTCTGGCACCTCCAGAAGGAGATAGTTCCCGCCTACCCCGCCAGCCACAGGCTGTGCCTGGTCAATGCCCAGAGTAAAAGTTTCCTTGTGCCTGAGGAACTCGGGCTAAATGGAAGGGTTTTGGCTTTCACGCTACTTAAACCTTCAGACAGGACAGTGGCATCCAGAAGTCAGTTCTGGTGGGGAGTTTGATATAAATGGGTGCCAGCCTAGAGCAAGCACTCCCAGCACAGCAATAAGAGAACTTCTTGAAAGTGAGATTGGCACTGGCATGTCCAGGGATGCCAAGAGGATATGGCTGCATGAACCAGCAGCCTGCTTCCTCCCAAGGCACTTCTTTTGGGAGGCAGGTGGGAATTGCAGTGTATGAAGGGCACCATTGCACACACCATTTCCCTTAGCCCCGGGGATAAACAGGGAATGTAATCCTGCAGGGCTGCAATCTTTTTTTCCCCCAGCATTAAACAAGCCTTGGGGCACTTCTTTGCAAAAGGTACTTCTAATTTTTCTCCCTCACCTCTTTCTTCCTACCTCTGTAAGCCTAAAACTAGTCAGGACTAATTCAATTCCTGCTTTAATTTAGGAGAGTTTACGACTGCTCTAAATTAGGAAACCACTGGTTTTCAGACAACACAGGTGCTAGAGGTCTTAGCACTTGTAAAAATTAGGCCACTTAGTGAGGTGTCTACATATGGATTTAGCACCTGAGGAGTGTGTTACTAAGCAAAACAAGGAAAAACTTGGAAACAGTTCTTTAAAAGATAATTAGCAAAGTTAAGTTTTCAGAGGAAGGAAGTTCTTGTTCAACCTGATAAGCCTTTGTGTTCAACCTGATAAGCCTACCCATTCAAATGCAAGTTGAAGAAGCCATCAAAACACATTCCCTTGAAACTCAAGAAATCCTGCAGAAGAATCAGTTTTGATCTTTTCAATACTCATGTCATAAACCAAGTAAGTAAGAAACCAAAATCCAAATAGAAAAACCACCAAATCCTTTGCATCATCCTCATATGTGAGCAACTGGTGATCCAGATCAGACCCCTCCTACAGTGCAAATAAGCAGGAATAACTCTGAAACCTAATGATGACATGATGAAAAACTGCAACTCTCTCACCTTCTTCTTTGAAGACTGAAGGACTTCAGATTCAGAAAGAAACTATATGTTTATGATCTATGCTCTGTACACGGCAAAGATGTGAGAAACCTATCCTGACCTTTCAGTGACAGGTTTGTTTCAAGATAGTCTTTATTGAAGGGCCTTGAAAGATGGAAGATTTCTCAGCACCTCTGGGTAAATTTAAGTTTTGGGGTCATGAATTCATCCTTTGGTGTGGGGAGACCCAGTGAGTAGCAGCTAATTTGATTTAACCTCAGGGAGCGGTGCCATGGCTTTTTCTGAAAAATTTGTGCCCGAGACACTTTCCGTCAGAGCCAGCACCTGCCGGAAAGGGATGGTTGGAGGAAAAGACCTTTTATTTCTTGTGGTATTTACTGCAACTGATGGCTACCCAGGGCCCCGCCACAGCCGGGATGAGGCGGGATGGCCGCCCGGGAGGGGCACCCGGGGGCTCCGTGAGCAGCTGGAGCGGCTTCAGTCAGCGGTGCCCCCCACGGCCCCCCAGCGCCCGGGGCGCCCCGGCCTCGCAGCCCCCGCATCCCGGGCCGGCAGGGCCGCCTCCCTCCCTCCGCCCAGCCCGAACTTCATCCCAACTTTCCCGCTTCCGCCTGCCCGGGAGAGCGCGGCGGCGGCGGAGAGCGGACGGTGCGGTGGGGACGAGGGTAGGAGGGGGGACAGCGGCTCCCAGTTAGTGTTACTGGGGGGATGGGGATGCTGAGAACAGGGGATGGAGGTCGGCCGCTTCCAGGCTTCAGAAAAGGGGTTTTCTTTCGCGTCTTCTCCCTCCTCTGACTCCTCCTCTTCTTCCCTCCTCTTCAGGGGGAGGGGAGGAGGGAGGCTCTGGGGCAGGAGTAGCCGGAGCAGGGAATTGTTTGGGAGTTCAGTCATCCAAAAGCCGTCTCCCGTATGGAGGGTCTGGCTTCCCGCATCCCGGCGTCTCTTCCCTCCTCCTCCTTCTTCTCCTCCTCCTCCCGCCGCGCCTGAGCTCAGCGCGGCCCCCCATCCCCAGCGCCAACCCGCAGAAAAAGCACAACCACCACCCCCAAACCAAGGGCCCCGCACTTCCCCCTTCCACCCAAAACAGTCTTTCCCCTACTCTTTTTATCTCTTTTTTTTTTATTTTATTTTCTTTTTTTTTTTTTTTTTTTTTTTTTTTTTTCTTCTCTGTGTGTGTGTGTAGTGAATTCCCCGCAGATCCGGCCTGGAAGTTCACAGCTCCTGGAGTTAAGCCTCTTTGTTGCTTCCCTTCGTTTGGGGCATCTTTGTGTTTCCCCCCGCCTGCTCCACTGGAGACCGCGGTGAGTGAAGAGAAGGGGGCCTGGGCCTGGTGGCCCTGGCGTGGGGCCGGGAGAACGGAAAGTGGTGGCGGGTGATGGGGCGCAGGGTTTTCCTCCCCATCCATCTCCAGGCAGCGGCAGAGTTTGGGAAGTTGGTGTGGGGATGTGAGGAAGGGGATCCGCGTAGGGATGCGGGAGACGTGACAAGGGAGTAGGGGAGATCTGCTGGTACCCACCAGTCCGGGGCTTGTTTTGGCTCAGGCAGGTGAGGTGTGGGGGGCTCGGATGTCTCCCTGCAGCCCTTCCTCCTTGGCGGGTCGGCAGCGCTAATGGAGGGCCCAGTGCATGCACACTCACTGCCGTGCTCCAGTGCTTGCCTGAAACTCTTTAAAAGCTTGGTCCTTCAAAAGCGAGGACCTTGCCCCGTCCTCGCTGCCGGCAGTCCGGGAGGAATGGTGAGTAGCTGAGGGAGGGAGAGGGAAAAGCTGTGCAAAGTAAACCATTCATCCTCCATTGCTCCAACTCTTGTCAAAAGCTGATGGGAGTTTGGAGGCTAGAGCTGGCTCTGGCAGATGCGAAGGCATTTCGGTTTGTGCTCTGTGAAGGGGCTGCTGCAAAGAAAAGTGGGGGTGAGTAGTCTGTTAGTAAAATCTTTTTCTTCCGCAACTGTAGAGTTTTTAACCGTGGCACAAGGATGAGGAGCGATTTGGGTCAGGGAGAGTAATTTTCTGCCCGGCAGTGGGATGTTGTAGGAATTGTGCACGTGTGCCTCCCTGCTTGGACTGCAACTTTGGCAGGTCCTCTGGATAGTGACTGTAAATAGAAAATGTGTTGGGGAGAAAGTGGGATGCTGAATTTGTAGCCATGTCCAAACGAGACTTTTTAAAGTGAAGGTACTAATACTTTGAAAAATAATAATAGACTTTAACTAATACCCCTGGCAAAAGGTATTTAATACACATCTCATATCTTTGGGCACTTGCACTTCCCCAACTAATTCTGGTACCCCAAGTGTTATTTCACTGGCATTGTGCGAAAGGCAGGTCAGGTCTATTAAAGTGGGTGGGGTTTTTTTGCCCTTGTTTGTTTTAAAGAAACTCTCTTGACCTCTCTGCAGCATTATGTGAGTAGGAAAACAGGAATCCATACACGCACTCAGCACCCGTTTGTAATTCCCAGCATGTCTTAAATGTTTTTCTTGGTGCCCAGTTCTCTTTAATTTCTACACTGCTACCACAGTGTCTTTTTGATATGTTCATTTGCAGTCTGCCATTTAAGTTTCTTTTCCCATGGGCTAAAAAAACTACCATGGAAAATATTAGAAGAATGTGGGCGTTTTGTAAGTAGAATTTTATCTTAGCTTTCTTTTCTTCTGAAACTAACTGACTCAGTGTGCATATGATTAGGGGAGAGTTCTTCCATATTTATGCCTATATACATATATGGCAGACACTTTGAATTAATGGGTTGGATGTTGAGGTTCATGGCTCAGGGAAGGATTTCAGCAGAAACACATCACTGGTTTGCAGTGAAGATTTGTTCTGTTTATTTAAGTGACCTAAAGAAATGAAGGTGAAATAACTTCCCATGCTAATAGGAGTCATCTGGGGATCTTCTGAAGTAAATAGGACAATTAGAGAAAGCTGTGAGCTCCCTGCTGGGTGCATGATATTCTTTTACAAGAAATAAATGGAGTTTTGTTCCATGTCCTTTTCTTAGTCCTCCCCTTCAGATAAATCAGAGGGAGTCATCCTGCATATACCATGCAGAAGAGGTCCCAGTAGGTGTTTGCTGTGAGTGTTGAAGTCAGATACAGTACAGGTCTCCCTGCTTCCTGCTGGGGAGCATGAGCCAGATTCATCTGAAGGGTGCACAAAGGTCCTCTGCAGGTTTGAGAGGCAAATTCAGTTTTGTCCCTCTCATACACATGCACACCCACAGAACTCTGGGAGATGTCTCAGTATAAGTAGCTAAATGCACACACATTTCCTCTATGCTTGGAACCAAGAAGAAGTATTGGAGGTGCATGATTCTATATGTATGTGCTAGAAAATGGCATGTAAGTCTTACGGGTTTTCTGCATCCCTGCAGTCTGGAAAATGCAGCTTTTCTGTACCTTGTACTGACATGGTACACAAGCACAGACCAAGAGGTTCTTTGAGGTTGTGAAGTGAAACACAGTGTCTGGTGTTTGCAGAGGTCTTTCCAGCCCTCTGAGTGTGGAACTCTTGGCTTGGAGTTTTGTCCTGTTGAAGGACAGGTGAATCATTGCCCAGTTCACCTCACTCCTTGAAATTCTGCTCTGCCCTCAAAACTAGTAGCAGACAGATCCCACCAAGCCTTCAGTACCAAACTGGCAGTCCTACAGTGCTTTCAGGATGCTGGTACAACTCCTTCATTTGACTAGGACCAGCAGAGTTGCCCCTTCAGGAGCCAGCTGGAGCCTCCTGCCAAGTAAGGAGCATAGCAGGAGGGGCTATAAAGCAAGCAGCCTGCTTTGTCCCCATCCTCCCCAGTGATACAGGGGAGAAACTTCCTTTCCCAAGTAAAGAAGATTGATCCATTTAGGGCAGTTCTGAATTTTTGTACTTTCTTGTCATTGTTGCTGAATGACCACACTTGACTGAAACACCATCAAATCTAGTCACCAGTAGTTCCTGGTCTCTCCCTGAGCCAGATGCCCTTAGGAGCACAGAAACCTTGCAGTCTGATAAGAAGCACAACATGAAAAAATAACTACTGCTTCTCCTTCCTAGGCTGTGGGAGGGAAGATGGATGATAGAGCAGGAAAGACACTTCACTTGGAAGCATGTATTTGGATGTGGAGGTGCTTGGGCTGTCCTCAGCCAGTGCACATTCCCTACGTGAGCTTAAACGATTCCCTCTGCTCCCCTGTGCCTTATTGTTCCCATGCAGAAAATGGGGCTAGACCCTGTGCTGATGGGTTGAGCACTGTGACAGGGCAGATACTGCTTTCCATGTTGACTCCTGCCAGCTGACCAGTACCCACTCTTGTGCCTCTCGGAGCAGAGCTCAGGTGTACCAGGGAGGACCCTTTCTGTCATACTGAGCCTCCTCAGGAGTGCCACAGGGCTGGAGAGGCATCTCTGTGCCTCCATAATCTCTCTCTTCCCAGACTGTTTCCCAATACCCCGCCTTTCGTGCCTCATGAAGAGATGTTGGGGGACCACACTGGTTGTTTTAGCCTAGGTTGGCCTGCAGGTGGGTTTTCAGAGATTTCGGGCTCAGCTGGGCTCAATTTGGTCACTCAGCCTGCAAGATGTTACAACAGCAGTAGGCCAAGGTAACTCCGGATTAACAAAAGTTCCTTTGGCAGTAAATGATGGTAGGTTGTTCTTTTTAATATCGGGTGCCGAGTACCCCAGAGGTATGAGGCAAAATTCCCTTGGATTCCCTTAGTGTGCAGAGATGACTTGATATATTACTGCTGGCATGTTATGGACCAAGGCTTGCAAATCTCTTGGTTTAAACCGTTACCTCTTGGGCTAAAACCTTTGCAGTGAGAAGTCTACAGTTATGATGGGATATCCCACAAAGAAAAGGCTCTCACGCAAAATCTCTGGAGACTTCCTGTTTCTGGTTAGACTGAAAACATCCTGAGGGAAAAACCTGCTCCATGTATTTTGGTGCGCTGTGGTCAGTCTCAGTTTAAGAGGTTGTTATGTATTCCAGTTCCTAGGCCACAAGAACAATTTAAGGTGAATAAAGACTAAATGAATTGCAGGTCCTTAGGTGAAATGGGGGCAAATGTCATCTTCCAGTTTACTAAATGTACTTTGGGTAACTGTTCAACAAAAGGTATCAAAAGCATATTTTTCTATTTCCTGTATTTGCTTTAGTTCCTCTTGGCCCCGAATCATTCGACATCGTATCTTCTGATTCATTGGCTGAACACAGTGCTTGCAGCCAGTTTTCTGCAGGGAATGCTTGCAGGATGGGAAGCTTTCAAAATTTGCTTCGTATGCATGTTTGCACACAAGAGTCTTTTAAAATCTCTCCACAGGAGCATGTGCTCGAGCAACACAGCTGTAGGAGTGCCCATGAGAAGCTAAGACAAAAGGAGTATGAATGCAGTGGAAGCAAGTTGGCTGAAAAGCTCTGAAAGGTATTTGTTGCAGGGAAAACACCTTCTTGATGCTTACACAGTCCCAAAACTGCTGCAGGTGGTACAGGGCTTTCTGCTTAAACAGGGAACAACAGATCCCTGCCCTGAGGATGTTGCATGCTCCTTTTATTAAAATGGCCTCTCTTCCCTGCAAAAGGACAAATGGGATGGGAGACTCAGCTCTGCCTGGTGGGGTTGTTAGCAGAGCACCTGGCACAGCACAGACAGAGTGTCTGAGAGGGGCTCTCAGGGCTGCCATTGTGTGTTGTAGGAGCTCTCGAGTAAGAGGCAGTGCCAATTTATTTTGGCTCTGGTGGCATTGATGGAGGGAAATGTGCTTCAGGGAGCGTGTGGGACGTGCTCGAGCTTCTTCTCCCTCCTTGTGGGCACTGTGCCAGCACAGAGGTGAGAGCCAAACTTTATCCTTGCTTTCTGCTCAGCTGCTCTTGAGAGGCTGCTGCCCTGTGTCCAAAACCCTTCCCTGAGCTCCCCTTAGATGTGAGAATGGTGACTGCACCTTGTGCCTGTGCAACATGTTGGAGGCTTGCTGGGCAAAGTCCAAACCACACTACAGCATGTTGCCCCTATGAAAACCCACTGTTCTCTAGTTCACAGAGGCTTTGGGCTGTGGTGTCTCTATATATGTATGCGAGAGCCAGATGGTGTTTTGGAAACAGGTCATTTTTCATTAACTTCTGTGCTCGGCATAGGCAGTAAATCTTTCACCCTGAGTCCTGTGGTGGCAATGCCGTTTTGGCTCTCTAAGGTCTACTCTGGCAAGGAGATTAGCCAGCATGTCATGCTCTTATGAACAGCCATAGCCCTGGGGCCGTGCCAAATGCAAGGGATGCGTTCACTGATTGCAATGTCAGCAAGTCTGAACAAGCTTGTGTGTCTTAAAGACTGTGCATCAGGCCCTTCTGCTGTTCTTTAAATCATGAGTGGAGAGGGAAACTGTGTAAATATCCCTGTCAGAACTGTGTTGTCAGCTTTCAAATACCAAAATGAGGTTGCTTTATATTTTTCTTCTAGCTGACAAAAGGACAGGTTAGGCAGAGCCCTGTGAATTAATGTGTTTAGTGTGGTTTAGAAAGCCTGTGGTGATGTAAACCTACTGAGGTAATCTTTGAGAAATAAACCTCAAATGTGGATACAGTGGCCTGGAACACAGGATTTGTATGCAAAATGCAGCTTCCTCTGATAATGTCACTGTAATTTATCCTGGTACTTTTAGGGAGAGCAGCCACCTTGCTTAGTGATGCCCGTGCTTTAGGGCTCAAGCCTGTGGTGTGAGGAGAGATGCATGTCAGTCTCCACTACACCACAGATTTCTCCCCACGTTGGGGCAGGTTGCTCTTTGCCTCAGCTCTCCACCTGCAAAACCTGTAAGTGGCACTTCCCTGCCTCCTTGTGGTGTTGAGAATAGGTCTGCTGGAGATCAAGAGAGACCGTATATTTGCTGGCCCTCGAAAAACCTGTCCAATAAGGACCATGATGATTTCAGCAGAGAGCCTCCTGTGGCATTGACAGCCCAGTGGGGGGCTCCTGTGGCTGCCTCTGGGGACATCTGCCCCTGCTTGTTGCATGGATATGGGCTCTCGAAGGTCTGTGGGATGCTTTTGGTTTGGAGGGTAGACTGGGTGTGGGGCTATAGAGAAGCCCCTCTCTGAGTGTGACCCTCAGGGAGTCCAGCATAGGTAGAAGCACTGCAGCTGCATTGAGTTTCTGGCTCCAGCCAGTGGTGGTACAGAGAGGCCATTGTAATCCTACATACTGTACAATGTACATCTCAACAGGCAAAGTAGCTCCTGGGTTGGTTTTTTTCCCCCCGCCCTCCTTCTCTCCATCCCTTCAAATCTACTTTATGAAGTTCCTTCCCTTAAATTGCAAATTTGGCCTTATCTTCAAAGAAACCCTTTAGTGCCAAGCTTTTAAAGGTAGGGAGGAGGCGAGAGCAAAAACATCAAATCCATTAGCAGCCCAGTTGCCAGAGAAAATGTTTTTTAAAACATAATCTGAAACCTTAGTGTTTGGGAGCCAAAGCCGAGATTGAATACAAGTATGGGCCTTGTCCCCAGAGAGTCGCAACGCTGGGAATACGTTGGCACAAAGACAGGCCATGGAACGAGGATTCTTGTGCATGCACGCACACAAATAGACAATTATTTGGAAGCCAATAGTATTCTGGATGCTGAAGAAACTTAATCTAGTGCCTTCTGTCCCAAGTTGCTCCCTGAGCTGTAGCTGACGTGAAGAGCATTCTCATCGCTCCAGCGCTCTGCAGGATGGCAGTCCCCTCTGGGGCAGGAAAGTTCCTGCTATTCCTTGACCATGGGTAGTAAAAGGACTAGCTGGTCCTGCTTCTTTAGAGCCTGCTGCTGTCAGTGAGAGATTCCTTTGGACCCCCTGAATGGTGATGGGAATGATTTCTATTTTTTATTTCCCCATAAGAAAGTTGCTTGTTTAACAACCCCAAGCCCTGTCAGATTGAAGGGGTGGATTTGAGTCCCAGTATCAAGAGGTTTTCAAAAATGTGATGGATGGGATATTTAAAAAATACCTGGGCTGACTTTAATTTAGTGGTGGAGAGTCAATGAGATTTGTGCATTCAGAGATCAGACAGCTCTCCTCACTTTTAAGTACAGGGTCACACTCGGTGGGTTTGTGGGACAGTCCCACTGTCACCAGTGTAACAGCTGCCCAGATTAGTCCTGACCATCTACTCCTGCATGGAAGTGGACTCTCTGTTTCAGGAGTGGTTATCAGACACATCTTGGCTTGCAAGCAGTTGAAGTGCAGTTTCTAAGCCAGAGTCATCTGGGCAGAAGGAGGGCAAGATGCCCTAATTACCCAACTGTAATGGGGTTTGAATCCAGTGAGGAGCACCTCATTACTGACTTTCTCAGGGGCCTTGCGGCATGGCCAGCGAGACCACAAGAGAGCTGTGGGACCCTTGCAGGAGGAGGGCTTGTTATCTACTAGCTCTTGAGTCCCTGTGGGGACTACCCTACCCCTTGGCTGGCCAAGCAGGGTATCTGGCTTGTAGCTGTCAGTCACTTCTGGAGCTGAGGGCCTGTAGGATGAGACAGAGCTGTGAGAAGGGGGTGCATGGAGAGCTCCTCAGAGAGGCATGCCAGCTGCTCTGGATGTGTCCATCATCACTGTTTCATCACTTTTGGGGTGTCTGGAACTGGCCTAAAGAGAAAAGGTCTTTGTTTCCAGCTGGGGAGGAGCAGAGCTCCTGTTTGCATGTGCAGCTTGTGCCTGAACACCTCTGTAACGCTACAGAGAAAGAGTCCAGGGCAGCACAAGGGCTTAGATGCCTTTGAGGACCTTGCTCTTCTGGGTGCCTGAGCTGCTATTAAGGTTGCAAGAGTAGTTTAGCACATTGTCAGCCCAGCTCCAGGCCCTGCCAGAGATGGCTGCCCAGCCAGCAAAGAGGGAGAAGATCTTGCGATCATGGTCAACCATGCTTGATGACCATGCAGCCCATTAGCTTGATGATGGATACTGGGAAAGAGGGGTCAGTACTAAGGTATAGAGCTGGAGCTGCAAGAGCCTGGGAGTGTGTTTGCTGACCCTCTTCCCCTCTTGGCAGGGAGGTGTGCAGCCAGTTTCAGGAAGCATTAGGGAAGAGAGATGGTTTACATTGCTACAGCAAGATAAGGCAGCCCTATGTCTCATAGGACAGGCACTGGTCTACTTGTATTCTCACCAGAGCTGTACTTGCCTGGTATGCAAATGTGCAGTACAAGCTGTGGGATCCTGCTGATGGCATCAGGAAGCCTGTGGTCTTTTGTGGGACCAAGAGTCAGCTACTTACATCATGTAGCAATTTAGGCAGGGACATACTTGCTAAATATACAGTTGTCCAGTTTTCTTCACAATTGCCTGGACTGCAGATTTGTGGAGGAGGGAATAGGAGCACAAAGAGAACAACATCAAGAGCAAGTGGCAAGCTGTGTTTATCGTTGATGCCTGACCCTATAATCTGTCTCCCTGGGGATAGCTTTGGACATCCCCAACCTCTGAGCCACTTGAAAGAACCACCTTTAAAAAAATTTCCCAAACTAGTGACCAAGCAAACAAGCACACATTTCATTGGCCACAAAAATGTGAGCAAAACCCAGTCTTTGCATAGCTTCAGCATTGAAGATAAGTAGAGGTTTCTTGACTCTTCTGGATGAAGGCCTGAGAAGGCCTGCTATGCCATCTTCTGCCATCACCATATTCCAAAACCTAAATTATTATTTGTATTATGGTTGTGTCTACGAGTTTTAACCAAGGCTGGGACCCAGCTGTGATACATACCATGTTAACTTCTAGTGGGAGATGGTTCCTACATCGCCGTTAAAACCAGCAAGGCTCTTTGCAGAAAAGAAGATTAAAAAAGAGCATGAAAGGGACACTTGTGCCTTGGAGTGAGTCAGCAGGTCGGGACTGGAGCTTACAGCCCCCATGTTGGCTGATACTCAGTCTTGTACTCCTTCCTCCACCTTACCTGGCTTGTCAGAAGGGGAGGTCAAAGTCGAGCATCACTAGGGCTTGACTGAAGGTTGTCTGCCTTGAAGCTGAGAGTTGCCCATAGAAGAGCCTCATCTTCCTAAGCCCTCAGCTCACATCAGTTGGTAGAGAGTGACGTGGCTACATGAGCTCCAGTGAGTGGTTTCCCACATGGGGCACATGGCACTGCAGGTGTTGCTGGTGACATCTTGCTTCTGTGACAAGCCTTACATTGGGGTGGGCAGCTGGTCTTGTGGAGCTGGGGGGTGGCAGGTGGAAAGCAAGAGTGTGTGGCTAAAAGGGAAGGAAAGGAGACAGTTATGTCTTTAATTCTCTCCTGTCAGCTAGTTTTCAGTTGCAGCGTCGTGCTTTGAAAGATAGCAGGAAGAGCAGAGAGCCAGTGTAATAAAAGTGTTTTGCTTGCAGCACGCAATCTCAAGTAAAACAATATCATTACATAAATATTGTGTGCCTTTTTGCCACAGGGGGTCTGGGACTGTGCTCCTCCTGCTCTGGAGGCATTGCACAAGTGCACAAGCCAAGGATGAACTCTAACACATGCTGCTAAGGCCAAGTCCATGGATTGCACTGTGCCCAGGTGCAAAGAGGAGATGTTCATGCCTCCCTCATCAGCACAGAGGTACCTTACACTGGAAGGAACAGGGATGAGGGACAGCTGGGTTACCAAGAGCTGCTCTTCCTAAGAGCTGCTGGCCATACTGAGGGTATGTCTGGGGACACCCAGGGGTACCTGAATGCTAATCTGACCCCTGCAGGCACAGCTAGGCCAGGATGGAACAGCTGTGGGGACACCAATGGCAGGACACGAGCAAAAGCTGGCTTAATAGGTTAATTGGGATCTATCGCTCAAGAAGGGTAGGAGTGCTACAGTGAAACCTGGGCAGGTTCCTTCATCACTCCATTCTTGTCTGACTCAGAGCACTGTTTGGGGGAGCAGGTGGAGATGCGTATGCATCCTCTTCTGGTACCTATTTGTTTGCAGAGAGCGGTGGGCAAACTCTCCTGAGGGGCTGCTCATGGCCATGTCCTGCTGCTTTCTGAGTAGCAGCCTGAACTGCAGCTGGAGGCTTTTTGCTCAGAGGAATGCTTTGAAACATACTGTTTTTAATGGCACTGTGTTGTCCTTGGCTCTTTGTGTCTGGGCGAAGAGATGACTCTACTGTGCAGGGACAGGAGCCCATCTAAAGCAGGACTCCTTCATTTTGTGAGTGGGTTTGATCTGCCCTCTGCAAGCTAAATAATTGAATTACAGAAGGGATCTTAGATGAGGTATTTGTGCCATTACAAGGCTCAGTCAGTGCCTTTGGAGTGGAAGAGTGGTGGGAGATGTCAGACAGCTGCAAGGTTATGGCTTTTTCTTTCTCTGTTGATCCCAGGTCACTCTCTGTGAATGAAAGACTGCAAAGAGGCTGATGCCTTCACTTCTGTCCAGCTGAACTAGACAGGGTGTGGGATGGAGAAGGTGTCAAAAAATGGGTTTGTGCCACCCATGCCTCCTCATGCTTTCAACAAATAATCTCTTCCTCTCTTGCAGCACGCACCCTCCCTTTCAGTTTTGCCTAAGACCCCAGAGAGAACAGGATTGCAGCTAAGGCTTCTAGAGTCCCCCTGCTCCCTGCGTGTGTGCTGCCTCCCAAAGGATGTGGGTGCTGCTGCCAGGTCCTCGCACCCTCCTTCCCCCCCTTTTCTGTCTTTATTTTCCCCTCCTCTGCCTGAGGTCCCTGTGCTGCCAGCAACAGTTGCCGAGGCTGAGAAAGGCTTGTTGGGCCATATCCTGGATGCCCCTGCCCTTACTTGTTTTGGGGAAGGCTGATAAGGAACAACTAGAGGTGCCTCCCCAGGCGCCATCCCACTGCCGGAGAGGTGCTCCCAGCCCTCTCCAACCGGAGGCGAGTGCCGAGCGCTGGCATGTCAGAGCGGGCCTGGGGAGCCCTTGCCCGGGCAGAGTGGCTGCCTGCAGACACAGGCAGAGCTGCTGCCTCCCCAGAGGTTATGCTGGAGAAACACCATCCTTGAAACGAGAGCCATGTCTCTCCTGCCCTTCTTTCCCCCCAGCTGGTGGACTGGGGCTTGAGGGTTCAAAGGCAACATTTTCCAGTCTCTGCCAACGTTTGCGATATCACAGGGTTTTGCAGGCTGGGAGGTTTTATGCTGACCTGTCTCCTCACAGGCAGTCAGAGAAGCAGCTTAGTGGGACTGGCGGACGTGGCATGTGCTGAGGTGCCAGCATCTGCAAGGGGCATGTAGGCACCGGGCCAGAAAGGCTCAGTGAGCTGTTAATGAGCCACAGATGGTCAGCTTTATCTGGGAGCCTGCCGACTTGGGCTTCTAGAGCTTTCTGCTGAGGAAATACATGAGTAAAAGCTGGTGGTACGTAAGGGTTGGGAAGGAAGACCCTAAAATAAAGATACTTCCAAAGGCATATCTGGGGGACCTCAAGAGATCACCTCTGCTAGAGGCTCATTGTGTTTTTTTCTGAAGATCTCCTTAACTACTTGTGGGCTGCAAAAATAAAGACTAATTTTCCATGTAAGAATTTTTTAGTTGATGGGTAAGACCAGCAGAGGTTTATCTGTGGCTTCTACAGAGGAGAGTCTCCAGGGGCTCTGCTGGGGTACAAAGCCCTGGAGGCTGTGATGGTTGCATTCCTCTCTTGCACGGGAAAGGACGCTCCCAACAGATGTTTGTTATCAGAAGAGCAAAGCAGAGAAACAGAAAAACTTCAGTTGGCCAGAAATGCAGAGGGAAATTGTCATTGTTTCCCTGTTGGGCTTGCAGAGGGAATTCTTGAAGCTGCTTTTTGTCCCATTGTAACATTTTATGTTTATATAGCTTATCTCTTTCATGAGGGACTATTAAATCCTGCAACATATTGTGGATGTGACTAAATGAAAATAGCTTTTTTTACCCATCCCAGGGCAGAGTGTGCCAGCTGCACAACTGGATCTAAAATCATGGAGCAGCAGCAGCATTTTCTCACAACGGAGTGCTTTTTTTTCCTAAAAGAGTTTATGGTATTTCCTAAATTAAGAAATGGTCAATTGTTTCCCTAATGGTCAATCTGAAATAGTGTTTCCCTTAGATAGCTGAGTTTTCCCAGTTGCTAGAGAGAGGGGGGCGACCTTGTTCCTTTGCACTTTTAATATCTGTAACAAGTGACAGTATTTAATGTAACATTTAACTGTGGAGGGTATGTGCTGCCTGAGCTGGTCTACAGATAACTTTACACTAAACAGTTAAAGTTTCTTCTAGGAGTATTTCATGCTATGGGA
>JAWWLV010000001.1:21904681-21952812 GCA_035041135.1 Platyrinchus mystaceus
TGCTGCCTGAGCTGGTCTACAGATAACTTTACACTAAACAGTTAAAGTTTCTTCTAGGAGTATTTCATGCTATGGGACAGTCACAGACTTCCCTTCTCAAAGAAAGCGTTGACAGTCCCTGTAAGCAATTAGAGATAAATGTCCTTGAGGCACAGGATGGCTTTCCTAAAGCACCTAATACTGAGGTCTTAAAGGAGTCTTTGTAAAATGAGACAATCCTTATGTTCCTTTACTGACCAGTAATGTAAGGATCTTTGGAAGATTCAGATGTAGTTGTAGATTCTTTTTTCCTGATAGACAAGCAAATATTAGGGATTTGCCATGTTTTCCCAGACCACTTCTGGTGAGTCTTTGGAGAGTGTGATTTGATCTTTCCTGTGAAATGCATACAAACACCTCTCAAGCAAAGGTGATTCTTGCATCAAAAAGGCTTTCTAAATTGATAAAGCAATTCTCAACACAAAAACATCTTAGTCCTTAGGAGAGATAGACTTCTTGAATTAGACTATTAGTCTATTAGATTTAGGCTTTTAAGAATATCTTGGGCTGAACAGAATAGGTTGAGAGATGGAGAACAGATTAGAATCTCCTATTGTCACCCCACCAAAGCCTAGGAGCTGGTGTCACTGTTTATTCTTGGTCTCTTTACTGCTCACAATTTTCTCCAAAAATGACTAAACATATTAAAAAAAGGATTGGGTTTAGGGTTTGAGGTTTCTTTTTTTTCTTCCCAAATTCTAGGCCAGACTTTGACCACAGTCATGTAGTTGTTTTTTCTCCCTTACTTCCAAATGCAGTCACATAACAATAGCCTGTTAAAAAAGTACTGGAAGTGATTTGTTCATGAATTTGTTTCCTTTTTTGGGCTACAAGGAATGGGTTAGCATTTGGGTAAGGAGGCTAGGAGCTCCAAGCCATCTCTTTCAAGGTTGAAGGGGATTTAAATGGGAATCATCCTGGTAAAATGAGACGTACTGTAGAGAGGCAGCCTTTCCTGGGCAAGCACTTCCGTTGCTCCATGTGCAGAGCCTCATGCTCGGGGCACCTTTTCTCAGCTGAACCCAGAACTTTATTTGCTATTTATGTAATAGCAGAGTCTTGTACAGACACTACTTAACAGGCTGTGTCTGCCACAGGCAGAAGAGAAATGCTCCTCCCGTATTAAGGCTTCTTCAGAAGCGGGTGATTGTTTGCTTTTCCTTAACAATCTGTTAATAGGAGGTAGTGGGTGGTGGTGTCCTTCTTATTTATTTTATGTAGGATGTCATGACAGATGGTGATTTTGACTGTTGTCCACAGCTGTAGAAACTGATTGCTTCCTAAACCAAGTTGACTAGAATGGAGGCATTCTAGCTGAAGAGACCTGGGATCAACTGTGAAAGAGGAAAACGAGTCAGTCCCAGTTGGCTGTGTTCAGTTATCTCTCTCCTGAGGAGCAGGAAAAGAAGTGTTTTGCAGACAGGTCTAGGAGATACATTTTTACTGTCTGGATTTTTGGGTCTTGGGAAGTGATACCTCCGATTACAAAGAAAATGAAAGGTGGGACAAAAATGAAAATGTGATTGCTGTGCTGGTCAGGAGGGTGTTTGTTGAAATATCAAACAGTACAGCCAGTGAAATCTTGACATTTTATTGATGGTTCAGTGGATTTGGTCTCTATAGAAGAGAAAACAGAAGCAAGTGGAGCTTGTGCATATTGGCAAGAGAATATAATCTGATAAAGGCTAGACCAGTCGGTAAGTTTTCAAATCGCAGGAAATTTCCTCAAAGTATTTATTTATTTATGGCTTTGCTGAACAATTTTCAAGCAGCTGTGTTTAAAAATATAACAGTAATGAGATACTTAAAAAAGGAGTTAATCTCTCCCTCTCTTTGACGTGCTGCAGAGTGCCAGCTGTAGCACAAGCAAGCCCTGGGGAATCACAGTGGCCTAACCCTGCAGCCTGCGAGCCAAAGTCACACCTTGGGAAGCCAAACCCCAGAGGGAAGCACCAGCCTGTGGCAGCCCATAGAGATGCTGGAGGGGTGACCATTTGGCCATCCTGCAGGGGCAGCCCAGCTCTTTGGCTCTCCAAATCTCCCCAGTTCTTATAGACCCCAGCCACTTGTCCTCAGGGCAGCAAGACCCAGTTTTGTCTGAACTGCTGGGAGGCCTTGAACTGTCTCTGACACCCCCAGTGGGGAAATGCTGGAATGAGGAGGAGGGGAAACCAAGGACTTGTGTACTGAGGGAACAAAAAACATGCTTTGCGTGTCCCTGGGTTCAGCTATTACAGACTACAAACCGGACTGGGTTTTTTTGTTTGACTTTTAAATTCTTCTTTGGCCAATGTGATTTTTTTAAATTTTTTTTTTTTTTTTTTTTTTTGTCTGGAGGATGTCTCTTTGTGAGACAAAGCCAGTTTGAGACTCTTCATTTGGCCCATCCAGCTTATCCACAAAGCATGCACAAGCCATCTTCTGCAGACTCATTTCCTCTAGGATTCCCTATGGCTTTGCAATGGCTAAGCCTTTGTGTTTGATATCGAAGGCAGAAAGGCCAGCAAGGGCAGGTCAGCTGTGTTCCGTCCTCCATCCCAGTGCCAATAGGGCTCAGTGCAGGGTGGGGAAACTGTGAGAGCTACAGCTGTGAGAGTGGTGAAAAATGTGTGTGGTGATTGGCAGAAATTGTTTTGAGGAAGAAGACGCCTCTTCTGATGATGGGTGGGGTGGCACATGGTGGATGGGAAAGGTAAAGCAAGTTTGTTTTGGTCATAGGTGGAGGATTGTGTGGAGGAGTCCTGTCTCCAGGCCTACAGTTTTCAGCTTCAAGATGCATATCACAACAGAAAAATCTCCTCTTCTCTCTTTCCTTTTTCTACCACTGGTAGCTAATCAAGATTCAGTTTTAATGACTTCCCTCTACTCTCTCTGCTTCCTCTCCCCCTGCCCCACACATGCTTTTTTTATATTTTTTTATGCATTTTTTTGGCAGAAGTTGAAACGCAAGAAGCGCTTGGACCAAGATGAAAACAGTGGAGGAGCATGTTGGGCAGTGCAGTGCTTTGTTCTGAGTTCAGGGGGAGAAGAGGGGGAAGCGAGGGGGGACGGATGTCATTTCCCAGATGGGGACCCTGCCAAAGATGTTCTTGCTGCAGAAAGCAAAGAGCAATTTTTGAGGTTACACCAGCTTTAACCCTTTGTAGACCCTCTTCTGCCATGCAGGGAAACACCAGACTCCTGGTCCTAAAATGGGACTGTGTCATGTGGCCCAAGTGACCTGAATGGTCTCAGGCCAAAGTCTACTGTTGTGACTAAATGCCAGCAACAGTCCAAAGTTTTTATTGGAAACCCCAATGAAGGTATGAGCAATCTGCACTTGTTATGAGTGAGGGTCCAACTCTGACGCAGTTTCTGTTGAAAAAGAAAGATCAGCATGTTCCTTACAGGGAGTCAGGACTGCTGTGCTGTTTCCTGTCCTGCCAGAAGCACCTGGTGGGAGTTGGGATGTTACTGAACTCTGCCTCAGCTGTTCCCATTGTAGGTCTTGGGGGTAGGGAACTTCTGCCTCATGATGCTCAGAAAACACCTTGTCCTTTGACCAAAAGAGCCCTGTGCTGCTGGGATCGTGGCAGCAGCAAGCCCCAGCCCCGGGTAGCCCATGGTTGTGCTGGGGACCACTGGGAGGTCACAGCACTGGTTCCTGCTCTCTGGTTTGAGCTAGTGTCTCGTGTGAGAAAATTGTGGGTTTGGAGGGCGTGAGGGGTGGAAAACCTCCATTGGCATGTGCTGCTACTATATATGTGTCTGCCTTGGGCCATAAATATTGCATGGTGTGTAGGCTGCTGATTTAATTGCCCCAGGGCTATTGTACAGTAGCAAACTAAGGGTGAGGACACAGAAAGGGAGCAAAGAAAGAAAAGTTAAGGCAACTTTGTCACTTCATTAAGATCTCTTACAGGTTATAAATACTTGGAGCACTCGTGTCAGGACCCCAGAGGAGTTCATTTGTCTCCTGATTAAAAAACCTCAAGGGTTTTTGTTTATGGTACTGGATTGTTTCTTGGTATGGAGGTCCAGCCTCTTCAATCTGAGTGGGATTCTCCTGGGAAAGACTACCCTCTTCCCTCAGAGTTGGAGCGGACCAGTGCTGTATGCATAAAATGCATAAAGTCTCTTTGTGTAAACTCAGAGTCACTGTTTGCAAGAACCAAACCTGCAAGCCTCTTCTTTGTGGAGACCAGCAGTTTCTCTGGCCCTTTGATCTCTCAAGTCCTTTTTCTCTGGCCCAGGGGGATAACAGCTTCCCTAATCCCCCCGTGAACCTCCTGAACATAAACACAATCTTGTACTACAAAGAAGGTGTCAGCAACTTTGGGCTGCGCGCCACAAACTTCCTCTTCGCAGCAGCTTTGGCTGCAACATGTGAATTTTTGATCACTTGTGCAGATTGCTGCGGGCTGCAAACATGACAAGGGGTGGTTATAGCAGCACCACTGTGGGTGCATCCATGGCCAGTGACTAACAGAGAAGTGGTGCATCCAGTGCTGGCCTTGAAACACGCCTTGTGACTTGCACACTTCTTTCTAGACAGCCAAGAGAGGTCTGATCTATAGGAAATGAATAAAATGGCACTCTGGTGTCACCTGTTGGGACGCAGCAGGAAAGTATAAGGGCATGTGGATAAAAGACATGTGTGCAGGATTGCCTGTGATGGGTTTCAGCTTTATTTTGGATGTGCAATCTTGAATGCTTTCCCATGGAAGTCAGCAGACCTGGTTGGAAATTTCATGTGTGCAACTTACTGCACAGCATGTCTGAACTTGCATATTTTTCATCCCTTTTCTTGAACCCTGTAAGTCATCCAGGTACCCTTTTCAGCAGCCTTGTGAACCATGGGTGGGAAGCACTGACCGATGGACAGGCACTTGGGTGGGAAGCAGAAGACCAATGCTTCCCTTCGCTTGCTCAGTGCCCCCGAGCTGGGATCAGCTGGCTTGCCCTTAGATCCTTGGTGTGTTTGGCCCTCGTCTCTGGCTCCTCATAGGCACAGTAACTGCCACCAGAGGTTTCTAGGGAAAGTGGGACTTAAATGCATGAGACTAGTAGCTGTTGGGTATCGCTCGTTGTCTTGGAGGACTCTCTTCAGCCTAGAGTTTGGCTTCATTTCACTTGCCCAGGTGGTTGCTTGTGTGTGGTACAGGAAAGTGTCCACTGAACCCACACAGACTGCTGTACCCATACCTGCCCAGGTCTGCAATTCCTGTTCATTTTGAAGGCATGAATTGCTCCTTGTTTGTCCAGCCTGGTGGTGGGTCCTCCTGGAGTAGCTCAGCCCCTTGGCTTCACTAGTGCCTGCTGATGGGCTCAGTTGGCCTGTGACTGCTGATCGTGGGGTATTTGCAAATGGTGCCACACTGGCTCTGCTGCTTCTCCTTCTCTGTTTACTTAGTTCTTGGCAGCTGCATGTTTGAATGTTTGCTAGACAAACACTTGCCCTGCAGTCTGTGATTACAGAAAGTCTGACAAACACCACTGAATTATCCAGTTCTCTGTCGTCAATAATATCTTGGTTGCTGTCTCCCGTAACCAAAATATTTTGTGTGTGGTGCATATTCATATTTTTCCCCTTATTGCAATCGGGCTGCCGCTCCCTGCTTGATTCAGTTGCTGAGGCAATATCCTCAGGATGCTGACATCTGTATTTTACTAATCCAAAAAATCCTGGGGCTACCAGGAAGCAGTACAGATAATAACACTACATACCTGTCTAGCACCTTTCATCTGAGAATCTGAAATTGTCTGACTCATGTTCATCTGGTTACTGCTTGTACCAGCTGGGCTTTGTTATTCCTGTTTTTGCAACCTGGAAAGCTGAGGCACAAGGTAGGGATATGTTTTGTCCAGTAGAGGAAGCAAATCCAGAAATGTGGCATCATAAATTCCAAGACTGTAAATTTCTGACCTTCTATGTCTTGCAGTACCTAATTTGCCTCCAAAAGGGAAAGAGATTGGAGTGGGATAGTTGTTTTTGAGCAATGCTTTATTTGGAGTGATCCGTGGCTTTTTTTGGCACCTCAGTAAATTCCACCCAAGAGCAAAAAGGCAATTGCAAGGTTTCTCCAAGGTAAGTTACCTTCCTTGGCTGTGATGAGGGGTCCATAATGTAGTTCTCAGGAAGAGCACTATCCAAATGTTGTTGTCAGTTTGGTGGTTTGGAGCAATGCTGAGGGACAAGTATTCATGGCTGGCCCAGAGAGGGTAAAGATCTTACTGAGTTTCAGGAGTGGTAACGAGATGGATGAAAACATGTCTGCAGGTGGCTGGGTGGTCAGGCTGGGCTGTTAATCTGTCCAGCTGCTGGCCTGTTTTGGATGATATCCAAGACCAGGTAGGACACTGCTGCTTTTCTTACAGCCTCCAAACGCAACTGAGGACCTTCCAGGCAAACCTGGGCTGGTTTATGGTTTTGGGTGGAAACCACAAGCAAACCAAGCCAAATTGCTGGATTCTACCCCAAACCAGGAAGAGTGCAGAGGCTTCTGTTTCTTTTTGTATGGAGATGACTGGGAGAGGTGGGAGAGTGAGGAAAACTGCATAGATCCAGTGTTGATGTAAGGCCATAGGCGATCCATTCCTAAAGCCTGCAAGTGCAGTTCCCTTGGCTGGACCAGACTGGTGAGGCCAGAATAACAAATAATACCTGAGCTGACATCTCCTGGGAACTTGGGTTTGAGAGGAGGGATATTTTGCCTGAAACCCTTCCAGAAAGGGACAGTTGGGAGGGAGATTAGTGTAAATGTGTGCCATCAACATCTGTAATCTCAGCCAAGGTGATGGGGCACTTGGGTCAGGGTTTCCTGTGGTGTGGGGCCCTGGAGCATAGTGTACATTGGAAATAAGAAACCCTAAGAAAGAAAGGGGGAAATTGCATGCCCCAGGGGGTAGAAGTGTATTTATTTTTCACATGTTGCATCAGAACACAGTAATTTTACCTGAGAGGGAGGACATGCAAAAACAGTCCATCTCACTAGGAAAGGGGGTGGGGAAGTGTGATGCCAAATAGCTGGGGTAACGTGGCTGTAGTGCTGTCTCTCCCCTCCACATCCATGCAGGGCACAAGATCAGCACCCATATTTACAAACCTTCCTTCAGGCATGTGCCAGGGCTTTGTAACGGAGTCACGCTCTCCCGTTGAGGCCAGGGCACCCCCAATCCTCATTCTACCCCCCTTTCTCCCCTTCTCCCATGTGCTTTGATTCCTTTTGCAAACAGCGTATGCCAAATCCAACTTCACAGCTGGCTCTGCTCCATGTGTTTGTTTTCTATGCCTGCGCGGCGCTCGCCAGCTCCGCTTGCGCCACGGCTCAGAGGTGGAGGCGGCGGGGGGAGAGCAGGGGTGGTAGGGAGGGAAACAGGAGCAGGCTGCTGCTTGCCAAGCCCTTATTTGTTTAAAGCTTAAGCCTGTTTGAGAGAGCCTTTTTGGAGTGAGGGGTAAGTGGCAGGGGTGGGATGCGGGGGAATGGAGAAAGTAAACTGTGCGTCAAGGAAAGCAAACTTTACAGCTGGAATTGCTGCTGGTGCTTGTTGTGTGAAAGGCCTGGGGAGGTGCCTTCGGCTCTGTGCTCCTGCTTTTAACGTGGGTACGAGTGTGAATGGGCAAGGGTGAGAAGTGGGGAGCCAGCGGCAGGTCTGTGCTGTGCCCGGTCGTTACGGGTGCTGCTGCTTGGCCAGCACTGGCCATGGCCCTTGCCAGTGTGTCCTAATGTCTGGCTGAGGCATGGGCAGGTGAGTCTCCCTTCCCAGGCCCTGAGGCATCAGCGTTTTGCCACCTTTTTGTTGTGGAGCATCATCCTATTGACAGGGAGAAACCATATGCTGGCCCTGCCCATCTGTCTCTGCAGAGCAACGTGAGGTCTTGCTCCATCTCCTGCCATGTTTGGCTCACAGTCCTGAACATGACCATTATTTTTGGAGAGGTATATTTATTGTTGGGGTGATAAATGAGGCAAATCACATGCAGACACAATCTTTAAAAAAGCCCAAACGATGCTACCCTGTCCATCTCTGGAACAGGGGAAATCTGTCACCCATCGCAAGACCCTACAGTGAGTGCCTCCCCCATCATTTTTCGCCTCTGTGTCATTTTGGAGCATCATGGCAGCTGCTGGTCATGGCACAAATGCGGGCTGTGGCTCAGCCCATCTGGGTTCTGGCACTTGGTGCTGAGTCCCCACACCCCACCTGGGTGTTTGGCACCAGAAGGAGCATTTTCTATGGGCAGTCATTTCTGTCCCTTTAATTTGCTAGCCTTGAGCTGCCTCTTATGTTTTTTTGAGTAGTGACATGTCTTCTAGGGGAAATTTGTCCCATCAGAGAGTTCTAGAGGCTTTTGACCTGCTCCCATAAACAAAATTATTATTGTTAGTGAAAAGCAGTTAAGTGACAGCTATGGAGAGTAAAAATTTCCATTTATTCACAAATTTATAAAAGAAAAACAACCCCAATTTTTAAACACCATCTTCAAAGGACAAGAAAAATGGGCTTGTTCTCTTTTGCATCCCAGCAACAAGTCATTGCTGAAAGGAGTGCGAACTAGAAGGCAGTTTCTCTTTATGGTGGTGATGGGGATGTCTCTAAAGCCAGCCATCTGGGGATTAAACTTTGTATTGACGTTACTGGCAAGTACTTTGTCCTGTCTCTTTTGTGTGCTCTTCTGGATTTTGATGTCAACGGTGTTAAACTAGCCTTGCACTTGTTAATGCAGTTTCTGGGCCTGCTCCCATTGAAGTCATGGCAAAGATCAGGCTGATTTTGGTGGCAGCAGAATCAAGTCCTCTGTTATGATCCAGAGGATGCATTGTTTCAGCAGGTATTTCTGCTGTGCCACTGGCTTGTATTTAAGATAAACTTGGTGAATTTTTTACTACGGCTGTTGTAAGCACCTCTGCTCTTCACACTGGAAGAAAGTTCAAAAGCTGGGAAAGCTATCCAAGTCTTTGCTCTGCTCCAAGAGGAAAATTTCCCCATAGCAGCTTCCTCCAAGGAAGGTTTAACAGTGTTGCTGGCAGTTTCTGTGGACTTTTCTGATTTGTGGGGGAGGGGTTGTTGGTGTATTTGTTTCATTCTATTTTGTTTCTAGTTGGACATGGACAAGATTTTTCTATTGTTCCCAAACAAAGATGACTTTGATTTTTTTTTTTTAATGTGGTAATTAAAGGTAGGCTTATGCTTAAGGATATGAAGACATGGGCTGCTCTCAAAAAGCATCCGTAGCTGCTGTCTCTCTGGCTTGTGATCTGCTCTGTGAACAAGAGCTTCCAAGTCTCAGTTCAGAGGTGGCCGTAGCTGACAGACACACTGAAATGCTCCTTCCTCCCTGAGCACTCCTGCTGTGCTTCATGCAGATGCTGACTGGTGTGTCTGGTATACCACTCTGTGCTGTGGTTTATGTTATACAGAGAGGGGAGTGTTTCAACTGGTGGTTACCAGCATGAATGGGTGCTGTGATATTTATTGTCTGTCCTGTGCAAGCTTGACCCCATCATGTGACAAACAATAAAACAGAGATGGGTCTTTTCAGGGCAGCTCCATGTCACACCTTTGCCATGATTTGTGGTCCTTCTTCTCGTTTCTTCCCATTGGTCCAGCTACATGTAGGATGATTTTAGATAGCCTCGGATTCGGGGTTTATAGTGTTGCTGCCACATCAGTGGCAAAATGGTTGTTCTGGTCAACATGTTGGTGTCCTGTGGTTGGGGAGTGAGAGCTGGCTGGGTGTGTGTGCTCCCCAAAAGCTGCTGGGGAAAGTGACACAGAGCAGAGCTGAGCAAAAATGCCTTTGGAGGAGAACATCTTGCTTTCCTGTGGAAAAATGCTGTTTTGCTGGGACCAGAGCACACTGTAGAAGTGCATCTGTCGATTAAGCTTTTGTCTTACAGCAGCATGGAGTTTCTGATGAGAGCAGGAGTGGTTTTCCTGCTATTGTAAGTAAGCCACATTTAAGCAAAGTGGAAGAGTGGCAGCTGGGAGAGAGGTGATAGTCCCAGGTGACAGCCCATGCTTGGAGGAAGGCAGGGCAAGGACTTGAGCCTGGATGCACACATGGCAGGTGAGCTGTGACATTGCCTGCTCCTTGCCTGACCAAGCTCTGAAGCAATGGGGACAAATGCAACATAAGGACATTGGCCAAAATCCCAATTTCCCCATTTCTTTGTCTTTCCTGACCCTCTCATCTCAATTTAATTTTTCTGCCTTTCCCTTTCTGCCACCTTTATTCCCCACTTACCTTTAGTAACTCAGAGGGCTTTTGCCCAGCATCACTTTCCCTGCATCTGCTGGGACTGCCTTCTCTCTGACCTCTCCCTGACCCAGGAGGCAATTAGAGCCTCAACATCAGACTTCAAGGTTTGGGGGTTTTTTTGTTTGAAAAGGATGAGAAGGGAAAAACAAAAGCAGTGCCCTGAGTAATGTAAACTAGCCACAGACACATCTGCGCCTATTCGATGACAGCTCCTGGTGGGAACTGCCTGTCCCTCCCAGCGCTCTCCTCCACTGCATTTGCTGACAGGCAGGGGAACAACCTGACGCCCAGCTCCTGTTGATGTGGGATTTGGCATAGTGGAGCCCAGACCAGAGCCAGCTGCATAGCCTGGTGCTCTCCACCCATCCTGTGTGTCCCACAGCATTAGGCTCCAGCAGAGCCATCCCCTGGGCTTTCCCTGTCCAGGTGCACACCCTTCCTCATTCCTAGCTCTTTGTTACGTGCTTTGCCTCTCGGCCCAAACAGGAAAAAGTTGTATATAGATTAATTTTGTTACTGCTTGTATCAAGTGACCTTTCTTACCCAATGGTGTGAAGTCTGCAGGACATGGGATGGTTCTTACTCTGTGTTTAGTACAGCATCTGCCTGCAGCTCTGACTGAATTGACGCTGATCTCTGGCTCTGCTTGTGATGGGAATGATAAAGTGGGTATTGTTTTCATATGGCAAGAGAGAGGATGCTTCAGGCAAGTAATACTGTGTAGTAAATCCCTTGCTTCTAAGACTGAAGGCCTGTTTTCACATCATACTTGGGTCATTGGGGAACCCCTTTCCTGTTGCTTCCTCTGAAGTGTTTCTCAAGGTGAAGATCCAGCGTTGTCCCATTGCAAAGCCTCAGGTAAGTGAGACTTTGTTGCTGCACTGTGAGCTGAGTTTGTAGCAGGTGTGAGCAAACTGAAAACACTCCAGAGTAGGTAGTCACAAGTGTGTGACTACACTGATGTGGTTTTCGAGGGGATCCTGACCCTTTTTGTCTGACACCAACCTTGGCAAGAGAGTAGTTTGAGCTGCACCCTCATGGGGTCAGGGTTACACAAGACCTTGATACTAGTGATTCTGCTAATTCTATGACATTTGATGATCAAGGCCCTGAATACACAGCCTGCACCTCTTGGTAAGTGCTGCAGATGTACACCCTCTTTGGGATTTCTTTGCTCTTTAGATCAGGACCTTATCTGGGAGGCTGGAGAGCCTACAGGTGGATCAAGGATGAGAAGGGTGGGGAGTGCAGAGAAAAAGTTGGTCTAAAACTATGGCAGCTCTCTCACATTGGGAGTGAAGTTGGACTGAAAGGTTTTGACCAGAGAGGCATCCTGTGCCAGCCACGGGGGCAGCCCCGGCAACTGCTGCGGGGCTGCTTTCTCCCCTCGCGTGCTTGGGAGAATGAGACGGAGAGCAGCCAGCAGTTCCGAGCTTGTTGCAGCAACAACATCTGTTTCCTAGGTGCACTTTGTTTCTGAAGAGGCTGTGCAGCACGCTCCATCTGCGCCCTTCTCTTTTTTTTTTTTTTTTTTTTTTTTTTTTTTTTTTTTTTTGATTGTGCTGCGTTCGGCAGACAGGGACGGAGGCTCTTAGGAGAGGCAAGCGCTTCCCGGGAGGACCCTGCGCCAGTCTCTGTGCCAGCGCTGGCTGCCGGGCTCTTTGCACCCGAAGCAGTATTGTCAGCATCTTGACAGCTGGCCGGCTGCATGCTTATTAGTTACTACTTCCCTCTTGCCCTCCACCTCTCCTTCGCCTCCCTAACCACCTCTACCCTCTCCCTTCCCCCTTCCCGCTCCTGCCCCATCGGCTGGCCAGCCTTCAGGGAGCCCCCCAGCCTCTCAAGATTAGAGCTCTCCAGGGACTTGGTCGTTTTGAAAGGAAGAAAGAAAAAAAAAAAAAAAAAAAGGGAGGGGGAGAAGGAGGGGAGGAAAAAAATTTATTAAAAAAAAAAAAAAAAGAGAGAGAGAGAAAAGAAAGAGGGGGAACAGAAGAATGAAAACAGACCCAAGGGGCAATAGTCCCTCGAGCCATTTCACTGCATTACAATGAATATGGACTCTATTAAGCTCCGTTCTGCCTGTTAGTGTTTCCCAGGGCAACACAGCTCCCATATGGCAAGCATGCAGCAGATTAGGGTAGGCCTCCGGGCTTCATTGAGGGCCCGAGGCTTGACTGGCAGTTGAACCCCATCCTTCCCCCCTCCTCCTCACACTTGACACTGCCTGTGTTTATCTAAAGCAAAAAGGGCTGGGGTGGGAGAAGGGGGCATTTGGGGGGTTATTGTCCCGGGCAATGGGAGAGGGCAGGGAGAGGGATGGGGGGGTGATGAGGGAGGGAGGTGGGATGGAGGAGAAAGGGGGTGGGGGGGCGCAGCCTCTCATACATATTCAGGAGGGGTCTTGAATGGGCAGAGGAGAAATAAAGCAGATGGAATTCATGTTAAAGAACAGCCACAATCGCCCTCCAAAAACAAGGAGAGAAAAGCGGGCAGCCTTAAAGGAGCGTAGGGAGCAGCGTTTATCCAATTAGCAGGGTTGTCAAATTGAATTTACTCAGAATGGAGGGGGAAGCTGGGGGGGAGAAGGAGGGAAATTAAGTGTCTAGGGCATGGGGGGAGCATGATATTGAAGAAAGGACGTGGGTTTTCTTTCTTTCTTTTGCTTTAGCCTTGTCTTTTCAAGGACTGGAGCTGTTTTCAGGGCACACCAAGGGGCAGCAAAAGCCAGCATGCATACTCTGTTTTAGTACAGGGCTCCTCTCCTGGTAAGCTGTGGAAAAAGGGAGGCGTATCCTGCGGGGCAAGGCCATCCCTGCATCCCTGGCCTGCCTGTATTAGGGCTGTCCCAGGCTGGTGGGTCCAGCCACTTTGGGACCACCATGCTGCAGGCAGCGCCCAAGGCAAGCCCCATTCGTTGCAGTGTCACCACCGTGGTGACACTGGGGAGCCTGTAGCCCGTATGAGGGTGGTATTTCATCCTTCAAGCAGCTTCACACTTGCTGGCTGATGAAATGCCAACGTGAAGGGGTTCTGTGGGGCTCAGTGAAGTCAGCCTGATCAATGCCAGCTGGAAAGTGGCACTCAGTTCAGAGGAACCATCGGATGGAGAGGTGCCAGAAACTGCAGGCATTGTTTCTTCAGGGATATGAGCAAAACTCAGGCGATGAGAAGGCTTTGCATCCTGTTGCTAATTTGAAGCCAGCATGCCCAGTCCTCTCCCTGGTGATGCTGCAGGCTGTTGTAGAAAGGAACTGTTCAGGAAAGTAGCTTTATCTTGAGGAAGATGAAAAAAAGTCACAAAGATTGTTGCATGTTTGGTTTAGTTTGGTTTGTTGCTGGTTTGGTTTGCATGAGCAGTTCTGTTCAAGGAAAAAGAGCTGTTCCACCTGAAAGTTCTGTTTATTTTTTAGAGAGGTGTCTATTGCTGCTGAATTCCTCAGGACTTGCTTGAATTAAAACTGTGGCTCTGCTTTAGGGTCTCTTAGTGCTCAAGTGGGATTTGCAGTTCACAGGCAAACTCACTTATTTGAATGGTGGTTGTGCCATGCCCAGTTTTTCTCTGGATATTTTCCTTCTCCTGACTATAAGCATGAATTTATCCCGGGCCTTCTCTGTTGTGGCTTCTTGATAGCCTCTGAGCTCACAAGCAGCCAGTAAGAGAGTCTTTTTTTGCCTAATCACTTTAAAAGAGAGAGGAAGGGAACTCCTCATACAGTTAGTCAAGGGCTGTGTTAAAAGAGCTAATACACTCAGTGCTAGAGGGAAAAATAGGCAATCCCTGTTTGCACATACACTGTGCTACCTCCTTCACTTCAAACATGGTGGTGTAACATTGGATTCTGCCTCTCTGCTCATTCCTGGTACCAGACGCTTCCTAATGGGGATCCTGCCTCTCCGTATGGCATCTGCACCCTCATCCCCACTGGGTGCCCGTGCTGTTTCATGGAAGGGGGAGCATCTCTCCTGCTGCCAACCTGTCCTTTTCCAAACCCTTTCAGAGATAATGAGTACAACTTAACAGTGTGAAATGAATACTTTGAAATGGGGATAAAGGGTGGGTAGAAGTTAATTTTGTCCTGCGGGATGCTACTGTCTGGTTTTGGGTAAAGCAGTCAGTTGTGCCCAGATTGCTGTCCACGCCCAGGAAACATGCAGGAACTTTGCAGCTGACCTGCTCAAGTATGTCACACAGACAGTATTTTTTTAAACTACAGGTTTATACAGTTCTATACCATCATTTTTCAGATGGGATGCAAAAGATTTGGGATCTAAGAGTAACTTGCCTGATGGGATGGAGGTACCAGTCAGAGAGCTTTTGATTTAGAGCATGGTGCTAATAACACCAAAGTTGAAGGTTTGATCCCCATATGGGCCATTCACTTAAGAGCTGGACTTGATGAGCTTTGTGGGTCCCTTCCAACTCAGAATATTCCATTAATCTGATTTCTAGCCCTGCCACTGCTTTACTGTATAACCCTGGGCCAGGTTGGCTTTCTCTTCTAGCCCTCAGATTCCCTAATTTGTAAAACAAAAGGGTACTGTGGCTCTTTTATATTTTCTTTTTCAGTGGTTTATACTCTATGGGAAAAAAAAATACTGTCTTGTATTAAAAACTAATGATTACAAGTAAAATTGGCACACAGTACTGTGTAAGACATTGCTTTTTCTGAAGAGCTCAAGTCTCAACGTATAAAACGGAGAACTGAGAGAATCATTGTCCCTACTTGACCTGTTGGAAACAGAGACCATCTGCAGTGAATTCTCCAGAGTCACCCAGGGTGTCCCCAGCTGGTAGCTGGACCGGAGTTGCTGCAGCCTTTCCTTTAGTGCAGAGCAGCCCCTTCCCCTTCTTGCCGTTCATCCCTTGCACAAAGTGGTGCTCGAGGTCTGCCGGCCTGACACGACCCCAAACCACCCTCATGTGCATCAGTGAGTTTTCCCCAGCTCCCAGCGTGCCTCTGCATTCCCCCGGTTGAGCTGGGATGTGTGGTGCGGGGATGCTGCCCCTGAGCCGGGGTAGAGGCTGGTTCCTATTTGGGAGGCTTGTAAATTACAGGCGGAGTGGCAGTAACAAGGGCTGCTTGGCTGGCCCTTGTTAAGCAGGAGGGGGCTTGGGGCTGTGAGCAGCATTTCCTCAGTAAAACCTTCAGTTTCAATCAGCAAACACCTCTCCTGCTGCCTGTACTTAATTCAGATCCCTTTTTCCTTTCGAGCTTTGTCACACACACACCTCCCCCCGCACACGCGCGCGCCTTTCTTCCCTTTTATATCTTCACCTCTGGTTTTCCTTTCTTGCTGGGCAGCCTTTGCAGTGCCCTCCATGGCCGCGGCGAAGCTGGGGCTGCTCGCAGGGGCCTCGGTGGCCTTAGGTGTGTGGCGGGAAGCCGAGCCGACAGATTTTACACCCCCACCACCCCTCCGGAGCTGATGAAGCTCTCGTTAATTTTGTTCTCTTAATGGCCCCTCCTTTGCTTAACTGGTCTGTCTGAAAGGGACTTAGGGCTCCACCGACAGGAAATTGTTATTTTAACCTGGCAGGAAAGAATTTAAAATAAATAAACAAATAATTTTTGTTTTCCCTCCCCCTTGAAGCACTTTAAATTACTTTAACTCTTTCTTTTCCTAGATAGCAATTAAGCAGGAGCTCTTGAGGCTGGTGGCCTTGGTGGCTGCAGAAGTGTCAGCAAATAGGGGCACCTCCCTGGGTACCTGCCCTGGGGAGAGGAGGCAGCAGAGCAGGGCACTGTTATGCAGCAGCCTGGCAGCTCCCAGTGCAGCCCCCTGCCTGGGACCACCACCTCTGGAAAGTCAGCTGGAGTGCCCGGGGCCTCCTTCGCTCCCCACCTCTGCTGCCTGTCCCACTGCAGCCCGCTCTGGTGCCGCTTGCAGGGACACCAGGCAGATCGAAAGCTGCCTGATTAATAAAGTTCCATGCTTTGCACTATTGCAGGCTGCTTAAGGGCAGCATTTTCAAAAGAGGTCAGCTCCCATTTAGGCATCGAAATAAGTTGGTTGCCTATTCAGGAGAGCTCAGCATGTCAAGAACTGAATGCTTTTGAAAATCTGGCTTCAATTGTGGAAGCTGAGAATTTCAAAATCTGGCCCTGGATCCTAATAGTTCTTTTGGAATTGATGTTTTCATTCATTTTCCTCATTATTTTTATGCTGGCTATTTACTTTTTGTACTTCACTCAGCTGTGAAAGAAATGGCCACATGTCCCTATTTAGAGCTCATACTCTTGCCTGGAGGTTTGGGGAGGTACTATACACTTGTTGCAAAACACCTTCTCTTCTCACTCTCTGCTCAATACTGTTCAATCTGCCCAGTGCCGTGGCCAAATTTTTTGAGCTCCCCTTTTTTCTCCCCACCTATTGCTCTTCATCTTTTTACAGACCTGGGAGCAGCCAGTTTAATCGTTGCACCGATGTGCCTGGGTGGTCCCAGCTCATGAAGGGTCTAGTGCACATTTCTGCTCCCTTGGCTTTGCCCTTCTGGCCAGAGGCTCCATGGGATGCAGAGCTGCAGGGAGGTCTGGTTGGGAACGTCTTTGCCTACCCCCTCCCTCAGCATGGGCTCCAAGCAGCAACTCTTTTCCGTCCAACATTTTTCCATCCTGCTGCCAAACCCATCCAGATAGGGGGAATGAGTCAGCTTTGCTCTGTAGGCTTCCAGCACTGAGGAACCAAAGTTTAAGTTCTACCCCAAAATGTTTCTTCTACATCGGTGTAAGGCTTTCTATCTCCAGTAGACATTAGAGTATGAGATGTTTTTAAGCCTAAACTAGCTCAAAGTCTTTTCCAGATTAGTGTAAATAGTGGGACATTATCTTGTGCATCAGCAGTGGTGTCAACAGTGCATGTTCTGGTACAGACAGACCTAGGGCACTTTTACAGCCATTGTCAGTGGTGACTTGCCAAGGTAGCTCTAGTATAATGAAGGGTGCTTTGGTGGCTGTCTTACATGAAGAAATGAACTTGAGTAACTCAGATGCTCTCCAAGTCAATCACTACAGTATCTTGTACAACGGTGTGTGCTGGTTGGTGGGGGAAATTGTCGAGACTCTCTTAGGTGAGGAAAGTGAATATCAAGAAGGATGAATATGTGGGAGGAAAGTTCCTGTCCTGTTGCTTTGGCACTGGAGGTTGCCCACAGAGGTTTTTCCCATGTATAGGGGTTGTGGGCTGCAGTAGGTAGAGAATGAGCCTACCTGATCTGTGGGTGCCTTCAGAATATGCCCAACATCTGAGCTCCGTCCGTGCTCCTAGATGCCTGGAAGCCACGTCGGGCCATGTCACACTTGACCTAATTTACCCTGTCTCTCAGCAGGGCTTGTCATCTTGGCCTCACAGCCATGCTAACCATAACTGTGTAAGTCCCAGGAAAGAGCTGCCTTGCATGGAGCCCACTGGGCCAGCCAGCCAGCTGAGCTCACACTGGCCAGCAAAGTGCCATGTAAAGATGCCCTTTGTGGCATTTGCAAAGCTCTAGGGGCAGGTCACTTTACTTGGCATTGCTTCCTTCTGAAATTGCCAGCTCAGAGGAGGCTTTTCTTTTTCTTCTATCTTCTCAACTTTATATGAATGTCTCCTCCATGAATTCTCCCCCAGGCAGTGCTCTGGGGCATGGTGGGGAGAAAGGGGACAGCTTGTGAGGCTGCCAGAGGGACAGCCCAGTTTCCAGGGATGCCTATGCCTGCAAGCCAGCTAGCTGGATTCTTGCTATCACAACATGGACCTCAGCATGGTTGGCCATGGACATTGCCCCATACTGCACTGTTGCACCTTTGCTGTAACCAGAGGCCAAGCAAAGTCACTTAAGCTCACATTTCCCCAAATGCTGTAGTTCCTTTCTAGGTGTAATCAGCCTGGCCTTGAATAACTCACCAAGCATCTTGAAGGGAGTCTGGGTCAGTCCTTCCTTCAGGAGTTAGGAGGTTTAATTTGGGAGGTTATGCTGGAAGGGACTTGTCCCCTCGCTTCAATGAGATGGTTGTGGAAAGGGCATGTTCAAACAGTTGATGGCTCAAGCAGCAGTAAAAGTAGGAAATACTGTTCTGCAGAGTCCAGATGTTCTTGAGGATGGTGATTGCAGCTAATGAGCTCAGTGTGTATCGGCAGGGAGAGCAGGCAATATAACTGCTGCTTGGCCTGGCTGCCATGGCTGCTTTGGTCTTGGGCTTCTCCCTGTAGATATGCCATAGGAGCAATTCTGCAATGCCTTTGAGACTTGCAGGTCGCCTTAGTGCTGCAGCTTGAGAGAGCTCAAAATCCTGTAGCTGCATTACAATGTCTGTAGAGGGAAGTCTCCTCTTGACTTCAGTCCATTGCCTTTGGTTAAAGCTGAATTCAGTCTGACATCTGAGGTGTCTCTTGGGGCAGCCACTGAGGTCTTTAATCCCCCTGACCTGGCTTGTCTGCCTTAGTGTGAGTTTATGAGTCTGCCCAAAGCAGCTGCTGTGGTGTGCAGCTCTTCATAGCAACCTGGGTTGTGACAAGTGGCCTTGCACTTCTAGTTTTTTGGAGGTAGTTGGTGCTTTCAGATATGAGCCTGGTGGTTTGTTCAGACAGGGTAGTTCTACTCAAAATAGGCAGTGTATTTCAGGCAGAACAGTTAATCTGAAATCTTTTCGTAGATTGAGCCTCTTTGTTTGGAATAAAGATGTATTTTGCCAAATTAGTGTGATCTGCCCCCAGCTTACTGCATTGAATTTAAACAAATTTAGAACTGGGCATTTCTTTATCCTGAAAAAAAAGTGTCCCCTTCATTTCAGAATAATCCCTCTCAGAGATCCCCTGAAAACCTTTTGTATCTTCTAAGGAGTTCCATTTGGATTGAAACAGGTATGCCCAGTAGCTACATGGCCAATGCCTCAGGACAAGAATGTAAAACTGTAGGATCATGTCTGTTTTCATGTGGCTTGGGACTTGTACTACTCGTTTATTTTTGTGTTCAAGGTAGAATATATTCCACACACAGCCAAGAAGTGGCAGCAACGCTTGGTAAATATCTTCAGTGACACTTTGTTGGAGTGCGTTTTTCTCATGAAAATTGCCTGGTGTGCATTGCTCTCATTGACTGTGCCAAGTTGGAAATGGGGGAGTGTACACATGTACCAAGGGCTGAGGGAAGGATGTCTTGGGAGACTCACAACCATTCCTGGGGGAGAGGCTGGAGAAGGGAAGTGCTTGCATTAGTGTCTGTAGCCTCCTCAGGCCACCGACTTGGTGAATCTGTGGCAGTTTAGGGATGTTGGCAGAGAAGCCAGGCAGGGCTGGAAAGCAGAGGGAATTATGATGGTTTCATCCATGGTATCTCTTCTCATCCACAGGAATCTGCTGCTGCACATCCACTGCAACCCCTGAGACAGCTTATGGGACCCTTCCCTGGGCGCCCCAGGTCACACTGCATGGGATGGCAATGACACGTGGAAAGAAGAGGCCCATATCCCCCATCCCTTGCCTCATGCTTGCAGCCGCTACCTGTTTTGCCAGACTGAGTGAGTTCCTGTTCTCACACATTTGTTCCATTTCGTTTTGCCTTGTTGCTGTTTAGTGTAGCCATGCCTTAAGCACAAAGTGGTTTCCTTTCTCCACTACTTCCTCAGTAGCCTTGGCCAAAGATCAAAGACTCCTCCAGAGGAGAAGGAGATACATTTGGAGATACACTGTCTGGTGGTGCCAAGAAGAAATGGGACTGGTGTGCATCTTCAAGCACTAGGGTGGGTGTGTGGGGAGCTAAGGCGAAGGTGCAGCACAAGCAGAAGTGATGGAGAATGCAAAATGTACAGCACTGCAGCTTTTTCCTCTGTCCTTTCTTTTGCTGGGTCTCACAGAGCTTTCTTATTCCCATTTATTCCCTCTGTGCAGGTGAATCTCTGCAAGTCACAGTGCATCCTGCTTCCATTGTCCAAAAACTTGGGGGTCCAGTCAGCCTGGGATGTGTGGTGGACCCCCCCAGAGTGAACCTCACGTGGAGACTGAACGGGAGGGAGCTGGCTGGATCAGACGAGGTGCTGGGTATCCACGTGGAGCGAGGGAAACTCGTCATCACAGCTCTCAACAACCACACTGTGGGGCGATACCAGTGCATTGCTCGTGTGCCTGAGGGAGTCATTGCCAGTGTCCCTGCAGTGGTCACATTAGCCAGTGAGTAGCTTTAGTCCTCTGCCATCTCCTGCTTTGCTTGGGCCATCCCTCGTGCTTCTTGGGAGGCTCATCCATACTTGCGTGTTCACTCTGGCATCAAGGGAGTGCTCCTTTGGCTTAGGCCATTTTGTAGCATTTTTGATCATGGCTGTCATGTTGTGGCCCAAGAAGTTCTCTTCCTGTGGGGTAGGCTGCAGACCTGTCCTGCAGTGACAAGTTTTTGCAAGAGCAGGAAATACCAGAGCTATGGGGTTTGTGTGTGTGGTTGGTTTCCCGAGTGTCATGCTGCGTCCTCTGGTTGCTGACTTCTTGGCTGAGTTTACAAATAGTACCAGCTGGTGCTGATGGCCAAACTGCTGCCTGGGCTGCTGTGGGACTGCTGCCGGCGCAGGGAGAGTGTGTGCGCTAAGTTTTACTGCCTTTCTGAGACACAGCTCTGAGTGAGGGACTTCACTTCTATTCCTGAACTTACATGCTCTTCACTGCTGCCCTCTGGCACTGGTGACAGACCGAGACCTGTGTGTGGGAGGGTTTGTGTGAGAGTGGGCAATTTTTCTTACAAGCACCTGGTTTTGACCAGATGTTATGCTCAAATGTGAGAAAGTGCTATATTTGGAGGCGTCTGAGAAAGAGCAGTGGAGAGCCAGACCTTCTCAGAAACCCACACAGTTTTTGGTGTGGGCAGAGGAGACTGTCATCCCCTGGCAGTGACAGCCCCTGGATGTGGAAAGAGCTTCATCTTCTGGACAAGGGGGAGTTTGGGGCTGTCTTAAGAAAATGAAGAAGCGAAGATGTTTGTGCGAAGTGGGAGCTGACTTTGCTTTAAAGCCAAGAGCTGTTGGCTTGTCACTGATACATTAATCAGGAGTGAAATGTTTAGGCCAGGCTGGGTGGGAGGAGGAGGCCAGGGAAAGCGAGGAGAGAGTTGCTGAACTCTGAGGCAGGGTGGGAGGGGGTTGTCATGGGGCCGAATCTGTCGGGGGATTTGGCCTGAGCCCCATGCCGAGATTAAGTTTCGTAGAACACATTCCACAGCAGAAAGGGGGCTGTGTGTGCTGGTGGCCTGATAGAGGGAAGGAGAGGAGGGGAGAGGTGGATGGGATTACCAAGGGCATGGTTTGCATTTAGGAGAGCAGGGTGTGCACAGCTCCTCAGCCTGATCAGTTCCTTCTTAGGCTGATCCCCTTTTCTTTTTTTACCCTCACCCCAACCCACCACCACTAGCTTTGTCTCCTGGGACAAAATGTGTCTCATGTGTCTGCTTTGGTCTAGCATCAGTGTTGGATAGGAGACAGGTCCTAGAGCACCTGAAGGTGTCACCTTGTCCTTCAGGAACAAATCAAAGCAACAGCTGAGTAGTCCATCAGCCCTCTCCAGGAGCCAAATCACCTTTACCTCCTGAATTCCAACTGGGGAAGTGGGTGCAAAAGAGGAGGATTTGGCCATTGCTTTGGTCCCTGTCATGGCAAAGGCACTACTGCTGAGGGTAGGTCAGGAGCACCATTCAGTAAAGCTCACAAAACTGGAGCCAGAGGTTGGATGATCATGCAACTAATCCGTGATGGAGCACCCCTGTGCTGTCCTGCATTGGTCCGTTTTCCTCAAGGGGAGCTGGGGATGGCAGAAGCCATATCCCATGCCCCCAGACAGCCTTGGGCAATAGAGAACCCCCAGGTGGGTAGACTTGACAGTCAGAGAGTGAAGAGAGAGAATGGGCATCCCAGGAAAGCCATGGGACTGAAGGTGTAGGAGGGAAACCTTCTGGAGTGGTTCAAATAACCAGTTTCATGTTCATGAGCTGGAGGTTGCTTGCAACAGTGGCTTTGCAGTAGTCTGAAATAACAGGGAGCATGGATTGGTGGTGGGACTGAGTTGGAAAGCTACGGTAGCAGATGTGTCACAGGCTCTCACTCCTGGTCCAGATCTCCTCTACTGGACCTTGTTCGGAGCTGATTCAGTGCCGACCATGGTCCTGGGAGTGAGAGGGAAGCCCCTGGCAGGTCGGCATTGCAGTTGATACTTCTCTTCTAGATCAACTTCTGGACTGCAAGAAAACCCTCTGAAAGTTGTAGCTCCATCCAAAAATTATTTTGAGGTGGCAGGGGGAGAGTGAAGCTGGAATGTGAATGAAAGCTCTGGCTTTGGAGGTGGGAGGGTGAGGATGGAAATATTTTCAAGGTTTAGGTTTATTTTGGAAAATGACCTAGAGTTGTTGGAAAAAGTGACTTGCTAGGTTTGAAGGGGTGTAGATAACTTCATCTGGCCAACTTCTAGGGTATTTCCAGTCCTTTCTCTTCACCTCCTTTGGAGGAAACAGTCCTGAGTGCCCCAGGCTGTGTGTGCCCAGTCCCTTGGGGTCTCCCTGTGCTTTGCTGACAGTCAGCAAGCAGATAACCATCGCTGCAGTGCTGGCAGCCACAGCCTAGCCCCAGGACTGATACCACCTTCTCCCATCTGTGGCACAGTGAAGCCACATCCATCTCTGTTCTCCCTGGCTCAGAGAGCTGGTTGAAACTAACATTTAATTCTTCCAGCAGAGATAAAACAGCTATTGTATAGCTGTGGGGTGGAGGGAGGAGAGATTTGCAGAAAGGGCAAAGTAACAAAAGGACCAGCACTTCAGGCATTACTTGAACACTTTTGGGTCCAGTTAGAGCTGACCTGGTGCTCCACACTCAGACTTGGCAGCCTGGGGCATACTGGTGCAGATACACACCTGCTGATCACTGCTGGCCTAACGTGGTGGGCTGCAGTCTGGGACGGCTTGAATAGATGAGACAGGGATATTCTTGTTTTTTCCAAGCCAGGCCTTAAGCCTTTGTATGGCTGACAGCTGCAAGGAAGAGAAAGATACTTTCTGTGCCTGATTCTAGGTAGCAAAGCAGCCATCACACCAGAAGCCCTGCCCCAGCACCTCTCCTCGGTAGAGGTGCTGTATCTAAAAGGTATGGCTGCAGTGGGTTCTGGTGGGGCCAGATAAATCCACCAAGGACACAAACATGCTGCAGTAGGGCTGTTTCTGCGACAGCAAAAGGCTTGGAAGGGGTCAAGAGCTCTTGGTGGAGCTCACAGAGCACCTGAAGTGCAGGGCTGGAGCAAAGCTAGTGAGCAGAGGTGGCGAGAGCTGTGTAACTCCCAACATTGAATTGCATGCATGGAAAATCAGTGCAGCAAACACAATGGCAAGTATGACCTGGATAGATGTGACATTTAAAAACAAAACAAGAAAACAGATGAGGGGTGCAGCAAAGAAATTCCATGTGCTCTGGTGTATCCGCTGTGACCAGGGACATGGGAGTGCAGGGCACCTGTGTCCCAGGGATACTGTGGAACAAGGGAGGCTCATTGCCCTGTGGCCCTTCATCGGTGCCACTGGCAAGGTCAATCCTCAGCTTTCTGGCAGCACATGTGAGAAGCTGGGCCTCAGTGCACAGAGCTCATGGGCAGTGACCCTGCACCAGGTCGGGCTGGGCATCCCCCAGGAATTTGCAGCTGCTTTCTGAAGACAGCCTCATTCATTTTCCTCTGCCTGGGCCTCTCCTCTGATACTCCCTAGAGGCAATAGCAAGAGGGAGGGAGGGAAGGGGGTAGTTGCCTGTTGGAAAAGCATTTGCTGAGCAGGCACGGGGGCTCTGGCCCTGGGGGCAGAGGTGGTGTGAGGAAGGGAGAGAAGGAAAACACAGGTGGTGTTTCATGAGCCAGCAGAACTGTGACATGAGGATTGTAAGGTGGGCCCAGGGTGGGGTAGTGGGGCTGAGGCAGTGGGGGAGATGTGCTGGTAGGGGTGTGAGTAGGCAGGAGTCTGGGGGGCTGTGCCTGTCCCAGCAGGGTGGGAAGAATCTGGTGGTGACAGCACCAGTGCCCAGGCTCCTGCGGTGCTGGCTGGATGGGAGGCGAGAACCAGGCTGCTCTGACAGGCAAGGGGATTAATGAGAGGTGCCTGCCCCCATGCTGAGGGACCCCATCCCTGCCCATTCCCCTTTTGGGCTCTGTCCCTTCCCTCTTTCTCCCTTCCCTACAGCAGGGAGGGCTTTTACCTTGAGGGCTGTCATTTTATTTACTACTGCTTCTTCTCCGAAGTTATTTATGGTCTCCCATTCATTTAATCCGGTCTGTCTCGCCTGCCTCGCTGCTTGGCCCACAGCCCTGGGATTCAGCTGGTTTCCCTCCCCAGTGACAGCGGCACAGCCAGCTGCAGGGCTAACCCTCCCTGTGCCCCGGCTCGCCCCATCACGCCTCGGACCCGGGTGCAGATGAACACAAGCAGTGGCCTTTGGTTGCACCCCCTCCTAAACAAAAAAAGGGAAAACCAGGAAAAAAATAAGCCCTGTTATCCCAGCATGGCTGGGATTGGCACTGCTCTGTCTGTCCGCAGCACCTCCCGGATGGTGGCTGGTGGATGAGGACTTGCTGCTTCACTGTGGTCAGGCGTGTCTTTTAAGGACAAGGACATGGGCTGGCACGCTGGGTGCTGCCATATGAGAAGGAAAACCCAACCAGCGAGAGGGGATGTGGTTTCTCCAAGCTGCAGTGGATGTTGGGCTGGGGGTATAAATGGCATGTTAGACGTGGGGCATGGCTGCTGCCAGCTGGGCAGCCAGAAGGGCGAGTGCTGCTTCCCCTGGTGCTGACACTCTCCTCTGCTCCCCCTGCCCTGCACTGCCTGGTGAGGAGAGCAACTCAGGAGCAGCTTGTTTGAAGCCCCCAGAACAAAGCTGGCTGTCCCAGCCCGGCATGGCACCCTCTGTTTTGCTGTGCCAGATGCAACAGGATGTGTGAGGGGGAGCTCATCCCATGCACAGAAAGGGGCAGGGTCACCCCTGACCACCCCTCACCAGCCCTGGCTGACCCACTGGCATTAACAGATGGCTTTATGTGCCCATACCAGCAGGGAGCAGGGTGGTTGAGGCTGCCCATGGCCAAAATCCACTGGCAAACAAACCAGTTTTGTTCTCTGTGGGGGAGCAGAAATTTAGGGGAGTAGTTTGGCAGGAAGCTCATACACTTGCGTCTTGGAAAGTAGATTGTCCTGGTTCCCACCTGATGTTTTTCCCCTCTCCCCTGCCAGTTTTTCTCTTCTTCTCCAGAGGCATCTGGTTCTTGCTCCTGCAGCCACCCCAGAATCCCTTTCCTCTGTTCTTTCCCCCTCTGTCCCCAGTTTCACCCCTCATCCCCCAGGGCTGGGCTGAGGGAAAGCCAGGAAGAGCTGGAGGCCCTGCTCCCCACCGTGGGGCTGCAGCACTCCCAGCTGTGAGAGCGGTGGGCTGAGCTGCCATCTGGGCGGGCTGCACGTGAGGGATCCCCGTGTCTGCCCAGCCTAGAGTCATTCTGGGGGTCCTCTGGCACAGGGTCATCATTTTCCATGTCCAAGGTGGCTCCACCTGGCAAAACCATAGGTCTGCTCTTTCTCTGGGCTCCTGGGCCCCTTCTTCTCTTTGGGGTCTATGTGTGCATGTACACGTGCATATGTGTGTGTGTGCAGATCCCTGCCAGCAGTGCTGGAGCCTATGCCTTGGCTCCAGAATCTTAATTTGGCTGTGATGAATCCAGACCACCAAGGCGCACATTAATTTTCCTGATGCTCGTTTATATTTTGTTGATCGGAGAAATATGCATGATGTGGGCAAGCAGACACTGGGCTTTCGCCACTTCTTCACCTCTTTCCATTTCTGTGGCTCTTACTATTTTATTCTTTGATCAAATATAAAAAGCAAAGAGGAGAAAATAATCCAGCATCCTTCCCCTCCCCAGCAGTAACTTTCATTAGAGGAGGAGCGTGAGGCACTGCCAGCTTTTCACAAGTTAAGAGTTAACTTTCATCTGGCTTTAATATCCAGTGGAAATATGGCTCCCCTCCTCAGCTTGTCTTAAAGGATTAATCACATTTCTGAAGTTCACCCTTATTCCTTCTTTTTATTATTTTTTTCTTTAAATTGAACAATGCCAAGAAATTCCAGAAGTATTAAGCATGTTCACTGCAAATCATTTTTATGACATTGCAAAACCTCCCCTTTTCTTTTCAACCTCCTCCCCTTCCCTCAGATCTGGGCCCGGGAACGCTGGCTCCCCCAGCAGCCGCCCAGCAGCCCCTCCGCGCCACGCTCGGGGAGGCTTTCTCGATGCCTTGCCAAGAGAGCTGTTTTTTATTTAAACTCCATAAAGGATCTTGCTTTAATCAGAAAGTCTGCTTGAGAAATTTCATGTCACTTTTCCATGACTGTGGGTGGGAGAAGCTTGGAGCCAGAGTTGTCTTTTGCTCTTGGAGCGCTGCTGCATTTCCCAGAGAACAAAAACACATTTTTCTGCTGGCTGGGGCTGCCAGGGGAGGCTGCTGTCCGCCCGCCGCCAGCCCTCCTGCTTCCCCCCGGCTCCCCGAACTGCCCGAGGTCATGTGTGCCACATCCCGGGATGGGCTTCTAGGGGCAAAGGGAGCTGTCGGCAGCACGTGGCCGTGTCGTGGCGACAGATGCGACGTGCTGCCTTAGCGTGGGGTTTTGAAAGGGAAGTGTGGTGTCATCCAGATTTAGCAGCAGTGCCACTCGGGAGTGTGTTCATGCTGCATCCTGAGAAGATGCACCGACCTGGGCCTTGATGTGACAACGTGACGTGTGACCAACTGTGGAATGTGCAGTTGTCACTAGTGGTCGCCTGGGCTGGTGCGTGGCATTGTGAAAATGCATGTGATGGACATTTTTTCTGGCACAAAACCTTCTCCTTCCCACTACAGGCTGTCTGAGACAAACTTTGAGCTTGCAGTGCCCTGCAAGATTTGCCATCGTGCTAAAGGAGAGTGGAAACCAATTTTCTCCCTGGAAAGCTTGGTGGGGCCAGGCTGGCATGCTACCTATCCTGCCAGATCTGTGGGGTTTTGCTGCAGTCCTCTGCTCCTGCTTTGAAAAACCAGGGAAAAGAAAAAAAAAGTCGGCACCCCTTCCTCCTCACCCCTGTGCTTCCAATCCTGCTGCCCTCATCAGCCTGGCCAGGGTGGGAATCTCCATGACAGCCTGGCAGGGAGACGTGGTGGGACGGGGTTTTCATGGCTCCTTTAGCAGAGGAAGCGGCTGTGCTGTGTAGAGGAGGAACTGTTTTTCCTTGCAAGTCCATGTTCTTTTCACTGAAGCGTGGGCACTGCTTGGGCCCATGTGAAGCGTCGTGGTTAACCAGCCTTCGGCTGTGAGATATTTGATGGGAGCGAGAGTGCCCACAGCAGAGATTGCTCAGGCATTGGAGGACCTCAGGGAAGCTCTGGGAGCATCCAGCTTGCACACACTTTCTCCCACCTGTCATCTTACACCCTCAAAGTAGGCTGGGCTCCCTGAGTTGTGACTACAAAGTTAGCTTCTCAGTAGCAGGACAGCAGCCGTGTTTGAAATAGCAGGCGGCAGAAGGACCTTTTTTGGCCGCCCTTCAGTGCTGCATTAAGTTGGCTCGTTTTTTACTCTCAGGCCAGGATTTTTCGCACCCAGTTTCCCAGCCCTGGAGCAGGCAGTTTCTGCAGAAGCTGTGTTTTAAGTTATTCATTTTGTAGGAAGGGGGAGGAGAAAAAGAAATAAAGCTGTGAGACCAGACCAGTTTCCCTAGCTGCTGGTGTCAGAGCAGTCCTCTGCCGGCACCGCAGTGAAACAGTCCTGAGTCCACAGGGAGAGGGTGAGCTGACACTGAGATGCTTAGCCAGCCACTGAGATGCCCTGTCTTTTGCTCTCTTTGCAGATCTCAAAGATTTCAAGTTTGACGGCCAGCACGTGATCGAGGTGGATGAAGGGAACACGGCTGTGATCGCCTGCGACCTGCCCGAAAGTCACCCCAAGGCTCAGGTCCGCTACAGTGTGAAGCAGGAGTGGCTGGAGGCCTCCCGAGGTAAGTGCACAGGGGTCTGTCCTCCTGGGACCCCTCCCAGGACCCTCAGTTTTACCCTTCCTTGCCAGCAGTAGCTTTCTCTGCTTGCTGCCTCCTCATTGTTCCTTTGCCACCTGTCTGAGTACAAGTTAGTTTAGGGTCCCTGGCAGGTCTCCCTGATGTCCCTGCTGCTTGGGACTGGGGAGCTATGTCTAACACTGTCTTGCAAAAATGCAAAAGGAAGCAGAATTAGGTGAGGCAAATCTTTATTGGGCGTCTCTTCATGTCCATTAAGATAATATTGGATAAAGGTGACTTCTAATTTGTTCAAATTTTTAAGATTTAGGTCTAAATTTAGTAGCTTCATTCCATTTGCTGCATGTACCTGTGACAAGCTAGCTTCACTTGAGGCTCTGTTCCTTCCATCATTGCATGATTGCTCCCCTTGATATTTGAACTAGAAGGGGTCATTTTACTGCAGTCCATGTTGCCATGTCATTTTTAGCTTTCCCACTTGTCCACCTTTTCTTCAGGACACTGCATGTCTTCCAGGAGGCTGGACAGAAGCATATCTTGTGACCACCTGCCACCTTCTCTTCTCTCCCTACAGACAATTACCTTATTATGCCATCTGGGAACCTTCAGATTGTCAATGCCAGCCAAGAGGATGAGGGAACTTATAAATGTGCTGCCTACAACCCTGTGACACAGGAGGTGAAAACTTCAGTCTCCAGTGAGAGGCTCCGTGTGAGACGTAAGCCACTTTCCCTTCACTGCATATCTCCATAGCACTTCCAGCTCCAGCAGCATGTATCAATGCTAACACAGCTGTTTTTCTGTGTGAACCAACATTACCAATTCCTGTGAAAACTCCTTTCTGGCAGCAGAAGGCCCCAGGGTCTGCTCCTGGAGTATGTGTTCTGCCCTGGGATTGCTATACTTCCTTAGGATTTGTTCTTGGTCATGGGCAAGCAAAGGCCCTTAGCCCTTTAGCAAGGCTGCTTGCTGTGCACATTCCCTTAAGGAATGTCCCACTTGGCCTGTGTTGCCATTTATCTGCCCCAGCACAGGGAAACAGTGTACTAGCCCTGCCATTAATCCTACCTACCCACTGCACAGGGTGCTTTCCCACCCGCCACTTTCCTTCCCACCCACTTCCTTTCCCCCTCTGTCTGCCCCAGGCTCTACAGCAGAGGCAGCCCGGATCATCTACCCTCCTGAAGCTCAGACCATCATTGTCACCAAGGGCCAAAGCCTCATCCTGGAGTGTGTGGCCAGTGGGATCCCCCCACCGCGGGTCACCTGGGCCAAAGACGGCTCCGGTGTCTCGGCATACAACAAGACACGCTTCCTGCTCAGCAACCTCCTGATTGACCCCACGAGTGAGGAGGACTCGGGCACCTACAGCTGCACGGCTGACAACGGGGTTGGGGAGGCTGGAGCTGCGTTCATCTTCTACAACGTGCAGGTGTTTGGTGAGTGCTGCTGTAGCCATTCTTTCAGGAAGGGCTTGGACTTTCTCCACTGCTTTTAGGGGAAAATACTAGCACTGATGTACTTTTCCTCTCCCTGGACAAACCACAATGTAATGCAAACTCTTGCTTGTGGTTCCAGTTTCTAGGAGACCAGACAAATTCTTCCTTGAGGGTGGTAGTTCCTCCTTCATGGATTCCACCATGGGCTGGAGATGGGGGATCCTCCCTTCCTCTGCAGAAGCTCTTCTCTTGTCATTTATGGCACTGTTTTTGTTCTAATACTTTCTAGTGGAGGAATGGCTGCTCTTTAGACATTTGACATTGGCATAGGGAAGGCATCAGAGTGCCTTGCTTTTTGTTCTGTTCTATAAGGCGGCTCTCTATGGGATGGGAAATGTAAGGGATACTACCTACACCTCATATATTTCTACCATGCATCCTTGCCCTTCTCACAAACACTAGGGAGGCTAAGCCTCTTTTATAGCTTGCATTTCATCCAGGTGCCGATGTGGTGTTGTGGCACAAGCACCAGTCTTTGCAGAGTAGCATTTCAGCTCAGCAAAATGGGACTTGTAGGTAGCTGCTATCATCTGAGAGGGGCAGATGGCTTTGGGCCACCTCTGTTTGTGGTTTATGTGGATGCAGAAGGGGAGGTGCATTGAAGCAGACCACTGTGGGCCCCCACAAAGGGAGTGGGACTTGAGAGTAGGAAAGGATTCATTACTGTTCTCTCATCCCTGCCAGAGAGGAAAGTGCAAAGCCATGACTGTGCTATGCTCTCAGCCAAGTGGCACTAAGCAGCTGTGGTTTTTCCCCACACAGAGCCCCCGGAGGTCACCATGGAGCTGTCACAGCAGATCATTCCCTGGGGCCAGAGCGCCAAGTTCACCTGCGAGGTGCGAGGGAACCCCCAGCCCTCTGTCATGTGGCTGCGCAATGCTGTCCCCCTGTCCGCCAGCCACCGGCTCCGGCTGTCCCGTCGGGCATTGCGCCTGGTCAGCGTGGGGCCCGAGGATGATGGGATATACCAGTGCATGGCGGAGAACGAGGTCGGCAGCGCACAAGCCATGGTGCAGCTGCGGACAGCCCGGCCGGGTAAGTCCCTCTCTCCGAGCTTGTGACCATCCAGTCACAGAGCCTAACACACAGGGAAAGAGCAGGGCAGGGAGCAGAAGGAAGTTGGTGTGTAACCCTCCCACTTGTGTTTGATCTGCCGTGCTCTTTCCTTCTTTTTAACCTGCTCTTTGGCTACTATTTTGACTGGGATCTCTGCGTCTCCCTGTAGAACCCATGTGTGCGTATTTGAGTGATCTCTACATGAGAGAGACAAAACATTCTGGGTGTAGTGCCTTACCCCTTGGCTTAGCTCTGCCTCTGAGCTTGGGCATGAGCATAAATACTGATGTGGGTGGATTCACCTGGGGTAAGAGAGAGACCACCTGATTCCTCGGACCATGTTGAACTTCTCCAGGGTAAGAGGGGCTTCAAAGAGGGAGGAAGCCCCATGTGGCCAAGGCCTGTTCTCAGAGAGGCCCCAGTGAGATATGCTAGGTTTAGAGCAGGGGAAGGAGAGATTGTTGCCAACACCTTTTTCAGTGGCTCTGCAGGCAGCACCGCACAAGGGCCTCATAGCTCTGCCATCACCACAGACTGGGATGGACATTTACCCTGCCTTGACACCTTGTCTTTCAGGAGCTTCACTCCACCCTGGGCGAGATGCACAGCTCGGCTCAGCTCAGCCTCCAACACCACCTTCCAGGGAAAGTGCCTTAAAGCTGCCCCTGGATAAATCTGGGCTACCAAAGCTTGAGACAACTCCGCTGGCAGTGTCTCCACAGTGTGCAGCCAACAGGGAGCTGGTGGCTCCAGCCGAGGCCCCCATCATCCTCAGTTCTCCCCGGACATCCAAGACGGACAGCTACGACCTGGTGTGGAGACCCCGTCCTGACAGCAGAGCCCCCATCCTCTATTACGTGGTGAAGCATCGCAAGGTATCGCTGTTTTGCCCTGCTCCCATCTCTCCTCTGCACCGTTCCACGGCTGGGCTGGTGGCCTTACCAAATGTTTCCACACCTCATGAGCAGATGTGTTGGGGCAGGGGCACCCACTGCTCACTGGTGGCACTGGTTGGTGGGACCTCCTGAGCTGAAGCCTCAGCCTGCTGAGGCATGATGATTACAGGCTGTGAGAGGAGGTTTGCTGAGCTGTCCAGGAAGAGCCCATAGCAGTGCCCGTCTGCCTCAGTATGCAGAAGGCATATGCACATACATGTGTTTCCGGTAGCTTCCACTTAAAATTCCCAGTTGTGTGCTTGCACAAGTAGGAATTCCTGACAGCAGATTGCACATGCCTTGCTCTGGAATGTTTTTCTCTTGGCACAAGCCACAGGGACACCTCTGTCTTGAAAGGCTTGGGCTGCAGGACACAGAGCAGCAGCTGCACATACCTGCCATGCTCAGCAGCTCCGAAATGCCCATGCCCACTGAGGGTGACGAGCCAGCAGAGAGCCCTCATAGACATGCTAAATCCCCTGGGAAGGTCCTTAACCACCAGTTTTATTCTGGAAGTTGAAAGGCAGTGCAGTGTTGAGTATGTCTCTTGCCAGTGGCACGTGGTGCGGTGCCTAGTCCTGCTTGAGTCCAAGGGCTCTCGCCTTCTGCGGTGCTTCTCAGCACCACGGGCACACTGCAGGCAGAGCTGTAGCAGTTTCTTTAAATAGCGAAGTACTGTTGAGGGAGATATTCTGTTTTTGAGATGTAAAGTATCGCTTTCCATTTTGCTGGGGCTAAGTGGAAGAAAGTGGCTTCAATTGATCTCTTTCCTGCTTTTTTTTCCTTTAGGTAGTCAGGGAGTTGCAGTAGAGAGGCAGGTTTTGCCTCAAACCCCAAAGGGTTTGAGTATATTCCAAAAACATGCCAGATTGCATGTTTTGGATTCCCAGCCACTGCAAGGGACTGTTTTCAAGTACATGTCAATATATGTATCTATTTTCCTGGAATTGTTTGATTTTTGTAAAAATATACTGTAGGCTGTTATAATCCTTGATTGCTTTTTAAACAAAAGCTGAGGATTTCAGCTAACTGTCTCTTTAAAGAGCCCTTTAAAACAAAGGCAGAAGATGCCAACACAAGAACACAATAGTGCAAGCTTAAATAAAAAACAAAGATGCCAAAAGCCTCACCAGACTATTGGCTCTGGTTGTCTGCCAAGAAGAGATTTGTTCCCCAATGGTGTATCACATAACTACCAATTCTGCATGTGATCTTAACTTGCAAGCTTGGAGTTTGTCCATATTTGATTTGTTTTTCAGTGCTTCACCTGGAAGGGGCCGTAGGGCAGTGGAGGTCACTGTGGGTCACTGCAGTTTGCAGTAATATGTTTTCAGTGTAGTCCAAATTCTCAGCTGGAGACTCTTTCTTGGCATGCTTAAGGATTGTGTGGAAAGGAATTAGTCCCAATAACCCTTAAACTTGTTTAGAAAGAGTCTTTCCAAGTGAGATCCTTAGGATCAGGTTATATAATGATCTGGTTTTGACATTTCTGACTGGAAAAGCATGTGTGCGGAGAGGGAAGAAATCAATTCAACAACAAAAGAAAAGGCTCTTTGTGTAAAAGACGGCTGAAAGGAAAGTTAAACCTACAGACAGGAGACTTACATTTGTACTGGGCAAGAGTCTGCTTCTTCTCTGGAAAATATCTGTGGATGTCTCTTTTTTCTCCCTGTTCTTGCACTGTCCCTAAATTCTCAGCAGCCTGCAAGCAGTCAGTTGCCACACAGCCCTTGTTTTTGTTTCGATATTAGCAGCCTTTAGGGCTTTCCTCCCTGGCCCCACAACTTTGCGCGTTCAGGAATAAAAATAAAACGAGGCAGGCATTAATCAGTCAGTGTCAAATGCTTGGAGAAGATGAATGATACAGCAGAGTCTTGGCATTTCCGTTTTGTTGCGTTGCCTGCATTACCAATGCTCCTTTCAGCACTGGGTCACTTCAGTGTCCTGCCTATTTGCCTGCAAAAATATTATCCTTGCAGCTGGGAAGAAGGAGGAAGGTCCCACCTTCCCTCCCCCTCCGCATGGGGCATCAGGGCATCACTGAAAAACAAACTGTGTTTCCAAGCCTTTCTCGGGGCTGTGGCCATACATGGTCTCTTCCCTGCAGAAACCTGTGCTCCAGCATTATGGTTCTTCATTTCAGCCTGAAAGTGCCAGTGGTGAGGCTGGATAAAACTAGATAAAAAGCTGTTGGTCAAATGATTGAGGTCCGGATGACCAAAGTTGTGTCTGGGTACCTCATGCTGTGAAAATGGCCAGTGTCTAAATGAGCAGCCCAGCAGCTGGGCTGCAGGAGAAATTTGGCTCCTAAAGCAGCTCAATCCTCTGGCTAATGCTGCTTTTTGTGGGGCATGCCTGCTCTAGGGCTTTACACCCATTGAGGGGCAGAACAGAACAGGGCTGAGTGAACCTCTGGGGTCAAGACAACACCCTGATGCTTGGGTGAATTTTCCCACATATACCTGAATCCTTCAGCTTTTCAAAATCAGGCTGGAAAGATCTCCCTCCTTTGCAGACAGGAAACTGGCCTCCAGGCAGGGGAGGTAGCCCTGATTGGTACACAGCCTGTTGTGAAAGTTTCTGAGCTCAGTGCCTTCGAGAAGCCTGGCCTGCCCCCAGCTTTGAAATGCCTGTGTTGGTCTCTCAGCAGGTCACCAATGCCTCGGACAGCTGGGCAGTGAGGGATGTCCCAGCCTCGCAGCACCGCCTGACCCTCTCCAGGCTGGACCCTGGGAGCCTCTACGAGGTGGAGATGGCTGCTCACAACTGTGCTGGCGAGGGACAGACGGCCATGGTGACCTTCCGGACTGGTAAAGGTCAAACCTTTCCCTGGGTGTTTTGCTCTGAGTCAGGGGAGGGCCCCTCGGAGCCTGTCCCAGCCCTGAGGCACAGGCACCAGGCTTAGGACAAAAGGGCTGTTTCTGCTTTGGAAATCCATCTGCCCTCAGCTTAGAGTGACTGTCAGAGCAAAAGTGGAAGGTAGGATGGGGAAAATCAGGTCTTCCCCTCTGTATGGGTTGAAACAAGTCCCTTCTTCCCTCTGTGTCTCAGTTGAACACCTGCAGAACTGTAGAAAATGGGTCTAGCAGGGATGTCAAGAGGTTTAATCCATCCTCTGGCTGGAGACACAATCAGCCTGTGGGGATTGTTCCCAACAGGTGTTTGTCTAACCTGTCTTTAAAATCTTCTCCTGTGCTAAAGGAAACTTCAAGCTTTCCCATACAGTATGCTGGGTGCTGCACTGTCTTTACCACTGAAAGGATATTCCAAATGTCCACACTAAGTCCCCCTGTCCTGGCTGTTTTTCATGTCTCCAGCAGGTGTGGGGAATGGCATTCCCTTTATAGCAACCTTCCCCATGGTGGTGGGCTTGCTCACATCTCCCCTCAGGCCCCCATCTTGTGCTAATTAGTACTTTCTCAAGGCAGAAAGCTAGCAACATTTCAAGAAAACCAATTAAAGTTGTAGAAAATTAAATATGAGGGAGATCTATTATCAGTTCAACAAACTTGCCCCTTTAGCTTTAGTTCCTGCCTGCAGGCTGAGTGCTTTGAACCCCTACCGCGTCTAGAGTCCATAAAGTACTTATCTCTGCATCCTGGCTGGGAATATTTTCTTTCCTTATCACATCAAAAATTAACTCTGAGCTGCATCTCCGTGTCAGTGATGCCACCTCTCCTTTCTGCACAGGTCGGCGCCCAAAACCAGAGATTGTTGCCAGCAAAGAGCAGCAAATCCAGAGGGATGACCCAGGCACGAGCACTCAGAGCAGTAATCAGTCTGACAACAGCCGTCTGTCCCGTAAGGCCCTCCCAGAATGGGGCAAGGAGGGAGGGTGAGGGGTGCTGAATCTCTTGTGGGTGGCAGTGGCCAGGCCATGCTGGTGTTGAAGTCTCCACTGGATAAATCAAGACTGTGCAATGCTGAATGGGTGGTCTCTACCTCCTGACAAGGAGAGGTCCTTTTTGGACACCCTTGCTACTGCCCTTGGCAGACTGTCTTAGGAGAGCAGGGAGATTCTACTGCCTGACCCCACCTTTAATGCAAGGACTTGTCAGAAACTCTCTGTCTCTTGCTGAGTTTCAAGTGGAGGGTTCAGAAAGCCCTGCCATGAAGTCTGTGAATGTGCAGGAACAACAAACTGCAATGCACTGGTGGGTGCTGGGGGAGTGTGAGGGAGGAAAGGGGACCAAGTCCCTGCATGTGCTGGCATACTCCCCTCAGTCAAGGCCTGACAAGGGGCAGTTAGTGCCCATTTAGGGGTGCAGGGTGCTCCCTTTGGGTATTCTGCTGCACTGGAGAAACATCAGATCCCTACTGGTTACTCCAGTTTATTGTTTCCCACCTTGTGTCTGCCATTACTATTCCATTATAATGTCTGTGAAATTCTCTCCCTCAGACTATATCTTTTCTGTGAAGTCCCATCCTTCAGCCTCCCCCAAACACAATCATGTATTGCCTTTTCTTTCATGTTCATAGATTCGTTCATCTCTTTCTCTCCCCTCTTTTGATGATTTTCCTATCAAATTGTATTTCCTCAATTTAGAACTTTTCCATATTTCCTCCTCAGCTATTTCTTCTCAATCTCTCTTGTTTTCATCTCCTACACTTCTTTGTCCCCAGCATCAGTCTCCCCCTGCTCACAGCCAGGCTTTTTGCTCCATCTCCAGCCCTGAATCCACACCTCTCACTGCTCTCCCTCCCATGATGGGTGTACACACCTCAAACCTTGTCTCATCCTACTCGAGCTGGGAGTGGGAAAGGACCCAGATGCAAGCAGGAGTAAAAGATGTTTGCAGGCACAAACTGAAAGGAGTGGGGATTTGGGGGTGCCAGCTCTAATGAAGAGATGGAGGAAAGAGAGCATTCAGGATTTAAAGAGCATGTGGGTGGGTGCATTGCAGGTCATCCTTCACCCACATACTTCTGAGCTACGGGATCCCCCAGACAGGGCAAGAAGAATATGTTTCATGGCCTTCTGTGCCTTTTGCAGCTCCAGAGGCACCAGACCGTCCAACCATCTCTATGGCATCAGAGACATCTGTGTACGTGACCTGGATCCCCCGTGGGAATGGCGGGTTCCCCATCCAGTCTTTCCGTGTGGAATACAAGAAATTGAAGAAGTTGGGAGACTGGGTCCTGGCCACCAGTGACATTCCTCCCTCTCGCCTCTCTGTAGAAATCCCAGGCCTGGAGAAAGGTAGGCAGGTGTTCCCCTCCCTGCTTCCTGGAGGTCTGCAGGAAGGCTGCACAGTCCCTGTAGGATGGTTATCCATCCGTCACATCATGCTAGGCCCCGGCATGTGTGAGCAGAACAAAGCCTCCCCAGCTCCTGCCTTAGCTGCATGGGGAAAAAGCTGCAGATGCTTCTCCAATTTCTCCAGCTGCAAAGACCAGCGTAGGTCTGACCTCCCTCAGGGAGGCTTAAACATGCTTTTCTGCGTTACAGGATATAGTTACTAAAGGCATTTGGTTTTGCCATTTACTAGACAGGACACAACTTTCCTTAGCCACAGGCAAGACAGATGGGCACACAATTCCCATTGCACTTCACATGAGAAAAGATTTCATCACTGAGGTGAACAGCTGAAGAAGGGACATAACTACCCCAACTTAAAGACCAGTAAAATGATGTTTGGGTAAAAACTAATTAGGCTTTGAGCTTTTAACTGATGTTTATGTACTTAAGTCACAGGGAGTAGAGAAAGGACACCTTTCCATACCTGCTTTCAGATCAGGATATCCTTTCATGCATCTCTTAACCGCCACACAAATCCAAAACTGCTACCTGACCTTTAGACCATCCAGACAGGAATTGGGGAAGGCAAATAAAAGCAGGCTCCATCAAGAACATGGCTGAAATGTAGCCATTCAGTGTTTATACCTCAATCACAAACTCCCTGTAGGCTCTTTGCCTTCTGGACAAGATGTAGCCCCTCCTCACAGACAGGCCTGTGCTGACAGTAAAAATCTTGGAAGACTCCAATCTCTGGAACTCTTTTATTTCCCATTTTCCCCCTAGGCACATCCTATAAATTCCGTGTCCGGGCACTGAACATCCTGGGAGAGAGTGAGCCCAGTGCAGCGTCTCGGCCATATGTGGTGTCTGGGTACAGCAACCGGGTCTACGAGCGCCCTGTGGCCGGGCCATACATCACCTTCACAGATGCCATCAATGAGACCACCATCATGCTGAAGTGGATGGTAAGGTTTGTAGGGGCCGAGATCTCTGCATGTGCAGGAAGAAGGTGTGTGGGAGCTACTTGCCCAGCTTACACCTCTTCCAGGTTACCACAGTGGATGCCTGTCACCAGCACAAATAGATCAGGGATCCAATAGCTGCCTCCACCAAAGGAGGACGGGGTTTGGGCCCCACAAAAGGGCAAGAAGTCAGAGAGTTTAGGAAACCCTCGAATCCAACATTGTATACAGGAAGATTTCAGTGGGTAACCTCAGGGTCTTGACCATTTTGATCAACAAGCACAGTTCAACAATACATGGGGTGGCTGCTTGCTCTCCAGGCCAAATTCCTGGAATCCATTAGCACCTCTGTCTGTCCTAGTAGTTTCCAGTAGATATGTCCTTCACTCTCACTTGCTGGATAGCAGTCCTAAGTTCTAAAAATCATTTACAGCAGTCCATCCCAAAGGATTTTTAGGAGTGGGCATGATCTTTTGGATCACGAGCACAGCTCCAAGTGTTTTCAATAGCTCAGAGCTTATTCAGAGGGATGCATTGCCCTCCTCTCTCCTAGTTGCTTCTAGCGAGAAATTGCTACAGGGCAGAATGGGCACTGCTGTTCATTTGAATACAAACAATAGCTGATAAAATACTGTGTGAAAGACAGCAAGAACATGTGAAGCTGGGACAGTGTTGCCCTGGGTGTGGGGGAGGAAGAGAGATGTCTTTAGAAACACAAGACTCCTGTGGTCACTGGTTCATGGCAAGACATAGTTTGTCTGGAAGCCTACTGGAGTCAAGATGAAGGTGTGTTTGCCCATGCCCAGCTGAGTCACTGTTGTTGAGGAATTTTTTCTCTGAATGATTGGCTGTGGCTGCTGAGATGGAGCAGAGCACTGGATGCTTGGGGTGACAGGCCCAAACTCACAGCTTGTCTGTTACCTGAGAGAAGCAAAGTGTGAGAGTATAAAATAGCACTGAGCTCTTGTAAAGAAACCCTTACTGTGCAACACAAAGAAGATCCCTCTCCTAGGTTTTCTTCGTGTCCCATCAAACTTATCCAAACTGCTCCTCACCTAGAAAAATATGGAGCACAGACATCTCTACTAATTTCTGCTCTCCCTCCCATTCTCTGCAGTATATCCCAGCCAGCAACAACAACACTCCCATTCATGGATTTTACATCTATTACCGCCCCACTGACAGTGACAATGACAGCGACTACAAGAAGGACGTGGTGGAAGGTAGGAGAAATTGAGAGACTAGTCCCAAGTGTTGGTTTCTTCTGGGAGATGACACAGCCAGAAGGAGCCCTGGGCACAAAAGGCAGCGGGTGTCTGGGCCTACTCTTCCCAGCACTGCTGCAGAGCTGGGCCAGCTGTTTGTTCCCTGAGGAAGTTAACGGCACATGCATTTGTTCCCGCCTCAGGAGATCGGTACTGGCACTCCATCAGCCACCTGCAGCCAGAGACCTCGTATGACATTAAGATGCAATGCTTCAATGAGGGTGGCGAAAGCGAGTTCAGCAACGTGATGATCTGTGAAACCAAAGGTAACCAGCTTCACAGGGCAGCTCTGGGAGTGCAGCGTGCTGCTTTCCCTGCCTGCAGCTGTCAGAGCACAGCACGGGAGGTACCATCCCTGCCTGACTGTGTGTCATCCAAGCTTAGGCAAGGTGATGGAGGCAGCACTGGGGAGAAGAGAGACAGAGGGTCGTTCATGCTGTTGATCAGTATGTGTATGTGTATATACCCACAGCAGTACTCACAGACCCCTTGTGCAGAATCCATCACTGTCCCTCAGAGTTGTAGTTAGCTTTCATTTTCCTAGATGGTGACTTGAACTACCTTTCTCTTGCTGTGCCACACTCCTGCATTGGGTTAGAAGCAGGTCCCAATGTTGTCTTCCAAGCAGCTGCACTGTCGTGATAGGAACAGCATTGAGTCCAAGTGTGTGTTTTGGAGAAGCTGTTTTCATTTTTGCTTTTGCTTTAGCAGTCCACGAGCAGATCTGGCAAAGTTGTAAACTAAGCACAGAGGACTTGTCTGTATTGCAATATGCATCAGCCTAGGAAATCCTGTCATCCAGGGGTGCTTCTTTAAAGCTACCATAGCCTGCCCATCCATAGCAGCATAGAAATGCCTGGAATGGGCTGCTATTCCATCTGCCATGTCTGTGTCTAACGCTCACTCTCTCTTCCCTTCACAGCTCGGAAGTCTCTTGGCCTGCCGGGTCGTCTTCCACCCTCCACAGTGCCCCCCCAGCAGCATCCCCCACTCAGTGGTGGGCACAGTGGCCTGGGGACAGGAGCCATGGTGGCCCGTTCCAGCGACTTGCCATATTTGATTGTAGGCGTTGTGCTGGGTTCTATTGTACTCCTCATCGTGGCTTTCATCCCCTTTTGCCTTTGGAGAGCCTGGTCCAAGCAGAGTAAGGGTTCTTTCTTGAGGGCTAATTTACAAGATATGCTTTGCCTGTAGATCTGACCCTGGATGTAGTTGGGTCAAACACCCAAAATGTGAGGGCTGCACATTCTGGGAAGCAGGGAAGGGTTGGGCAGAGGGCAAGTCTTGGATGCTCTGTGGAACCCCATAAAGATAAAGGCCACTGTTTGTCCCTTCTCCTGCTTACCTTGTTGAAAAGGAACCTCGGGGACTAGGGACAAAGGGGGACTCCATTGCCAGTTGTGTAGGGCTCCTTTCCACCATTTGGCTCCAAGGGTGCTTGGGGTGCCAAAATAGCTTCCTGATTGGATAGCCTAACCCTATCTCTGCTGAGCTTCAAGAACCTCAACTTTACCTCTGATTTTTCCCCTCAGACTTTCTTTTTCTTCCCTCTGCAGAGCAAACCATTGACATGGGCTTTCCAGGAGCTGGGCTGCTGGTCTCATCCTGCCAGTACACCATGGTGCCGCTGAGGGGTATCTCTGCTCCTCGTGCCAATGGACACCCCTACATTAATGGGCAGCCCTATGCCAACAGGGCACATTTGAATGGCATCTGCCCCTCCTCAGGAGTGGGGTATGCAAGCACCAAGCCCCGAGATTACAGCCCAGATGAAGTGCCACCGGTATGTCCACACCTGTGGTTAAGAGCTGGTTTGACATGAGCTGGAGGCTGTGGTTGCAGTGGGAGGGCTTCTCCAGACGTGGCTGCCACACTTTGCAGCATGTAGAAGTGACAACACTGGCTTTTTAAAAGAGATTTCCCCTTTGCAGTGGAGCCTGAGACATGGGGGGAACAGGAAGGTCTCCAAAACACTGGTGAACGGGTGGTTTCTTGGGGCAGTGGCTCTTAAGTCCGGAGGAGGTTCCTGTTTCTCCTGAGCAAAGCTCACAGGGACTGACAGTGCTGAGGACTCTGTGTGTAAAGAGTAACACAGGCCAAGACAGTGCCACAGCAGAGACTATAAATTGGTTATTGTCCCACATTGATTCAGCAGTAAGTGTGAAGTGAGTTTTTCAGTGCTCAGTTTCACTGTCCTCTATAGCAAAAGAAACAGTTCCAGCTTTCTCTGCCTTCTGCCATAAGAGCCAATTTGCCCCAGGGTTCCAACTCCCAGATCATAGCACCTGCTTTTTAATGTGCTGTTGCTCCAAGAATCCTTCTCTGTCCTTCCAGACACATGAGGAGACCAACGCCTTGCTGCAGGCAAGAGTACTGCAAAATGGGAATGCCCAGCAGGACTACCAGCCCTCCAGGTTAGTCCTGGCTTGTGGAGGGGATGGATGGAACACTGGGACCCACAAGACTACATGCTCACAAAAGCTTGCCCTCAATACACTCCCATCTGTCCCAACTCGTTTGGGAAACAAATCCATGCTCCAGCACTAGGCCTTCTTGATCCAAATTCTCTTGTAAAGCTCATTCCTCTCATGATTTCAGGGAGGAATAATTTCATTGTAGAGGTGGCCAAGACCTACTTCCCCTGCTCCCTTTTCCTCCTCCTACTCCTAAATGGGAGACTGAAAAGCAGGACAATAGAAGCAAACAGCTATGACTGGATGCTGATAAAGAGCTGCCCCAGAATCTGCCTGGGTTCCAGTTGGGGGTACTTTGTGTCTTACAGTTCAGATGTCTTTATTACCATGTTCCCTGTGAGACAATACTTCTCCCAGCTCCTGTGGCACTCACTAGCTGTTGGATCAGGGATACCAGGTCCCATCACCTGATTCCCATTTCAGAAGTAGATTCCCATTTCTTCCCCTCACTTAGGAATGCTGTGTGTCACTGCATTGATGCAGCTGGCTGTTACACAGGTTATCTCTTTCAAGGAGGAAAGATCTGTTAACAGCACTAAACCTCCTTGCCTGCCTCCCCAGATTGCCCAGTCCAAGAACAGAAGACAGCTCTTTCCTCTACAGTCTTCCAGATGACTCCACCCACCAGCTTCTTCAGCAACAAGATGACTGTCCTCACCTTCAAGAGCACTTTGTTGGCCTCCATCACCCGGGAGTGGGAAGCAAAGTGGGATGCCCTAGCCTGGATCCTCGACGGGACGCCTTGTTTCACCAAGGTCAGTGGTGGAACACTCTGGAAAAGTCCATGCCTCCTTCATCTTATCATTTGAAGCTGAGCTTGAAGGGAAATCTCACTGTAAAGCATTTCTGATTCCTTGTGTTCAAATTATGTGAATCCATCTCCCTAGGACCTGATCCATTGATCAACACCTGTAGTATGGATCTGACTTGTTTTGTGCAGTCATGGGATTGAATTCCCGTATAGATTTTCAGAATGCACATCTTCCTCTTTGATCAGAGTACCTCTCCTTATAAAGTGAACTCTTAACTAAAAATCTCCCATCTCATCTCTCATTTCATCATGCACTGTAATTATTTCTTGCTCCTTTCCCTTTCAGGAAGCCCTTGCTGCCTAGGCCTAGTGCCAGTTGAAGAAGTAGAAAGACTAGAGTGCTGCCAGTCCAGAGGAGATCTCCATTCCCAGAACCCAGTGGTCACATCTTTGGGTCAGGATCTACCAAGACACCTGAACAGCAGCCCTCCACCACTGAGACCCTTAGAGACTCACCCTCCCACCAGCTAGGGACCAAGCTGCCTTTGCAAAAGACTTATTCTAAAGAGAAAAAGAGAAAGGGTATTTATTTTTGTATAACACCCCTATTTATATATTTATGCACTTGTATATAGATGTATATGTGCCTTTTATAATGCTATGAAGACAGAAGGCATCCTCAGCAAGGTCACAGGAGGACCCAGGAAACAAAGCAGCAGCTCTCCGTGGCACCGGCTGTTCATCAGAGCACAGGATTGCAACAGCTGGACAAGAGACATTGCGGGACATGGGCCCAAACAGAGCTGCCACCACCAAGGTCGAGCACCCTCTTGCAGCGAGGGCTTCACAAAAGGTCTTTTCCTGTCCCCTACAGGAAGGTTTGTTCCAGGAACACACTCCTGTGAATGGACTGGAGTTACACACTCTGCCTAATCAACTCAAACGACCCTTCACATACACGCCATCTGCAGCCGCCTATCTGTAAAGACAAACCACGCTTTAACATCTCAAATAAAGGCTTTAGTCTTTGCTGTGCCTGGCTTTATGCTAATTCCTCACACAGAGTGAGCCTTCTCTTTTTTTTTTTTACTTGCAGACATACAGCAAGCAGGACACCTGGGGAATGGTGACATTTTCCTGCATTTAGAGTTTTGCAAATAGCCACCAAGGCGAAATCTCCTTAATGCTGAGCTCAGAAGAAGGACAGCTGCTACCTGTGCCAGTTAAGTGACATGAAACTTCTAGTGAGGAGCATAGCTAGAGGACTTGCAACTGGATAGTTGCATGGGTTTGGTGATGGAGGGAGGCAGCCCGACACTCAAATCTCTGCCAGTCTTGTCTCCTTTACCCGCACCCCCTGTCCTGTGGCTTTCCAGCTTCAGGAACTTTCAGCATGTGGATAAGGGTGACTTTTTCCTTAAGGAAACATGGGATGCTCAGCAGCTCCAAAGGGACTGTTAAGGAAACTTCCCTCTCTGACCATGCAGGAGCCACTCTGTCAGTCACACTCCCTCCACCCAAGACTTTAACTGCTGGGACCGAAGCCCCTTCACAGCAGACAGCTCCAGTGAGGCAACAGGTACCCCTCTTGACTCTCTGCACACCCCCCACTCACACTGTCAGACAAGTTTCCCTTACTGGCTCAACCCTGGATTCCCCAAAGTCTAGTCTCAGATGTTTGGTTCCATAAAGTAATTAACTGTGGTGCAACAACACCATAACAGCTCAAGCAGGTGCCTCCCCGAAGGGACCCTGAACAAAGGAACCAGACGGAGATGCAAAGACCAGTGGCAAAAGGCAGGGAGTGGGGACGAACAGCAAGAGTAGCTACAGGTTGTCCAATCTATTCAATTAAAAATGAGCAACAACCCCCAAGTGTTCCCATGCACCCTCAGAAGCCTTGCACTGGAAGACCTGTGCAACACAGCTCCTTCGCCCTGAGGGTGAAGAAGTTTTCTCAGTAAGGATAAGTGCTGTAAATGATCACATGCTGCCACCATACTATATGCAAGAGGCAAAAAAGAGTAAGACCTGAAAACACAGTGAGCCTGGCTCACTCTGATCAGGCAGGTGCAAGTGGAGTTACAGGCTGACTTTACATTTGCTATACCCTCCTCGTGCCAGGTAAATGCCACATCCTGCACTGCAGTGCAGTTTTCCACTGCTCCATACCCTTCTGAGCACCACAGGCCCTGAGGAAAAAAAGCTCTCCTTTGCTTTCTCCCAGTAAATAGCACTTTCCTTAACTAACCAGTCCAGTTCGCAGAGCAGTGACATTCCTGCTGGGATTCTCAGCAATAACAAATGCACACTTAAGGCAGACCTCTTTTACCATTTTTGAGAACAAGATACCACAGCTGTATTTTCCCACGTGAAATTCTGATCCAGCTTTCCACAGCCATGTCTTTGAAGAGCAGACATAAACATAAGGCGCACACACACACAGAGAGGCCACCTGTCCAGTGCAAGTCTCTCCAATGGACTGATAACAGTATTATTTGCAATTTTTTTATTCCCTATCTGTTGCTACAGTCATATTTTGATAGAGGAAACAAATGTAACCCTTTACAACTAACCCCTGTATAGCCAAAACAATTCCTCACTCCAGGCATGACTGCTGGCACAGTTAATTTTAAGGTTGACTTGGATTGTTAATTACCATTGCTGGTGTAAGAACAAGGAATGCTTCAGTTGGAGTCTCGCAGTCCTGTGGTGAAGGTTGTAGAAAGAGGCACCCACCTTTTCTGCTCAGGAAAGCGAGTTCTTCTTTTCAGCACCCACCTTTCCTGCCCAGCTCGATCTCCTCTCTCAGGAGGGCTATGTCATGAGCCATGCGCAGGAGCCGTGACTCCAGCCTGTCTCTCTCTTTCATGTCCATAGTTCGGTTGCCTTGAAATTCTGCTCCCTGTACGGAGAGGAAAAAAATAGCTCCTATAAAATATGGGAGGATGAAAAGTGGAAATTTACTTCACAGGGGGAAAGTGAAGCTTTCCAAGAAGCAGGACATCTCCATGACCTCTCCATTCCTTAGTGAGAACTACTTGAAAGTTAAGAGTGAGGGACCACTAACTTAGGCTGTCACAGATGGCTGCCTTATTCCCTAGTACAGAGCAATAAAACCACTTTTCATTGGAACACTTTGTTACATGAGTGTTTCCACGTAACAAAGAAATATTTTTTAATTCCTGCAAGGCTATTTTAATTAGAAATAAGATGAATTTCTTTCAGTCTTAAAAAGCAGCTAAGTAAGAATTTGCAGAAATGCCAAGGTATGGCTTCTTCAGGATCTGCTCATTCCTCTCCCTTTCAACAATACATGGAGCAGCCATTCTTCCTGTCCCACTGTCAAGCCCAAATGGCAGAGCAGGATGCAAGACCAAACAGCTGCTGAGGGCCAGATGATCCCTTACTCATTTCTGAACAGTCCCAAACCTGCATGTAATACAGTGGCTAAGAGGCTTACCAGATCATTTGGTAGTGAATCCAGCTTAGTTTCAAGTTGATGCTTTTCCCAGCAAAACTCATCCAGCTGCAGCAGCTTGGTGGTGTTTTCCTTTGTCACCTTCATTAGCTGCTGCTGCAGGTCTAAGATTCTTTCCTGGAAAGATGTAAAATGTTGAGTGGGGATGAGAGAGGACAAAAAGTGTGAGGTAGGGAAGAAGTGTTAGGCACAATGTAAGTGTCACAGAAGACATGTAAACAACAGACTGATCCTGCACACACCACCTGATCCCACAGTATCTTAGTGCAACCTGTCATCTTTACATATATATATATATATGTATGTATAGCAAATGCCTAAGTAAGTAAAGCAGGCAAAAGTGTGGGAAAGAGAAAGCCATTAGGTACGTAGTACTCCTGTGCCTTCTGTGCCCTTCTGTAAGGGCAGCATAAGCATGTTGCCTGCTTGCAGCACAGTAGCTGAGCCTTAGGCTCCCCCAGATAGAGACATGAACATTCCAGACTGCACAGACTGGCATCCCAGGCACGAGCCAGGGCTTGCCCTGTACTCAAACAGTTTGTCACCAAAGGCAGTGGGCGAAGGCTGTAGTTGCTGAATGCCACCTGAGAACCAAAGAAAAGCACTCTGGCAGAACTTCACATGGGGTCTGAAGCAGAAAAATGCATTTGAGGAAAGTAAAACAAAGAGATCATCAACTACATCCATGAGAAAAGAGGATGTTTATCAGCAACTGGAGCAGAGGTAGGAAAGATGATGGGAAATTGGATATTATATTAATGACAAGTGAAAACAAACATGAGCACGTTCACAAAAGATTTTAGTGCAACTATTCAGCCTCAGGGAAATGAAGCCTTCACTGATCATCACAACACGTGTCTTCCTCATTTCCCTCCTCCTTACCTCCCACTTTTTAAGCTCCAGGTAATGTTCATATTCTTTCTCCATTATTTTCACCTTCATGTCCTCTATGGGTATGTTAACAGAGTGTGCTTGAACTGCTTCAAAATCAACCAGCCGACCAAACTTCTCCATCATCAGATGATTGCACTTCTCTTCCAGTCCTAACAGAGGGGCACAAATGGCAGCACTGTTGGTTAATAAGAACTTCTGCCTTACCCCAGCTTTTTGTCTGAGTTCTTTGGTATCTGTTTCGTAATAAATAATTCACACAAAACCACACAAAGCTCACAAGCTGTTTGTCCTTGCCCATGATCACACCTATGTGGTCACCAAGCCACACTCTAAGCCAATCCTAGTAAGCCATTCCCACACCACAGGCTATACAGGGCCTCTGCAGGTCTGGTGGTGCTAGACACAGCTTTGGGTTTGATTCTTGGGAAAGTGTTTTGAATAGGGCTCGTTTCATTCTTCTGATGTTACACAGAGGAGGAAATTGCCAAAAAAAGCCTACATAGCTTTGGGGAAGCAACTTTCTTCCTAGGAGTTCTGGTTTACAACCAGAAATAGCAATCATGTATCCAGACTTCCAGTGTCTCATCTCAGTCAACTCTACTTATACTAACGTCACAAATCATTTCGCACAGCCTGTGCAAGTATAGAGACAGACATGTGGTGAGTTACCCACACCCAGTGAGGGGGACAGAATGAGCATTAGCATGCTGTGTAGTTCAGAGTCTCTGTTACTCACGTCGAATCTCTGTCTCCATCTCCTTTTTGTCCTGGACAAGCTGCCTATGTTTCTCCCGGGCCTTCTTGTAATGCTCCCTTTGGATTATCTTCTCATTACGTAAGTCCACAACTCTCTTCTGCAGGTACTCCAAGGACTGACTGGTAAATACCAAAGCCTGGGAGAAGTCACTGGGCATCTCCCCATCAACCAAGCACTGCACCTGCAAGAAGCAGCCACGAATAAGCAAGGCTGACTTTACTTATTAAGGTGACTTCCCTTATTAAGGGTGCTCGTGATCCATCTGGGTAACAAATGTGTGAGCAATAGAGAACTAATGAGGGAGGTAATAGTAAGTGCAGGCACAACTCATGTTTTGGGCCAGGGAATTGTTACCACTCAGCAAAGCTGAAAGACCACTTAGATCTACCACAACTGCCCACACATAAAGCTGTCTACCCTTCAATGGCCCCTGGAACAAAGGGGGAGTAAGGCACTCCCTGTCAGCTGTAATTTTGAATTATCTGAGAGCTGCAGGATTGCACAGTCAGGCCTTAGAC
>JAWWLV010000001.1:21952912-21978173 GCA_035041135.1 Platyrinchus mystaceus
GGGGAGTAAGGCACTCCCTGTCAGCTGTAATTTTGAATTATCTGAGAGCTGCAGGATTGCACAGTCAGGCCTTAGACTCTCCTGTCTTTATTATCAACCCTTTAATGATGGGCGATAGAACAAATGGAGAGAGCTTGCCTCAGAAGTATACAGACACTAACAGGCAGAGGCCTATCTTCTCTCTCTGAGGACATGATTCAGCCCAGATGAAATAACAGTATTGTCAAGAGTTTTCCTCTCAATTTTCCACTTATCTTCCCTGTGCTCACACAGCTGTATAAATGAATGCAGTGTATCCAATCCAACATTATTGAATTGGGCAGAACTCACATGAGATTCAATAATTTGGGGGCTTTTTTGGTTTGGTTCTTTTTTGGGGGGTGGGTTTTGGTTATTTTTCCAGGAGAATACCAGTAGGTAAGGACCTGAAGGAAAATACCATGGCAAACCTATTAAGCACCTGAAGACTATACACATTTCAGCAATGGACCAACCTGCCTGTCCTTACCTCTTTTCTGTCAGTCCAGGAGAAGGGGAAAAAAGAATTCTAAAGGAAATAGCAGCATGAAGTTCAATTAATGGCACTTCACTCCCGGAAGAGTACAGTGAATCAGGAACTAAGGGCCCCAAAGAACAGTAACACCATTGTTTAGATGAAAACAGGCCATTCTGCACCTGCAGATGCACAGCATCTTGAATTACCTGATGGAGTTTCAAAGGCACAACTACATGTAACTCATTCAGTCTCTGCAGCTTTTCCCACTGAAAGATCTCCAGATCCCTCTTTGTTGTGTCCAGACTGGTTTCCACTTCTTTTGCCTGCAGAAAGACAAATTGTGGAAAAACAAAATCCTGTAGTACTCAAAATATACAAGGTAGCAAGGTTCTGTTAGAGTTCCTCATCCAAAGGGAAAGAAGTAGAGAAAAAAATGCTCTTTTCTTTTTTTTTTATTACATATGATAGATGCGTTTCATGGACAAACATGAGGCTCATCTACATATTCAAGCTGTATTCTAACCTGAATACGTCTGTACACATGTGCACCCATAAATGTCTCCTTAGAGAAGCCCTGTATATATATCAAGAGACAGCTGCTTTGTTTAACATCTAAAATACTTGTAGATCTACAGAGCCTGCAAGATAATTTTTATTGTGTTATGCCTGGAAATGCTTATTGATTCTGCATGAGAAAGAAACAATTCAGACTCAAATGTCAGACCTCAGGGTGAATATGTGGCAGCTGGCACTTAGGAAAGCCTTTAAAAACTAAACAAAAAATGTTGTAAGTTAAGCATATTTGATGGAACATTTTTGAGACACAATAAAAGAAAGACTTGCATAATGTTATTTTGGTAGCACTCTCTCTCTATCCCGGATAACCCTTCAAATGAAGATATTTTTGAATTAATGTAAATCAAATGTCTTCATGAATGCAGGAGTTCAAAAAAGCTATAAGGAAAATTTGCATCAAAAGAGTTTATTCAGTGATTACCTGTGACAAAAAGCAAAAGAAAATAACTAAAAGCAAAAGAAATATATGGAACAATAGCAATTTTATGCATTTATTTTAACCTTCATTTGTGCTAGGATAAGTATTCTTCAATCTCTCCATCCCCATACACATGCACAGAGGATAGGTCAGGCTACACCAGGTGTTTCATCTGACCCAGAGAATCCAGCTTTTGCTGCTGCATGATGGCTAAACAGCTGTGAAGGGACTGGACCAAAAACCTGGATCAAACCTCCTAGAAGCTAAGCTTGGACCACCTTGCTTCCCCCTTTTCAGGAGAACAGGTGACCCATGTTAAGCTGCCTCCTGCTTCTGTGCTACCGCAGATACCTCTACCCAAACTGAGGCCTCTCAAAGGCTTAGGATTTTGTTTATAAATCTTAGCCAGAATCACTAGCACAGCATTTTCAGTGGAGCATGCTGATGCTTGCTGAGAAAACATTACAATACCTTTTCGGCCAAGGCATTACATTTCTTTCTGAGGTCAGCAGCAATTTTCTTCTCCTCTGCTAAAGCTTTCTCAATGTCTAACCGCTGCTGCCGGAGCTGGAGGGTGTTTAGGAAGAGTGCCTCATCACAGCCTGAGGAGGAGACAGTCAAAGAATAGCTCAGTTCCATTATGACCGCACTATAGTTACTGGCTGGAGCTGGTAGCTTCTCCTACTGTGCACATTGCCCAGTGTTCCCCTTAATAAGATCAGGGTTTTGGTTCCCTAGAGCTTTCTCAACCATAAACCCTGTGGGTCAAATTCCTCCATGAGATGGTGAAGGTCTTGGATGGATCTTTTTTTCTTTATATTCAACAAGTTTGTTTCCAGAAGTCAGATTAAATGCATCAAAGCCAGCATAAAAGCCAAGTGCTCAAAAATTAGCTTTTTTAAGCAATGCAGTCCCAGTAATTAATACATGTTACACTAAACTCTTCAATTATGTGAACACATAGTTTTTTATCCATAGCACAAATTATGAACTTGCTGTAGAATTCAGTTGTAGCTCTATTCATAAACAGAGCTGTGGTTCACAGGACCCGTTTCATTTGTTTCATAGTAAGGAAGACCTGTGAATTTCTATATAACACTGTGATTTCAGTCATACTAATCAAATGCATAATTATGCCCAAATCAGCAAGCAAAATAATAAAAAAGAGGCAAATAATAAAGGCTAAAAAAATGACACATGAATAGACAAGTATGAAGAGGCTAATGCAACATGTAATTTCCCTATTAAATTAGCAATTTGGACTTTTTAAATAAAAAGTAAAAATCTTCATTTCTTCCCAACATTTCATTGAAAAATGAGATGAATGAGGAGTTAATAAAAAATTCAATTTGTGGAAATGATATTAAAATTCAATTAAAAAAAAGTAAGGTGAACTGTTAGTAAGTTCTAACTTAAAAATGAAGCAGTGTTGTTACATGGTCATTGACATATCAATCAAAGATTTTTTTTTTAAAAAAACACCCTAAATTAGTTAAACTTGTACAAAAGGAAAAGTGGGGGAGAAGTTGCTTGACTTTTTTGAATATATGAATGAAGAGGATTTTGCAAAGTAAAGCTCCTAACTTTTCAGATACCCTTATGAGAGCAGCCTAGCAACAGGCAATTGCTACATAAATCCACGAGGTGGTAACAAAGAGCTTCAATTAACAGCACGGTAGAGTCTCCTTGGAACTTCCCTGAACAGGGAGGGATCCAGCTAGGCCAGGCAGCAGGTTTCAGAGAGCAGCTACAGCCTTGCTACAGCTCCACTCCTGATAGGAACCTTTTTTCTCCATAAAACAGCCATGAAATGGTGAGTTGTTCTTTACACAAAATAATTAATTCTTAGTGCTTAGCTAAGTTAAGTTTTATTTTTCCAAACTTTCTAATTAGAGTACCCTATGCTACCAGCTGTTTCATTATCTTCACTGAGATTTCCTGGGGAAAAACGCTGCACTCAGGAGGGGCACACACATTCCAGCCCTTCATGGCTTTAATATGCAGTGAATAATGAAAAATTCTGTGTTTTCTTTTTAAATACACAATACTGTCCCTAAAGCTAAACAATTAGTCAGTGCAAGAAAATAATGGCTTAGGTACCGTCTGGGCAAACAGAGTCATCAAAGACTTCATCTTCAGATCCAGAATTTTCTTCATCAGGCCTCAAGTCAGACTCTTCATCATCTTCCTCTTCATTTTCATCTTCTTCATCTGAAAGAAACAGACATCCACATTGCAAAACACCTCCAGACCCACGAGCTGTGCATTATGCCACTGTGCTGGTTAACACAATCCCAATAATCCATGAAAGATCATCCTGGTAAAAGGTGAATCCAGGCACCTTGTGCCTATTGCATTGATCTGATGATTTCACAGACAAGAAAGAGGAGGGGAAAAGAAAGAGGGAGAGAGATCAGCTAGTAGTGGCAAAGGCACAGACGCAGGCATATTTTTGGGACTTCCTTCAATGTTTCCTCTCTGTACATGCCATGAATTTAAACCTTGTGGATTTAGCATTCTACTACAGAGACTAATCAACCAAGCAAAATATGGAGGCACAAATCTATTACAAAAGCATCACCATTGTCTGCACTTTTTGCTAATCGTATCCCACTTGAAATCAAAAGCCAAGTCAGGAAGAGCAAAAGTATTTTAGCTCAGTAAGGCTGCCTAGCCTTAACAGTATAAATCTGAGTCACTAAGACAAATTAAATCCTTTTGTAATCTGCACATCTGCACATCCATTTAGTCCTGTGACTAATAGGTGATTGCAGATTAGGTTTATGATCTCTCATTAGTCAATGGACAGATTAAAGCAGAATGTCATGAATGTGACAGACTAATCACTTATCCATAGCTACCATTGGTACAGCATAGGAAGTACCTATTTAAAGTTTTGTTTCTTCTTCTTACCAATTATCAGTCATCAATATTGACTTACAGGAAGTAAACTGCAGGACCTATCATAAGACCAACTGTAGGCATGTTAGAAACTGGATTACAGCATTGTTATCATTCAGGCTGGTTGCCATAGAACATTTTGTCAGGATACAAACAAATCCGGGTAGGTCTGATCTATGGGGTTTTGAACTGACTTGAGTGCTGCATGTACTGAGGGCTCCAGATAGACTGAGAGACATTTACTTGACCACACAGATATATGTGTAACAAATACATAAAACAAAAAGAACAGAATCTCCAACCTGCTTCTCCTCCTACTTCTTTTTTTTCCAAACACTCCATTTTCTTCTTCAGAACCTTGGTCAGAAAATGGGCAAATTCATTGTCTTCTCCAAGGGATGCTTGGAAGTTGGCATAAAGAGCTTTCTTACATTCCCGAAGCTTTAAAATCTCACACTTTTTATCCTCCATTTGGGCAAGGTAGCTCTTCAATTCTAGCTAAAGAAACAAAAAAACCCTACTTCAGTTAAAAGGTACACCCATGTGTATGTATATATGATGCATCTGTGAAGATCTGGATATGCAAAACTCATCTTTCTCTCTTTAAACCCATGGTTCAACCAAACAACACCTAGGAGCCTGTTCTTAAAGCATATGATTTGTCAATTATGCAACATCATGAAGTACCTACTAAAATGCAAATGTTAAGATTATGGAAAGATGAAGTATTTGAAGTTAAATGTGACCATCCCAGGTTGATCATCAAGAGTTTCTTGGTTTTCAGAATCTAGCACAAGACACTGGATCAGTGCTAAAATGAAGCAAAAGCACACCACCATTTACTTTATGGCTTGCTTTTGTTTCAACCCATGCATTAACGGTACCGTTAAATCTAGAGACACGTGGCCTTATTTACTTGTGTGGCCTCCTGTTCTCTGATGAGGGTGTAAATTTGCTCCTGGAGAAAGTTCTCATGTTTCTCAAGTTTCTTCAGGATAAGCAGCTCTTCACAGCATGTGATGCAGCGCAGGTCAGCATTTTTCATCTGCACATCCATCTTCAGCTTCTTGTGCCGCAAAAGGCGAAGTTCAGCATCAAAGTTGATCACCAGCATGTTGATCTGGAGCACACGAGAGTCAAATCAGGAACAGGAAAAGTATTATGAGTGGAGCTAGACATGTAAATCTAGAGAAAGGAGCAGAATGGTTTTTCAAGTACTGTCTAACATTTTACTTGGGTATTTTTCCCCATAGTTCCTTAGAACAATCAGTAAGAAATCTAAGATCTGTTTTTCAAATTATAATAGTCAGCCTACAGGTCATAGTTATGGATTTATACTAATTTACACTGCAAATTTGCAACAGATATAATTTCTTTTTAACTTCAGAAAGCAGAAAGGTAAGAATAGATGCAATCCTGAGACAGAAAGGGATTTGGTTTTGTTTTTGATCCAGTGGGCTTGTCTAATCTGACAAAAATAGCTTTTGATTTCCTACCTTTTTAATCAAGGTCTCCTGCAAGTATAGATTTTTTATCTTCTCCCTCTTTAAAATTTCCAGTTCCATTTCTGTTGGCTCTGCTTTCTCAATCTCAAACACCTTCTGCTGCTCTGTGCCCACAGATGATGCTGTGTTCACCGGGTGTGTATCTGCAGCCTGTGCCATGGGGTCGGTCTCCTCCACTGAAGGAGCTGGAATAAACCCACGCCTAAATGCGCGAAACGAGGCAGACCCTTCTAACTGTTCCTGGGGCTTTGCCTTGGCCTGCTCCTCTTTGAACCTCTGGAGGATGTCACTGTTGCACTCAAATTTTTTTTCAGGAACCTCATCTGGGTGTAGCTGAGGGATGAGGGGAAGAGGGAGACATTCTGACAAATCCAAGGTTGCCTGTATGGATTTCAATTCCTTCACTAAATGCTTGATTTCATCAATAATAGAAACCTTGAGGTCCCGCAAAGACATGATCTCTTTGTTCATATTTGCTTTCTTCCTGTGGATCTGCAACAGAAAAACAATTTTAGTAGGATTGCCCAGGAATACTTACACAGTAAGAAGTCTTCCTCAACACAAGAAGTCTAACATTATCCTGGGCTGTGTTAGGGAGTCACAAGTCAAAAGACATGATCCCTCCTCAGCAGTGGCAAGGTCACATCTGGAGTTCTGTGTCCCGTTCTGGGCTCCCCAGTACAAGAGAGAAACAGTGCTAGTGGAGATAGTCCAGTGAAGGCACTAAGATGATTAGGGAAGTGGAGCATCTCTTCTCTGAGGAAAGGCTGAGAGAGTAGGGACTGTTCAGCCTGGAGAAGAGAAGGCTTGGAGTGGATGCCATCAATGTATATAAATACCTGAAGGTATTTAAGTATGCAAAGAGGATGGAGCCAGACTCTTTTAAGTGGTGCCCACTGACTGGCTAGAGGAGATGGGCACAAACTGAGACCCAGGTGGTTCCCTCTGAACATCAGGAAACACTTTTTTAGTGTGAGGATGACTGAACACTAGCACAGGTTGCCTAGTGAGGTTGCAGGGTCTCAGTTCTTGGAGATATTGGAAAGCCATCTGGACATGGTCCTGGGCAACCTCCTCTATACAGCCTTGCTTGAGCAGAGAGTTTGGACTAGATTACCATCAGAAGCATCTTCCTATTTCAGTCATTCTGTGATAAGGAGATGCTGTATCAGTTGACCCTTTTCACATGAAATAATAATTGAATGTGATCTATCATTAATAGATTTGGCAAAAACTTCTCTGGTCTTTATAACAAAAAATAAGCCTATACACCAGCCACCTGAAGTAAATAGAATTCATCTGTACAAACCTGGAATTTATGACAAGAACTGTTCCCTTTGTTTGTATTGCTTGTCCTAATGAGTTAGGTTAATCACTGGGTATCTGGTAGCATCAGCATTACAATGAAGTGCTGAAGCCCAAGCATGAGACTAAAATGATCCAACAAACACCCTGAGACTGTAGCATTGATTCTGTAATGCTTTGACCTCACTGTCAAAGTCATCCAGCATACAGGGTGCCTGAGATTAGGCAATTAGGGTTCATGAGGATAAGGCTGGAGAAGACTCATGGCCACTTCACCAAGCAAATAGAAACATGCAGCAAAGAGGCTCCTCTGTCAGTAAGCAGGGCAAGAAAGAAGCCTTCCTACCAAAAAGCAACTAGTGCAATAGATGTATTTCTTCACTGTTCTTTTAGATAAAGGAATGTGTCACTCTTTTGCACTCCAGCAAAATAAAATGAAGAAAAAAGGTTCCTATGAGAAAGACTGGGGGAAAAAAGTCACAAGGAAAGCAACAAAGATACTGCACAACATTTGAGTTTATTGTGTATTTGTGGTTAAAAGATGTGTGGTAGCTGTAGCAGTCCTATCGCAGCAAGGTGGCTCCAAAAGACCTGATTTCTCAGGAAGATTCCAATGCTTAGCACAAGAATCAGTGATAGCCAAAGAGCAAATATGGAGAGGCCACACTAGAAGCACTCATCCTTGCTCACATCTCTGTTTTTGCAAAGGTATTTTATGGGGGCAGATGTATTTAGCTCAGTGTTTTACTACATGATAAAACTTCCTGAAGAATTCAAAGACGGGTGTTCCTACTGAAATACTAGTAAAGGTAAATTCTCTTTCTCATTTATAAAGAGCCATCTGAAGATTATCCTGGATTGAAGGTGAAGCACTAACAGTTCACAAGAAAAAGGCTGATTTGTAACTAAAGCTGACTCAACACAGCAGTCTGTCCTTTAAGGCCTATTCCTACAACCACTTTGATTTCCTTTCAAAATATTTCTTCAGTGACTAATGCACTATCCTCCCTTCCCTCCCCTCCCCCCAAAAGAGGGGAAATATACACAGCAACAAATCAGTTTTCATACCAACTCTTTCAGGGATGCAAGCTGCATCATCTTCTTCTCAGTGTTCACATACTCATGTTCAGGGAGTTTGTAGTCACAGGCAGTCTTGAGGTTGTAACATCCCATATTCTCCCGTGCTTCTCTGATCTCCTCAGCATCTTTGGGATTCTCATTGTCATTGCGAGGTTTGCTCTTGTATCTGGTAGGTACAAAATAAAGCTGAACTTTAAGACAGAGAGCATATAGATAAACAAACGGGGTGATTTCATACCTTCTGATTTGTGCAGCAAGGTTTGGAAAGTGAATGAGGGGTCCAGAATGATAAGGTTCTTTCAGAAAAGAATGGCTACTTTGGGAAGGATATCCTTGCACACTTGAATGAAAACCTCAGGTTAATTTTTTTCCCCTAAGAACTCTTAAAACACAGTTCTGCTGTGGGACAGTTTAAACCTTCACACTTGGACTGAGTTTGAGTAAGTACATGCTGCTTTCATTTCAGAGAGCCACATGTCAACAATCTACCAGCCTGTAGTGCAGAATACCTTATCCTACTCCATACTGTTAAACACTTGATAACCTTATAAGCCTTGTATTCTGACTCACATTGGTCCCATTCCCTGTCATTCATCTCCTAATGAAGAACTTCTGTACTTCCATGAGCATAGAATCATAGAATGCTTTGGGTTGGAAGGAACCTTAACCATCATCTAGTTCCAATCCTCGCACCTTCCACTAGTTCAGGTTGCTCAAGGCCCCATCCAACCTGGCCTTGAAAAAGAGTCATTCAAAGATAATACTTAGGTAAAATATTAGGAAAAGGTTTTTCACGCAGATGGTGGTTGAGCACTGTTAACAGGCTCCTCAGAGAAATGGTCACAAGCACCAAGCTCGACAGAGTTCAGTAAGCACTTGGACAGTGCTCTCAGGCACATGATGTGATTCCTGGGGCAGTCCTGTGCAGGGCCAGGAGCTGGACATCAGTGATCCCTGTGGGTCCCTTCCAACTTGTGATATTCTATGATTCTGCGAAAGATGTCCTGCCACTCTTTCTTGTCTCTCAAGATAAAGACCATCATGGAGCATGAAGGCCTATTACAAACACTGAGATAATGGCTGTAATGTTCACACCACTGACCTAACCCACCTGTTACAGTATCTGCTCCATGTGGTGCTGGCAGGATTAACCAAGAGTTGACTACAATGGCCTAGGTGTCTCTCAGTCATGATCAATTTAGACACATTTTACTGCCTATCTGAAAATGCAGCTACCTAGCTGAATTCAAATTTGTTAATATCTTAGAAGAACATCAGAAACTAACTGAAATATTTTAATGGTCTCTTGAGACTCAGAGATACATGAAAATTCATCTATTTTAATTAAAGCCCTTAGGAATATAAAAACATAAGCAGAGATATTATAGTGCCATATGACAGCTATATAGCGTTATTTGACCTCAGAGACAAGAAGCGTAACTAAAGGGCACAGAGTCCAGTTCAAGACTCACAATTCATCCCACTGTGCCTTCCTCTTCACGATCTTGGCTTTAATTTTGTCAGATTTCTCAACAAGTCTTCTGATTTTCTCACGTTTCATTTCTATATAAGGCGCAGTTGGCTTTTGGACCTCTGGCATCTTCAGCTCTTCAGCCTCATCCATGAAAATGCTAATATCTGGACCAAAAAATAACTATGTGAAGTTGTAAATACCATGCAACACAGTGCAGTCCCAACTACTGGAAACACCCTGGGACAACTCCTGTAGAGCTGATGTAAATCAGTATAGTTACAGTGTAGTGGAGGTTCTGAAAGTATTCAGGTTCTTTGACCTGACTCTTAGTCAAATTCTACCCATGGGGCTGACAGACAATTTGTGGCATTGACCTAAACATGGAAAACTATGTATGAGTGTTACTATGTATGTAGGTACTGAAAAAACACCACACTATATTTCTTTACCTGCACTTACACGTATTATTTCTTTATCTTGGACTCAGGGAAACAAATTGAGATGAAAGACAGAAATCATATTCCTGCAACATTTAAATAGTTATCATTACCACTATGTATATGCCTTGTCTCTGTGGTGATCTCCATTTCTTTTGCTGCTTCTGCCTGTTTAAGTGCTCTCCACTTGTCTTTAAGTACTTTCCACTTGCTGCCCACTTGTTCCTTATCTTGGCTGTATTTTTCAGTCACTGGTAGAAGTCTGTAGGTGGAAATCTGATGATTGCTTTGAATAGCATGAACAACAACAATAAATTCCAGTGAGTCCTGAAACCTGAAAAGCCAAATTAGAAAAAACTGTCAGTAAAAATTTAGTCAGTAGGCACAACATATCCTTTTGCCTTGACCGAAAGGACATGAATAGTGTAGTTTACTTATTGCATATGCAATCATTACATGAAAATTCACGAGTAATAAGTAATATATAAGGGCTATAAGTAATATAGCATATGCTATTACAGTATGACATCTGACACTATCTATTAACATTTATCCAATCTAGGAATGGAGATGCTCAAGAATAAACACATTAAGACCTCTCCCAATATTGAAACTTACATCAGGTTCTTCATGAGAATAACTTTCATCTTCCATTAAGGAATTATTAAGAACATGCTCATTCAAGCCTTTTTCCCAGTCACACATCTGTGTGCCTAAAGTGTCTTTTTTTATTGTGTATTATTTATATTGTGTCTTATTTATATTGTATTTATTTTTAGGAATTCATCTTTTTCTAGATACTTAGATCTACAAAAAACAACTCACAATGCACCTCATGTTTAAACTTGTGATCTTGAGAAAGTTTGTTTCATAACTTTAAATAGAGAACACTGTGTTAGCAATGACACTAAAATATCTGACAGACATGCAACACGTCCGAAAAACAGGCATTCATTTCAATAAGAATTCTGGGCTCTTACTGAACTTAGAGGTAAAACTCCAGGCAAACAGTCTCAACCAGGTTTCTTGATAGAGTATTGAATCAAAATGAAGCTATTTCTTTCATTTGACTATCTGAATTTTTACCAAAGATTCGAAAGAACTAATTTTGCACAAATATCAATATGTACTCTCATGTATGTTCCAAATAAAGTAAGAACAGAATCATAACAGAACAGATGAAACATTGACTATTTGAGGGAGGAAAAAACATAACATTCTTTTTCCTTGTTGCAGGTACAACTTCATAAACAATAAGCCCCATCCAAGGTCAGAGGGAGAAGTAAAAGTGGTACTTACTGTTTTTGTAGTTTCTGCAGCCCAATCAACTGTTTTTCATGCTCCCAAGCCAGCTCCTTTTGCACTGACTGGATTCTCTGTGCTTTCTGCCTGTCCAGCTCCTCAAAGATCCTATGGTCCATCTCATACTCCTGCAGAAAGATGGAAAACCCAGCATGACATTATCTTGGCTACTAGATCTTGAAAATAAATATTTTTGCCCAGGTGCTTTAGTTCCATGCACATCAACACAATCCTTTCTTTCAGAAGCTACTTGGATCTGCAGAGAGAAACACATTTTTCTCCTGTAGTTATTAACTGGCACAAATCATCAGCTGTGATTCAGAAGTTCTGGCAACCTTATCCAAAGGGTTGGACATCTTTGGCCCCAATATTATGGGCAGCAACATTTAAGAAGAAGGGGCCTCTAAAGTTAAATAACCCTCATAAACCCCAAATGTACCTCTCTGCACAGCTGCATGTGCTTGGGCAACTCCTGATTCTTTTGAAGGAGAAAAACAAAGTCATGTCTCAGTGCAATTATCTCCTCTCTTTTCTTATTTTTCTTTTCTTCAGCTTCCTTCATTATCCGTTCAGACTCCTTTTTCTGCGTGACTTCCTCAATACTGAAAATGAATGAAAAAGGAAATAGTGTTATCTTAATGAAAGACAGGAAAGATTACAGTTTATGTGACCTTTTAGATTTCCTTGACAGCCTTAAATTCCCAGTGAATTCAATGACTCTTAACGTAACTTAGAAAGGAATCATCTTCCTTTATACCTGTATATTCCTAGCATCAAGGGACTTTGACCTTGTAGCCTGTTTGACACTGTAGCCTGAAGTTAAGTAAGTCTCACAGTAGCATATTTGAATTACTGCCACAGAAAGGTATGGAGGGAAAGGATGAAAGAACTTTGTGCATAACAGAGAAATTACCCAAATTCAGGTCAACTTCTCTCTCCTCCAAGTAGGATAAAAGAAATACGTGGTGTGAGGAAAGAGCTACCAACACTTGAAAATCTCTTTCATCATTATCTAAGCATCTCTTACTTGTAGGCATCAGGGTCCTCAATGTCTTCAGCAGCCTTCTCCTTCTCAAGACCACTCTGGAATAAAAATGTTGTCTTGTCTTTAAACAAGCAATAATAGCTTCAACAGACAATAAGGCTTTTATAAACATTAAGACAGAGCTCCCATCGCCTCTCACAAAACCAAAAGAAACCTACATGTTCAATATTACTATATGGGCCTTAAATATCATGTTTTAATGTTCCAAGAAGAAAAAGCAATGAAGTTGTCTTTTATATGTAAAAGAACTAATGAAACACAATTCTTAGGGATAGAGAACACAAATCCTGTATCCTCCCCATCAACATTAACCATTTACATCATTGTTTGTCCTAACTTCCCTCTGTCCCATAACATCTTTGGTTCTCCCAGACCCAATTCTCTTGTCTCCCCTCACTGCCACACTGACAAGAGTCAACATATCCTGGGCTAATTCCAAGTTACATGTGTAATTAATCTGGTTTGCTTTTGCTGACTGCTTAATGGGTTCACAATTATTAGCTGTGAAGAATGACAGATGGACGGACACAGCAGTCGCACAAGCCTCATTTCCGTAGGCAATCATGCTCTAAAAAAAGACGGGGCCTATCACCCAACAATTTAGTTGTATTAAATTGATCTGTATTTTAACTCAATTAGTTTCAGATGATTTGTATTTGATTCTCTAAGAATCTCATTTAGTTTAATGAAGATAGAATTTCTAAAATCTTCCACATGACTTAAAACTGGAATAGATACTTAATGAAAATATACTTTGAAAAGGGAAAAACTCTATCAGGATGGTGATTAAGCAATGTTGCTAGCCTGAACAATAGAAACTGACCATAAGGATCTTTATATAGAGCCACTTATATATTCAAAATTATAAAGCTGTATATATGCTTTATAATTGTATATTAATCACTTCTTGTAGTACCGGAGCTAGCAATACTCTGATATCAAAGGTTCCAATCATTCAACTATAGAAAATAACTTTGAGTCTATTCTCGGTGCTGTATATTCTTGTGATACTGGTAAAGAATTCCAACTAGTCATGAATAATATGGCTGAATGACCAAAATCACAATTTCCTCTGTCTCCATTGTCAAGCATCCTTCAAAATGTAGTTATCAACTAGTATTAACAATATTTTAAAGTTGAATTTGTTCTTTGTTGACACCTTCACTATTTTTAAACTGTACTGGACATATTTCTACTGGAATATTAACAGCATGATAGCACTTCTTTACTCAACAGGTCTCACTGCTTCTTTCAAGTTATATTTATTTAATTCAGATACTCTAGAGATTTTTTTTTTAAAATTCAATGAAGTCTGAAAATTTTCAGTGGGGGAGTTGACATCTCTTTTCTTGTGTATTATCAATACAACTGTTATTCCAGTGTCATCTATTCCAATGTGCTAGAGATGATGAGCTCTACAGTGATTACAGGACACCTGTAAACTCATTACTGCTAGTGCTGTTCAAGAGTGAAAGAGCAACAAGATCAGCATCATGCTGTGCTATTTTGCAAGTGTAAAAAATCCAACTTGTAAATTTTAGATGAAGGATACTAGATGCATGGAGAAACGACACATTTGGTATTCTCCAGCATTATTTCTAGAATCCCCATCCAGAGCAGAATCATACTTTATGGGAATTAAACCTAAGAAAGTATGAAGTATGACAAATCTTTGTGGTCCTTGCATTCTAGGAATATGCATGATTACACCTCTGAGTGGGAAAACACTGGTAGAATATTACATATGAACAACATATTACCATGTTTATTTGGAGAAAAACAAAAAACATTGAGAAGGAACAACACAGTCATAGTGCCTGTTTATTAGCGAGCATTTTGCAATAGCTATTCTATTAAACTGTTTGGAAAACCTCAGCTTTTGCTATGAAAGACCTGTGATGCCAAATAATTGAACTTTGTTTTGCCCATCTACAGTACTTTCATACCAAAGAGGCCTAATTTAGTGAAAGGGGGTAGCAACTTACCCTTGGAGAGGGGATTTTGGCTTTTCGCTCTTGGGGAACATCCTCCTTTGACAAGATGTCAAATCTAAAAATGTTTCCATCTCCACCACAGGTAATCAGAAACCTATCATCATAGCTAGAACAGATCCCCTGGATCTGGCCATCATCATTGTCATGTACATTGAGGCACCAGTATTCCTTCAGGGTATTCACTGAGAGGTCTTTTTTAGGGAGAGGATAAACACGCAGTGAGCCATCCTGCATCCCAAAAAACATCAGTGGACTGCTGGCACTGTCAAATAAACAATGAAAAACAGTAATAGCAGACAACTTGTAACAAGTAAGCTGAAAACACTATACTTGAAAAGAGCTAATGTAGCTTAATGAAAGTCACTTTCCCAAGTTTGGAAGCTGGGAGCCAAGTATTTGGATAATTTAAAGTACATGTAATTCTGCCACAAAATTTTTTTCAGCTAACTGCCTGCTCAGGGATGTTCCAACATTTGCTAGATATCATGGAAATAGTCTCAACCCTGAGTTGGGCAGTGTAGCAGACATCAAGTTAAAAGCTAGAAAAGCAGTTTTTCCTCCCTGCTCCCTGTTTAGTACAGATGGTAGTGAATGCAGCCAGCAGTACATTAAACTGCCTCCTTTGATGCAGAACATGCCTAGTCTTACAGAAACCTAACACTGGGAGTCTGAAAAGAATCCACCCTTTTCATTCATACAGTTCACAGACTGTCCTGAGAAGCCTATATTCTTCACACAAAGTGGATGGACTGACCCCTCCATGTTCTCCTTGAAGACTCTTTGCTAACTATGAAAAAGAACTGCTGTTCTGGGGATCATTATATGCAGAGACTTCTAATGGTTCAGCTGGAGTTCTACCATCTAGGGTGTTTGAGTCATAATCAGTACCTTAATTAGAAATCAGACTTTTTCATCTTTGAAGGGCTTTTTAAATTATTCTGTCAAACACAAGGCCCAGCTATGTCTATTAGGAATTTTAAGTGAAACTCAGTGCCAGGAAAACCAGAGAGAGTTCCTGCATACTAGAGTTGAGCCACAACTAAAAAGGGCCTAAGGAGCATACACTCCTTCCAAGTTCAATTTTATCAAATCTTTTATCACAGAGCTATCTGTTACATTACAGTGTTTTACCAGAAGGAGATTTGGTGAATGGGATTGTTGTCGGTGTCCTCAACAGGAATCACTTCAAAGGGTTCATCTTTCCTGTTTTCAGGGTCTTCTTCATGATCATGTGAGAATTCACAATGATAGAGAAACCCTGAGTCATAACCACCCTGAAGAAAAGGACCATAAAGAAAAGGTGACAAAAGAAAACTGAAGCAGCTAACCAGGTAAATGAAATTTTCAGAGTGATTCTTCCTTTCTCAAGGCTCTGATATATTAGAAAAATGTTACTTCCAAACACCTAAAGATCCTATTTATCCGCAGACAAAAATCTGTCATGATCACTGGCATTACAAGCCATTCTACCAATATGTTAAGATTCTATTTTCTGCTTATGAGGGAACAGCTTAGTCTTTGTGCCCATTCAAGCATTACCAATAGGGATACCTACTGGAAATTTTCCAAACAATCTGGAGTGACACTGCTGGTTTATTTAACAAAGACCACTGAAACTATTAAGTATGAAGTGAATTCAATTCATCCTAGAGATGGCAGGTTTCAAAAAATCAGTTATTTTATAAGGCACTCATATGTGTGGGGAAGGTTGGCACATGATGCAATCCCATCAACACGAAGTAAAAACTGATTTACCAAGGAAAGCCAAAATTTTCCTGGTGTTGAATAAAAACCACAGAGGATGGGACTGGGCTCCTCTGGTATGTAGAGAGGTGGCAATGGCTCTTCTTCGGGTTCCTCTTCAGGTTCTTGGTCTATGTCAAGTCCCATCTCCTTCTGCTCCTTTATCCATTGAAGCCTTGCCTTCTCCTTCTCCTTCTTTTTTTTCTCTCTCCGTGCAATCTCCTCTTCCAGCTATTACAACAAGCAGAGAAATGAAACCAAGGCACTGCATGCATCACTGACTGAAGGAGTCTCATAAATTAAATCCAAGTCCTGGCATTATACATATGGAATATCTAGAGAAATCTCTTTTATGTTAACTAAGCAGAGATCAACCATGGGACTCTCCAGTGGAATGCCCCGTTTCCCTTCTCTAAAGTATTTTAACTCATGGTCCTTTGAAACAGAAATAATTCAGTATGAGAAGCAGACTTCAACATGTCCTCAGAGAGATTATTCCAAATATTCACCACTATGTATACTCCTTCTGCAGAACTTCTAAGTCCTGTCCTCTGCCTGCCCAGAAGAAAGAAAAGTACTAGAAAGCAGAACTCAGATTCAGTAATGGACTTTACTTTTTCTGAACAATGAAGGGAAGATGTGCAGAGTTATCAAATCTTTTAAACTCCTTTTCCATTCAAGCCTACTGTAGCATAAACAAGCAGCATTCTCTAAAGCAGGATCTTCCTAAGAAGATATTAGATAGCAAATCATAATAAAAGGGATCTCAAAAGAACATTATTTTTCCCAAAAGCCAAATCAGCAAAGCCTTAAATATTATCAGCTGATGTTTGTCTGATTTACCTTTTTAAAATCTCCTGCTCTGGGGACTCTACAGACTATGAAAACTATTTCAGTCCTACACCACCCTTACTGTGAGAAATCTTCCCTTGCATCTTATCTAAAACATCCTTTTTGTAACTTATCAATTATTGATATATTTCTAGAGGGAAAATAGAGCAATTAATATTCTTTCTCTCTGTAGAAACCTGTTCAATTGTAAAGATTTATAGTGTCTCCCAACAATATTCTTCTCCCTAGATTAAAAAAAAAAAAACACTCAAAAAAACACAAAAAACCAAACCCCAACAAAACTCCACACATATTCTTTTAATCTTTCCTTTCATATGTATGCTTTGTGATCATTCTTGTGGATCTTCCTGGGAAAAAAACACCAAGAAATCTTTCTCCTGAATACTGACTTCCTCCAAGTTATAACATGAAATGAAGCTTTGCCTGACATTCAGTAATACACCACTCAGAAGACAGGAGCAGTTAACAGAGAAGGCAGGGAAATCACAGACTAACAACAGAGGCAGAGAGGCTATTGGATTGTGGTGGACTGCAGATGGGACTGAGAGCCTTCTAACCGGAGTTCTCCTGAGCCTCACACCAGCTTGCTTTTTAGTTTCACAAAATTAACTATAGCTGAGAGCTGGCATAACCCTTTTTCTTTGGCCCCACATATTCTTTTAAAATGCTAGCTGTCATTCAGAAACAAAGCACACACCTTTCAAGTTATTAGGACATTTAAGAAATCAGAAATATATAACTGCTGGGGGGGGAGAAAGATGTGTTTCATGTTTGCCTCAAGGTAAGGATATGGATGTTTTATGATTGTTCAAAGGAATTTCCTATAGGGCTAACATCAACCACAAGAAACATACTTTTGGTGAAAATTACCAAAATTAAAATATTTTGAGAACTAATGCACTATACTGCCTTTCCCTTTCACTAATGCTACCTTCTAATTATAATCAAAGTGCACATCATGCTTTCAGTGCAATGTATGTTCTATCTGAATAAACAAACAACAACTTGTAACTTTAAATGTCGAAGCACAACCACAAGTGGACTCTACCCTAGCCTTCCCTTTCAAAAGCTTAGCAAAAGTCCTAGGATGCAATACAGGGACTAGAAACCTTTTTGGGTAGTTTTTTTCCTCTGGCACAACAAAGAACACAAAATTCTGCCGCAGGAGATTTTTTTACCTTGATTCGGGATTTAATACTATAAAAATGGAAGTATTGCATCGGCAGGTTTTTTATTTGATAGGTAGACACTGTATCCTGTTTCCCAGGGAGAGGGGCAGGAACCTGGACAGCAAAGCCATTCTCACAAAGGATGAGCAGTGTGCTCTTCGCCTGCATAAAAAACACAAAAAATACAAATACAAGGCAGATGTATACATGAAATCAAGACTTATGAGAAAAAAAGTCAGCAGATGCACAAGGGACAAAGCCAAACTCCAGCCACTCTTAACTGTGCTCTTACTTAAATGGACACTTTTAAATGGACATCAGGAATCAGTCAGCTTCTTTTATGCTATACATGCTGGGCAAAGCTGAGGAATTGAAGAAGTCCTTGCCATGTACAAAGCAGCTATAATTCTGACATTGCGTAGCTTGGAAGCAGCATGATGATATTTTGGGAGTTTGCTTAAATTAAAAGATGGATCTGACCCAAGAGTTAGGAGCTGAGGTTTTGGGTTGATAATTGAATGAAATTTCATACGTTTCTATAATAAAGAAATCCTTTATATCTTCAAGACTTGGCTCAGAGTCTTGCCAAATGCTATTTAGCTTTGAGTTTGTTTGTTCTTTGATAATACGTGCCAAGTCCTTTAAAATGTAAAGTTAGGAAGAATAGGTGAGGGTAATAATTATTTAGTTTTGAGATTTTAAAAGACAAGTGTGTATTTAGTTTCAATGTGGAGAACAGAGAGAGAGGTTTATTTTATCTGATCCATTACTAAGAATGTGCAAAAAGGGCATATTAGAGTTGCTATGGAAACCTTAACCAGGACTGATATGCCTCTTGTTTCTATAAGATCTCAGTTTAAAAATGCATTTATTAAATGTAATGTACTTAATCACCAAGGTGCTTTTTTTAAATGCAAAAACACAAGTAGTGTAACAGATGCTTGTACTATGTTTAGCAGGTGTTCACATCTAGCAATGGAGACCTGATACTGGTAGACAAAACTAATCAGTCAGAATCTAACATATCCAGGATACAATAGGTGCTTTTTTAGTAAGTAGGAGTACTTGTCTTCGAGGAAAGGACTCAAAATGCAACTGTCATATCGAGATCTGTCATATCAGCAGTAAGACAGAATTCATACCTGTTCTTTTGCCAGCATAGTTTTCAGAAGTTGCAATGAACAAGCAGTAATACCAACACCTTGCCCCTGTGCACCTGTATAATGTATCTTGTCAGCATCTAAACATAATGAACAGTCTCTTCTCTGAAGAGGGATACTGGACCAACCAAAATTTCAGATGTTACCCTAATCCTATAATACTTTTTAAATATTAGCAAGAATCGACTTGGATATATCCCGACACACTTCAAACACAGAATGGGAATTCCAAGAAGCATCCAAAATCTTTCTTAATGTGGTCCAAAAGCTTTGCAAAATCCTGTTTTAACATGGGCAGGCATCACAGGCAATAACACTCAAATAACCTCGTTTACCAAAGAACACTAAGACCTTCCAAAAGACAAGGAACAGGATTGTTTCTTCAAGGCAGGAGCTCAAAAAGCAAAGCAAAATCTTGTGGTTTGCATTATCCAAGGTGCAAAATATGTCCAAAATGACGGAACCAGTGATACAGCTACACAGAATCTATCTTTCATGTTGAAGCAGCATGACAAAGTAGCAAAACATCTTTTGCATCTGTAGAGAACACAGCTAGAGTCATGGATCTTCATCTATTTTCATTGCAAGTTCTTTTCAAGATTATATTTTAACACTGTAGGGAAGGAAAGAAAGCAAACATGCACTACTCACATGAGAAGGTGGAGACCACTGTAATGCCTGTACAGGCCCAGGGACACAAATAAATCCAATTGGCTTGTATTCATCTTTAGCAGCAAAAAAGAAAACGGTTTTGTCTTTACTCTGAAGGAAAAAAATAAAAAAACAAAAATAAAGATGACAACTGAATCAAAGCTGACCAAAAATTCAAAAGACTGTAAGCACTTTGTGATATAAACACATACTTCCATATTTTTTTTTTTTGTTACAAGTGCTTTGGTACTTAGAATTGGATTTCCATGATGATTACTGTGAAGAAATAAAAATCCTGCCCACGTTGCTCCAGGGCCATGAATGCATCCATAGCCCTTAACTGCTCTCATGGGCTTTCTCTGTCATCCCCAGCCATGTGCTTTCTGACCATTGCTCCAGGAGTTCCTTTAAAGCTCAGGCTCAGGCCTGATTTTTCAGATAAGACAGCACAAGCTGATTTCGCCAGACAACAAGAAAATCCAGAACTGATGCACAGCATGATTCATGGCAGCTTAAATCCTACATTAAATGAAATGCATGGCAACTCAGCTCGAGGAACATGTAACTGAAAATGGACTGATCATGGCTAAGGACCAGCTTTTAAAAAGAGAGACCACATTAACTTGAAATCATCTCAAAGACTACCAGCCATAGTGACAAACCGACTGGCTGACACTGTGGTAAGGCCAAGCAGTGCTGGGTGGCAGCAGCTGGAGTGCTGCCAAGATGGTGTATAAACGGACTTGCTTTTACTAATTCCAAGATCCTACTAAACTAATTCCAAAATGAACCAAATCCATCTTCAAAGGGGATTACAGAATTCACACTAAACAGTCCAGTAATTCACAATATGAATTGTTTGAATTGCACGGTTGCTTTCCTTCATGAAAACAGATGTGAGTGCAAACAGATCCTTCTCCCAGAAGTGCAGAGAACTACAACAAGCAATCAACAGCAGTAACAGAAGTATCACTGTATTGTCGGTGAACAAACTTTACCTTATCTCTTTAAATAATCTCTACATTTGCGGCTTAATACAAATAACCAAAAGAAATTCTACCTACCCCTGTGGCAAATACATCTCCATTTCGTTCATATGCCAAGGCTGTAACTCCAGCAGAATGCGGTTTGAAAGCCTGTTTCAGATTTATCTCTGCCTTCTTTGTACTGGCCTGTTCTGCACGACCAGGCAGTTGTTTGGGATCATAAACTTCAATCATGCGGACAACACCATCTTCAAACCCTACAGCAACTAGACCTCCTGTAGGATTTACCTTTAAGTGAAATGAAGAAAAAAAATCACAGTGTACATCTGAGGCCCTAGAAGAATCCATATGGCACATGCTCTTGTGTTTATCTGTAACTCATCTTACATGGAAGTGTTGCTGAAGCACAAAGAACATTTCATACATGGGAAATGCTGTTTATTCTCTCTAATATGCTACCATAAAGGAAGGGAGAGGGTGGGGGGTTATTTTTTGGGTTGGATTGTGTTTTGGTTTTTTTAACCGGTAACATGTCATTGAGACTGGAAATATTGATGAGTATGTGGTTGTAATGTCTGAGGAAGATGTAATTCATACTGACATAAAGATATATCGGTAGCTTCTTATGGAAAAGAGTTGGAACTCAAAACAGAATTATTATATTACTCTGAATATAATACTGAGCACCAAAAGTAGGTATGACTTTTGAAGAGGTGAGGGGACAGGCGTGGGTCTGGCTGACTCCATGTAAAGTACAAGTGTCAACAGGGACAGCTACTTGAGATGGAAAACAGGAGTTTTTACCATAAGTCCCATAGGTAAACCAATGGCTACCAATTAAGACACTTGAATTGTGAGAGAGAAAGATAAGCAGAAACAGGCCTGTGTTTTAGCTGGATATAGCTGGACTTGCAGATTAGCTGATATTAGCCATATATGATAATGCCTTAGTCATTTACAAGCTGAGCCAGCTCCAGACATGGTACACTAGAAATGAGACCAGAAGCAGAGTTGCTGTGTGAAGAGGCAAATGTAAATGGATAAGGTTTATTCATTTGTCCAGATCCCGCTGAATGGCAGCACAACCTTTTGGAGTATCAGCCACTCCTCTCGGTCTCGTATCATCTGCAAACTTGCTGAGGGTGCCTTCTGTTCCAGAGTCCAGGTAATTAATGAAGAATATTGGCACCCATTATGACCCCTAGGGAACACTGCTAAAGACTTGCCTCTAGCTGGATTTTGTGCCACTGAAGCACCCCCTGGGTTCTGGCCATTTAGGCATTTTTAAATCCATGTCACTGTTCACTTATGTAACATGTACATTGCTAGCGTGCCTATGAGGACCTTATGGTATACAGATGCTCCAAAGTATGCTGGATTAAATTTTCTTAGGTTAATAGCACAGATTTTCAAATACATTTGAGCACCTTAAGCTGGGTGTAAGTATCTAACAGGATTTTAAATGCAGATAGGTAGACTAAGTGTTCAGTAACAACTTTCATAAAACTGAACTGAGTCAGTTTTGTGATGCTGTGGTAGACAGCTTACCTCTTGAATGCATAGGTCATAACCTAACAGCATCCCTGAAAGGCTGAATGGCCAGAATTGTATTTAAAAAAGCACTCTCCCGTGTAACCCTCACCTTGAAAATTCAAGTAAGTACTCTCCTCCTAAACTTGCTTATAATTAATCCACCAGGCTTGCTACATTTCCTCAAGAACATAACTAGACACTATTTTAATTAAAATTAGCAAATATGTCTAAAAGTGATAGACTCCACACTCCACAAATGATCAGTTCTGGCAACAGTTTTTTATGATTTATCTCCAAATGTTTGTGGATTGTCTGGGCTGTCATTTCAAAATGTGTTGACTAACTCATGTTAATTGACAATTACTCTGCGTGGGTTAAATAGAAGCTGTTATTCTATAAACTAAGACTACTTTCCAGACTGCACACTGAGATCTGATTTTACAATCTCAGGAAGACACAAAGTAGGATACCTGATAATCCATAGTAAAGTCAAACTGTACACATACTATATACATACATACATACTACTCCACAAAATTATATAAATACTCCTACAGTATATTCCACCATAGCCTAACAGTGACCTCTGTCATGTCTTGTTTGGTGAGCAGCTTTCTTGATGCTGGCAGGCTCATAGGCCCCTTTATGAATTTTTGTTAACATGCTAGCAAAAACTCACAACATATGGTGCCCATGTCAGTGCTGTTCCTCCTTGTTTAAACTTAATTTCACTCAGCTCAATGTTGCTGCTGAAATCATAGATACGCACTGACCCTGTGTGGAAATAAGACAGTAAGAATTTCTTTCTTGCCATATCTCTTACATGTTAGGATTTACAGAGAAACGTCTATTTATTTGAATTAAGAGCTGGATAGAATGTATTTTTTCTCTTTTGAGTAACAAAATGCCTTCCTGGAAAGACTTGACCAATGGTTACAGAGTACCACAGCTAGCATGGTGTTCATGAACAAAACATATTCTTTCTTCACTCTTTAACTTACACTGAAACAAGAGTTTTCAAGGCTAAGGGTGGCAATAAGAAGTTCCATGCTGACCATCCACACATAATTTTCAAGTAAGCACAGAACTGTGGCATACTGTAAGGAATATCTGTACTGACAGCATAGGAAAAGATGATATGCAACTACCTGGGATGGCCTAGGGAGGAAAACATTTAAAGGGAGGAAAATATTTAAATTAATGAAAATGGGAGGTTGTCCACAGAAGATCCAGTTTCACCAGAGGTAAAATTAACAAATTTGCAGGCACACATTTTGGTTTGCATAAAATCCCGTTCCAGCTGGCATATATTCAAAGTGTCATTTGCTCAACTGGTTGGAGTTTGTCTTCAGGCTAGAAGAGTATGTGCATTGTAAAACACAGACAAATTACAAGATACTACCAACAAAAATTGAATTAAAAGACCTTGTAGCATTTTCTGAGCAGTGTGAATGACATTGATGACATTGTTAATGTTTTGGCCAGTTGTTCTTCTTTCAAAGCACAAAAAAAGCTAACAGTGAGAGGCCTAAATGGCAATATTTATACAAGTTAAATAACTGTCTATAATTACATGTTATCTGTTGTTGAGAGCATAATAGTCACTACATTTTCTAAGAAAGACTCAAATATTAATATTCACAATGGCTTACGCAATGCTAGAAGTGTATGTAATCCCTTACAAAACAAAAATCCCAACACTTATCAATCCAGAGTCCTGAACACAAGTGCTGTTATTCAAACCAGATGTCTCATCTTTTCAGACGTTCCTTCAGAAAAAAACAGAATTTACCGTGTTTCCTATTAAAAAACTTCTGTTGTTAAAATCCCAGGTTTTTAAGATGAAGCAGTCTTAGTGAATTGTTTAGAAACATTCATGATTTATTTGCTTTTACTATTAAAGAATTGTGTGGAAAGTGACTTTGCAAGAGAAACTACGCAACTTCAGTATAAAACAGAATAGTTCCAAACCAAGCCTCACTGCTCTTCCAAACCAATCATGACAGTGCTATGAGAGGAAAGAAATAGTGGCACTTACGGTCAAGAGCTGTGGTGGCCATAAGGTATGTAATGGGAGAGACACTCATGGCCTCAATCCTCCCAGAGTGAAAGGTACACAGGCACTCTGGATCATGGGTCTGCAGTGGGAAACAGAAGAAAAGAAATTCTGCTACGTTCTGCAGCTGAACTTACAAGGCATCACCAGACATTTTTGGCAAACCTGGAAAATCTAGACAGGTGCTCACTGTGTGAACAAAATCTGGCAAGCACGCCATATCTGTATGCAATTCCCTTTATTTTATTTAAATGTTCATAAGAAGATAACCAGCAAAATTAGCATAGGAACATTTTGTTCATTTAAAAGTCCGTCATTTTCTATGTAAATATAAAGGGGAATGCCTTTTGTTAAATGGTTTCAGGCTTGGAATTAATGCTTTAAACAATGAACCCTTGCTCTGAAGGCAAAGAAAGTGCTCTCAGGTTTGGGCTTACACTGCCTGGGAAATCATTTCATCATCCAAAGATTTCTAGGTTTTGTTATACATTTTTTACATTGGTTTTTATAGTATGGTTTGTAAGTCTTCATTTACTATAAAATTCTTGGAACGCATTTTACTTTTCACAGCAGAATTT
>JAWWLV010000001.1:21981939-22014267 GCA_035041135.1 Platyrinchus mystaceus
ACAGAAAAATTAACATCTGCTGCAATTAGGGATGGCTCACTGTGTGTGCAGAAAACATTACCTTTAAGATAGTGCTGGAAATTGAAATTTGAGACCACATTTGGGTGAAAGCTCATATTTATCATGTTATAAAAGCTATGCCAGAGTTTATTCATAGCATTTTAGCTCAAAAGAAAGTTTACAGGAGAGTTTGTTTTGTCAGATTTCCATAAATAATGCATTCTAAACAACATTTGTTCTGGGTCTAAATAAGTAATTTGCTATTTCAGACCCACCTTGCAACCAAACTATAAAGCAAATCTCAGGTTTTGATCTGATTCCTCTGTTAAAATTCAAAGAAATTTTAGATGCATTATAATTTTAAAGGTATAATTTTTTATTATAATAGAATCCCATTCATATCTTGAGTCTGCTGTGTTAACATTGAGTGGTAGGTAAATACAGAACACAAAACTAGAGCTTAAAGTTCTTGTTTAATTTTTATTACAAATGGATCCATGAACTTACCAGGGAAGGGAAGAATATCTTTTGTAAGCCTTCCTTGGAGGCTTTTGGTGGGATCAGAGAGTTTCTGATCCTTGACTTGGCAACCAGCTCTAATGGGTGCCCAAACAGCAGATAACTTAAAGAAAGGTAGAAAGCCCAGAAGGCACAGAAGGCATATATGTTATGTTACCAGCTAGAAGACATGTATATATAAATATTTTTTATTACTTCTCCCCAGTGCTTGTTGAATTTACAAGAATGGAGCCAGTAGTACTGACACTTAACTCATCCTTTTTGGACAGTGAAACTGTTAAAAGGCTTGTTTCACTGGCTGAAGGATTTGAACTTCCCCATTTTTGTACTTGTAATGCCCAGGTAAAATAGCATTCCTCATTGGTCCATGTTTGCCAGTGATACATCCCTGTTACTCATCTTCTATCTATTATGACTTCAGAGGTGATACGTATTAATCCTAATCAGTAAACCTACTTGATGTGTCCTGATCCAGATGTAGTTAGATGCTCTTCATTCTCAGCAGAAAACCTGACCTTGTAAACATCCTGTGCAAAAGCTTTTGACCTCAACACAATCTCTTCTTGTTTCCAGTCCCATATAGTCAGCATGTAGTCAGGGCTGCTCCCAACAGTGGCCAACAAAGTGCCAGCACGGTTGAAATCACCAAAAACATAGGCTTTCTCTGTTCCACCTGAAGAAATGTACAACCTCAATCCACATGCACAGTAAAGAGGTAGAAACAATATGAAAATCTACTCAGAAGGAGCTCAACTTTCATTGCAATCATTTTTTTCAATAGTTAATAGCTCTTGGTTGGCTATCTCTACCAAATAGAAGTTTCTTCCCAGGCAATAATGAAAAAGCTTGAAACCAGTGTTTTCTATTTTTGCTGTGAAGGATTTAAATGTTGTATTTCCTTCTAAACTTAAAGTGACCCACTACTCCATCTGCTGGGATCTATAAACACTAGCCCGTCTGTGTAAAATGAAACCAGAACTTTTTACACTACCTTGAAGTATTCTGTAGGGCCTCAGTGAAGGATATTTGTAGATGATAAGGTTTGGCTTCTTTCCTTTTTCTCCTACTGCAAAGTACTGCTTAGTAGGGTGTGCCTTGAAAAAGCAAAAGTCCTGTTGCATGCTGTAATGACACCTTTGTCTCTATCCTGCTAGTTATTAAGTTATTGTGTTTACTCACTCATTAGTCAAAACATACTGCCATAAATACTAGGTTGCATTTTTCTGTGCATTTATTCTGAACAACTGCTAATCTATTGCTCAATATCAGAATGAAGCCACTATGCACACAAAATGGTATATTGCACATATATTCAGAACCATGACAAACTGTGAAATAACTTGCTTTATGATGTATTCTTTTACTATTCCTACCTCACTCAACCCTCACTAACTAATCTTTCCATAGCAGCATTTGTGTCAGGAGCCATCTACTTCTTCAGCCATCAACTTCAGCAGACAGCTGCAGAAAAGCCATCCTGAATATCACTATTATGAAGATGTAAAAATGTACACTTATTCCCCAGAAAAGGCTGCTTACAATGAAGCAGAACAGTCTGAGGCTGGTAGTCTGAAAGCCTTGCTCATGTGAAATAAAGCCGAGAGATGGCAGAGCTTTCACAGGGTAAGGTGCTTCAAATTCAGAGATAGCACTTGAAAGTTCAAGCTCTTGGTGAAACCAGATACTTTTTCTCTCCATTTGTGTAGGAACTTGATTTTCTAAATTTTAATGCCAAGTAAAACTCTATGCTAGTATCACTATGACTAGGACAGATGAAGTGTTAAAAAATAAGAGTTGCTACGAGCCAAAATATTTAAACAAGAAATTAAATTCATTAAAATGAAATTATTTTATTTTATTAATTGAAATTAATCCCAGCTGGCACTTATCAGTCTTTTTAGGTACCTGAGCCTAAGACTGAGGTGTGCAGATATTTACCCTCTGCCAATTATATTGAGGGGATAAGTAGCCTACACTGCATGGTTCACACACTCCTCTAATCAATACCATACTTTCTTACATGTATGCATATGCAGCTGTAGAAATCTCCCACATCTGGCAACCAAGCAAACATTTTTTCCCTAGACAGTGACTAGCATTCTAAAGCAAGAAACAAGAGCCATACTGCGATAAATCCAATTCCACCACCACTGCTGCTCCGGAGATATCTCTGAGATTTAGTTTGCAGATCCTGGATCACCACCTGGTTGCCTGCTATATACAGCAGTTTACGGCTATCCATCATCTGCAGGTTTACAGGTCTGGTGGACTCATATCCAAAAGAATATCTGGGAACAGTCCAATAAGGAAAAGATTAGACACTGGTTTTCTAAAAAAGTTTACTAAGTGGATAGGAGTGCTTAAACCGAAACTGAAATGGGAATACTGAAATTAGTGACTAAAAGCCTGACGGCAGGACATAGTTTTCTTCAGTGTACAGTGAAAAAATATATCAAGCCTCTATAAGTGAGAGGAAGGCACAAGTGAAAGCCTTCTAAAGTTCACATTCCATCCTTTCATCTCCACCACAGGCCACACCTCTGGCTTCTGCCGGATCCTTTGGAGCTGCGAGGAATTCATATTCTATCCGTGCTCTCTTTTCAAACAAATGTGAGAGATGTGCATCAGATTACTAGAAACTATTCTACAGACAGAGAGATCAAACCAAGGCAGCTTTCAAGCTCACTTCTTAAACATTTATAGGCAGATGTAGAGAAGGTAAAATCCAGTCTTCAACAGCAACTGAACTGTGTCTGCAGAGAAAACCACCAGCACATAGGGAAGACACATATCATACCCTACTTGACCATACCTAGCAAAGGATTTATTGTAGCTCTTAATTGATGGGCATCACTTCCTTCGTTCTACCAGTTTAGATCTTATGAGCACCAGATTACAAATCTACCTGGTTTCTTCCCCACTTCCCCCTTAGTAGTTCTGTGAGGAACTATGAGCTACACAACAGTTCTTCTGCCTTCCCCTCAGCTTCTCGTGTGGCTACACAGAAAGGGAGAGCTTTGCAGTGGACATTCTTATGCTAGTCTTCTGCCTGGTCACATTAGCTTGTCCATGATGTAGTTCTACAGGAGTACTTATGATAGTAAGCACTTTGTCTAGTAAGAAATGTTTATGAGGTCAAGACAACATTTATGATTAAATTCACCCAGAACCATAACTGGTCAGGACTCTTACCTGTGTCCCAACCAAGGGCATTCCATTAATGCCACATAGGCTATTTCAAATTTGACAAATACAATTTTAAGATCACCTATTAAATATCATTTGCTTTGAATTTGCACAAGCTCAACAGAAAGGATACTTAAGAGTAAGGAGGTTAATGGGTATCTCAGAGTCTCCAGTGACAAATGGTCGTGAATGTATATCTTCAGAATTATAGAAGAAGCTTTCCGAGAGTTTCCTTTTCACCTCCTCAGGCTTTTTTTGTTTTTCCGAGGGTTCTTCACTCTTCCCTTGGTCTTCTGACTCACCTTCAGCATCTCAGAAGTGGGAACATAATGGAAATTTATATTCACCATAAATTTTACATTCCTTGCTGATATTTGCACCTAACCTCAAAAGGGGAGGAGTCACACATCCTTTGCCTCCTTTGACAGAGTACTAAGTACTTCATAGCTCAAAACAGGGATGCCATGTCTTAGTAACTACTGGTCCTGGGACAGTCTGTTACAAGTGCTCCCTCAGGCAGAAAAATTCTGAGACTGTTAAGAATACTGATTTTAAAACTTAAAGACTTACCAAAGCAGCTCAGTTGAGGTTTGCTTTAGGTTTCAGCTTTAGAAACCAAATAAATTTTATAGTGTCTCTTTTCAGTAGTTATTGAATGCACATTGTTGTAAAAAAGAATTAGTAAAACCACATACAACCCACCACCAGAAGACACCATTGTCCTCAAAAAGTCACACTGATAATGTGTGACACAGGGTGGTTCTTTCCTGGATTGCAATGCATAATGCCATCGACTTGACTTCCAACTAGTCGTAAGCATTTGTTGAAAGTAGTTTCCAGTTGGATATCTCAGGACAAATTCCCATTATCTATTTTGTAAGTTTTTCATGCTGTCCTGACCTTTTTCACTCCTAGGTGTTCCCTGAAAAACAACCAAAGGAATCAGAGACCAGCCATAGGAAGGAGCAAAGTTAAGTCAACTGAAGGAGAGCAGAGAAGCTCAGTCACTGTAACTTGATGGCACTGTATGAGATGCTGTTCGTAATAGTAACAGTGAAAAAATGAAAACTAGAAAGTACTGGGGGTTTTAAGTTTGTGCCAACATCTCCTCAGTGGACAGCAGTACTCAGCAATGCTCTCAGTGTCTGGCTCAACTTGTTCCACTTCTTCCTGCTCCTCTGCAGTTGGTGATTCCTTCAGAATACTATTTTTGTTTTCTTCTGCAAATTATAATTGGGATCACTCTCCTAGGTATGAATTCCTTGGACTAATTTCCTCAGACATGCCATGTTAAATAAATACATAGGTCTGCAGTAGTAAAAAAGTCCCATCTGTCCAACAGTGGACTTCCTGCTATTAGCATTAAGTGTAGGGAGAGGCTTGCTTCCAAAAAACAGTAATTTAAAATTTAGGGGAGGGAAAGAAACACATCCTATAACCGGAAAAAGGTTATACAAAAGATCAAACAAATGCCAAAAGTAATCCAGCAATACATCAAAAAATTCTTCCAAAGTGGACTTTGTTATCTATGCTACTGCTACCTAGATGTAGTATGTTAGATGACATGCAGGACACCTGAAATAGACACTGGACAGGCATTTCAAGATGAAAAAGATGTTAAAAAGAGAAATACAGACCTCTGGCTGAAAGAGTCTGGTGAAGTCAACAACCTGATTGCAGTATTAGCTACAGAGACAGACCTAAGCAGCAAAAACTTTCAGGGGAGCAACTTTGTGAGCTGAGGGACAGCAGGAGCTGCAGGTACAGTGGTTAGCTCAGAACTTCACTTTGACCAGAGTCAAAATAAAATTGGGCAATACCAAGAGCAGAAACTGGAGTTGAACACTTACTATTAAGGAAATGGTTAGTGGGGGGAGAAGACAGAAGCTCCCGTAGGTTCAGTATTGAAATCACTATATAATGGGCAGAAATACTCACGGACACCACTAGGATCTTCCTGTTCATCTTCTGTTGGTTCCTCATCATCTCCCTCCTGTTCCCTTGGAAAAGATGGCATGTCTTCTCTACCTGGTGGTGGTGAGGAGGAACCTCTAGTATTTTTGCATTCATCTGCCATTTAGACCATTTTCATTTCCTCTCCAGTGCTTTGAGATTCCCAAAGATAATATTTGCCTTCTGTCAGTACACAAACATGGATAACCCAAAGATACGTCCTACTTTGTAGAGTGAATTAATTGCTTCAGGTTTTAGGACTCTAGGCTCTGCATATAGTGCTATAGAAAGACTTTCATCTAAATAGTGTGTAACGGGGGAAACTGATTTGAACTGATTTAAACGTTTTGGGCTTCTCTTTAATATACTGTGTGGGGAAATCTGTTTTTGAGACAACAAGACTATTCCTTCACCTTTCTGGTGGACTTCACTAAACTATCAGGACACAGACATTCTGAGAGCATCTAATATCTCAAATGGGAAAGCAGGAGAGATGAATCTTTAAGAAAAAAAATCAACTTTTCTTCAACACATTCTATAATAATGGAAAATTAATTTAAGAAGTTACACAATTTTAGAAAAACTGAAAAATTTAAGCAGCTTCATAACACCCACACACACGATTTTTCATCTTTCAGACTATCATTTTCAGAATGCTACAATTTCACTAGTTTCTGTTATCCTCTGAAGTGGGAAATGTCCAAAATTTTCATATAAAAACCCAAAACATTGACCATTTCTATAAAAATCTCAGCAGCAAAAAACCCATAAGCATTGCTCTTATTCTAATTTTGTTCTGCCTTCTGATTTCAAAGGTGTTCTCCATTTCCAAATAAAAAACCTTAAAATGAACATTGGAGCAAATTTTTGCAGATATTACAGTTATAGAAAAACTATCAGAAATCAGAAAATTCAGAAGTTGAATGTAAAGAAACCTAAATATTCAGAATAAGAAATATAGACAGGATGCAAGCAAATCTCTCTTTATATGTAAGCATGACTTTGATAACAAGGAAAAGTCCCTAAATATGTAGTTCCTGTTTCTGGCTTTGGGTCAGAATCCATTTGGGAAAAGATACTTAGAGGAATTTCAGACTTTTCAGATATTTCAGGAAAGGCAAAATGCCCAAACATAATAACATCCAATAGAAGGTCAATGAGGACAAAGAACTATTGTAGATATGCCATTCTTGTCATTAAATGTCCAATCTTCATCCAAGGATTCTGAGTCTCTGCCAGAGTCTGACTTTCCTGCATAATTTCTCAGCAGTGCTGAGCAAAACTTGAAAACAGACATTCAGAAAGTTTTACATTTAGAAAACAAATAAAAACAATTGCAATATATCTCAATATATTTAAATGAAATTCATGAGTTTTTAATGGGGTACCAAAACTGATATCACTGAAGTTGAAGAAATAGACTATTTGCATAAATATATAGTGGAGTGTTCAGAGACCTGAATTCTAATTCCAAACCCAGTAATGATGTGTACAATTTGTATCAGCCATTTCACCTCTGGCTGTCTGTTATCTCCAGTGAAAAACGAGATAATAATACTTACCCATCTTAGCAAAGTGTTTTGATATCCATAGAGAAAAGAGCTATAAAATTTCAAATTATTGTAGCTAATTAGCAATCATTTATCTTCTAAAAATTAAGACTATCACAGTTTTCATTATAAATTAATTCCTATCTGGAAAATGCTTTAGGCTGAAAGAGGGTATGAACATTTCCGCCTGCATTGATATCTGTGTTCTAGTTAAAGAAATCTATTGCAATGTCCATTGTGCATATTATTGTGATAGCGTTCAAGCACTGTGCCAAAACAAACTTTGAATTTAAAGACTCAGAGGAGGCTCAAGGGGGTAACATGTCTACTTTGGCTGCAGATCGTGGGTTTCATGAGTTGGCTGATCCAGAAAATTTATGTGCAGGTTCACCATGCTGAAAACACACATTTCTCTTGAGTGTTGATTTTCTTTTCCTGTATATCTTTTTTTTGAGACAGATTTCCTAAATCAGAAAGAATTAAGGCTTTTGATACTGAAAACCGAGATAATGGCAAGTAGAACTGGTGTGACAAATCTAGTGGGGAAAAATTAGGTTAGCAGTCAGAATTTTTCTGACAACAGCTGACCAGGGCAGTATATTTTTCCTTCAGTCCTAGTAAATCAAGACACTGATTTGGAACACTGTACCAGATACACATCAGTTCCACCATTTATAAGAACTCAGTCAGGAGTGAATTCCGGTTTTCCTTGTTTCAGTGGCCAGTGCTGCAAACTGTAAATTTCAGCTAAGCTTCATTTTCTTTCAAATTGCCTTTCTCTTAGCTTGTGTTCTCAAAGGCCACAGAATGGAGAAATGTGTTCATTCTTGTATATGCTTTCAGTTATTTCAAAACTAAAATGTTTTTAGCAATTTTGCTCCCACGCAGAATCCTTACATATGGGAGCTTCTCAAAAATTCTCATCTCAGACAATTGTCTTGTTTATTCAAAATATAGCATAATTAAATGAAATGGATGTTCATTTGGTAACATGTAAACAAATTCAGTGAGATGACACCACTTTCTTTCTAGTTTGTCATCCTACACTTTTCATCTTTCCAGGAACAAAGATGTTTAAATGTGTAAGCCTCATAAATGCAGTTCTTGCCTTCATAAACCCTGTGACTGACACTTCAACTGCATAAAATACATCAAATTAAATAATGATCAAAATGCACCCTATAGTTTTACTGCAGAAACAGACATATCTAATAGTTATTTTAAGCTGTCTCTGCCCTACCATTAAGCAAGTGTGCTTAAAAGGCATCACCTATCAGATTTTACATCTACAGAAGAGTGATAATTCTGTCCACTAATCCAGGATATGTAGAAATAGGGAACAGTTAATACTGAACATAACTGCAGTGCTATTAGTACCAGCAACAAGCAAGAGATTAAAAATTCATCTCTACACTGGGCTACTTCTTTAGGATTTTATTTTTTTTGGTTCACCCTAAAATATGCCATTTTTTGTAGAAAAGCTTTGGCCACTGGTGGGCTTTGGAAAAAAAAAAAAAAAAAGACACTTTGTCTTTCTTTCAGGAGAGATTGTCTTATGTGTTACTCCTTTGTCTTTATTCCACATGAAGGAACTCAGTTTGTCCAGGACTTCCAGTCCTGACAGCTCTTAGCACTGCACTGTGACCCTTAAAGGCTACCACACACTGCTCTTTCTCACCAGGGGGTAACACTGGCCTAAAATATGGCTGCAACATTTGGCTGTCATGAGGGGTGTCTGCCAAGAGGAACTGCATACTAATCACCTCTTCCAGGATGAGACATCTTCTTCAAGTCTAGCTCTGCTTTGGATGTGTCAGATTTCTCCCCATCTGCCAAGTCCTGCTCGTTTAACTCACTTTCAAGTACAGTCTCCTGTCTCCTCAGCACTTTTTCCTGAATCTTCCATTTCTTTATAAAAAACAGTAGACCAGTGAAAAACAGACCTTCAGACCACATCAGAGTATATCAGCAATTTACTGGGCTGCTGATGAGCACAAAATGTGCAAGCAAGAGAGTTCTGCAAAATTTTTTTGAGCTTTAAAGTCTTTTAGTGCTTATACACATAAAGAAAAATATCTAAGTGTAAATCAGGCATAGCTAACCAGTGCTCTCTGTTAATCATTATCCATCAGCATTACTACAGAATTAGTAATGAAAGTCAGTTTCAGGCAAGCAACCTAAGATTCCAAGGGAAAAAATTTGGTATGAGAGAATATTGCTGTCTCTTTTACAACAGCTGTAAGACTTAAGAGCAAGGAGAATAAGAGAAGATATCAATTCTCACAACAGGCAATTCTATTAATTATTTACTAGTCAGAGACTGAGACGGCAAGGATAAAGCTACAAAGCTGGATCTAGACACACCGTCTTTACCATAGCCCCATTGTCTCTTTTTCCCCCATCAAAGAGAGAAAAGAAGTAGATGGAGAGCCCTGCTTAGAACCACACTATTGCTGTGTTGCACACATGCAAAATATTTTCTTATAAAATTAGGAGAAATAAAACCCAACTCTAATTTCCAATTTACACCTGAAGTAGTCCTCTCTATGATCCAGACATGATAGCTCTGTCTCATGCAAGCAACCATTTCAAGTCTCTTAAAGTCTACCTTGTGAATAAAGGTTACCAGGTTTTCATTAAGTAGAAACCAGAGCGGGTGACATCACCAGTTACATATTAACTTAGAGCATAAAGGAAAATCATAAAAATGAGTACGGAACACTGCTAGAACCGCAACAGGTCACAAAATTAACTGCCTTGCATGTGGTAAAGAAAACCCAGTTAAGTCCCACACTGCAGATGAAGTACGGGATGTGCTGCAGGACATTCATTTCTGTCTTGCAGCGGGTACCAAAGGGGCAGGCAGGGGACACCCGGCGCTCTCCAGGGGCAGGAGGGGAGGGCGCCTCGGAGGGGCCATGGGGAGGGATCCTGGCAGGGAGGGGCCCCTGGGGGCGCCGTGCGGGTCCATGAGGAGAGGGGATGCCGGGGGAAGCCGCAGGAAACCCGCGGGCCCCCCGAGGGGCGGCGTGGGGCCGAACCGACCCCGACCCTCCCTCCTCCCCGTACCTGGGGCCGGCTCCGCCGCGGCGTTACCGGTCTCCGGGCAACGGGAGCCGCGGGGCGCCCCGGGAGCCGCCGTCCGGCGGGGCGGGCCCGGCGGCGGCAGCGGGCGAATTAGAGGGGCCGGTGGGTGTTTTAACTTCGGGTTGGTTTGTTTGTGGTTTGCTTTTAAAGTAACCTCTGTTTTGGCCGCGGCTGCGGTCTTTCCAAAGCCCGGAGGAATTCCCCAAACGTTCCTCCTGCCCGCAGGACGAGGCGTGCGCTCCCCTGCGCCCCCGGGGTTGGGAGGCGCTGCCCCGGGCGAAGATCCGTGCCCGTAACTTCCCGTACACCTGTGTGCGCATTACGTGTATTTTTTTAAATTTTATTTTATATTTATGTAATAAATATACACTGTGTAATATATCTTTATATTATACATATATGTAAAGCAGTTTCTGAAGCTGGCGGCGGGTGTTTTGCCTGGCTTTGCGGAGCCGGGCGCAGGTAGGGAGGGAGGGGACTGCAGCCGGCGGCAGCGCCCGGCCCAGGGACAGGTGCCACGGAAGGGGAGGGACAGTGGGCGCGACGTCCCCGGGCGGCGGCGGAGGAGGAGGAGGAGGAGGAGGAGGAGGATTGCGCGCCATGGCCCCGCACGGGCGCTGCCGGTGGGCGCTGGTCCTGGCCTGGCTGCCGGCCGGTGAGTGGGGCCGTGGGGTCCCGGCCCCCGCCGGGGTCCCGCCCCAGCCGGGGACACCCCCGCGGCACCGGGCGGGGCCCCGGGCGGCGCCCTCGGGGTTCGCCCAGGGTTAAGGCGGTGCGGGGTCGCGGGGAGCGGCGGCGGCACCGCGGCGAAGGGAAGGGGCGGCCAGGGCCGGGCGAACATCGTTCCCCCCGGGTGCCCTTCCCGGGGCTCTCCCGAGCTCGGTGCGAAGCCATGCGGAGGGGGGGTTCGCTGTCCCAAAGGTGCGGCTGGGCGCTCTCCTAGGAGGAAGTGACCGCCTGCTTCCTGGCAGCCTCCAGTATCGGTCGCGTGCGGCTGGCCCGGCTGGGACCTGGGAGCAGGGCGCGGGCACGGAGGGGTCGGTCCCCCTTTGCCCACCCCAGGCTTTGCTGCTGGCTCAGCCTGTTTGGGGATCGGGGAAACCGCAGTGCTTCCTCACCCGTGGGGACGAGCCTGTGGGGAACGGGAGCTCACCTCCGTGTCCAGAGGCGGCCTCCAGCAAGCAGACTTATTTCTGCCAAGTTTTGCGGGTTGCCTGACAGCTTCCAACCTCCAGTTGAAAATAAAATTATCGGTTTGCTTCTTGGATGCCTGGGTCTTGGCGGGTGATCTGGCTTTAAGTGCTGAAGTTCAGTTTTTCACAGAGAATGAGTCAAAGAAGAAAAAAAGTGTGGAGAGATGCTTGTCTGTTGTCTTGCTTGACAGCCATATTCCTGAGCGATGCTCTAACCAAACCTTGGCTTCACTGGCACTGAAGGTTCATGTCTTCACTGCAAAGCCATAGGCCTGAGGTAGCCATGCCTTACTAGGTTGGTCGTGTCCAGATTTGTTCTTCCCTGCCAGGATAAGAAGGATAGCAACCTGCAGTGGAGTAATGCAGTCCAAGTTTAGGAACCAGCCTTAATTTTCACAACTTTTCTGTTTTCTTGGAGGAGATTAATGTGAAACATCAGACATGCAGAGACATCTGACTCCAGTGGAAACAGCAGGTTTTCAATCTCCTTAGAAAATAAGGAACTTACCTTTCAATTCTGACTCTTTTGCAGAACAGAGGTAATGAGGAAGGATCCCCTCCATAAAAAGATTTGGTTTCTGTCAGTGAAAAGCACATAGTGATTTTGAGTGTTTTACTCTTGCCAGAGAGATCCTGTTGTAGGAAACCCATGGAAAATGTTCTGTTCCCATGAGACAAGTCAGAATTCATATGAGGTTTCATTTGATTGACCCTGAGATCAATGTTTTGCTAGTCTTGAGAGTTTGAAGTTTGGATTGGTTTATTGTGATTTTCTGAATTAAGATTCCATGAGTCAACTAGTTCACAATGAAAGCTGAAGCAAGATGTGTTGAACTACAGTGCTTTTAAATAAGAGCAACTGTAACCATCTGTCTGCAGCCTGGACCTTGCTTTGCTACAGCATTGTAAAAACTTGTTTTTCCTAGAGGTTTGCACAGCTGCTGGTATTTCGGTGTTTAAGTGAGCCTTGGATTCAGGGTTTGCCCTGGTCCTCTCTACGTTTGTGTGGTATTTTTAAGGCAAATTATTTCACTCTGCCTGTGCTTTCAATTGGCTGACCAGGAGTCCATTTCAAACCAGAAACTGAGCAAGTACTGCATTGACAACACCCTACTGCAGAACTACTTGCTGAGGCAGCGTTGCACCTCTGCAGCGTGTTTTTCACCACGTGGAAACTGTGTAAACTTGTATTTGCCTGGAACGTAGTGCGGAGGTCCAGCCTAAGAGGACACTGAATGATGCTTGACAAAGAATGATGTTTGCAGCTGTGATCCAGATGTTAGTACACAGTATTAGCAACTTGTTCCCTTGCTCTCATCCTGAAAACATAGAGTAGAGGGAAAAGTGTTGGTTAATGGAGACCTGTTCAGTTGGTACCTTCAAGGCCTCCCCATTCCCTTCCCGCCTTTCCTGCTGTCATGCTTCCCAGTTAAGAAGCAACTAGCACAACACTGCAATCACTGCCCATGTTCTCTGGCATGTATTCAGACAGGGCATCCCACACTTGCTCCGCACTGTTTGTACTCCCTTATCAAAGGGAACTGGTGATAACTTTGCTATTGTTAATGACAAGCACAAGTTACTGTATTATCAAAGTTTAAATAAGATAGAAATGTCTCTGGAGTATGGCTAAAATAAAGCATAGATTATGAGAAACTTTGTAAAACCCTCCTCAGTGTGTGCAGCTCCTTAGATAGAAAATGCTGTGGAGGTTGTTAGGAAGAGTTCTAAGATACATAACAATAGCTTCATTAAAAAGGAAAAAAAGGGTAACTGATGTGTGCTATTCTGAAGTTGTGATAAACAAATTAAGTTTAACTACAGTGCTACAGGATGAAAGCTGTATTTTCTTAATCCTGGTCACCACTAGGTAACGTTCTGATGACTGTCTTAGTGAGACCTTGATAAAATTAACTTGGTTTTTATATGAACAGGTGATGCTGCAGAACCTTTCTGGTTAGGATTAAAAGCCAAGACAGTCCCATCCCGTGTGCTTCTTCTGGGCCCAACAAATTATCTTCCTCAGCTTGGAGGGACAGTTTTCTCCATGTAGAAAAAGAACACGGAGTGATTTGCCGCATAATGGCTATTCATAGTTGCTTTTGGAAAAAATAATTCAGTCCATAGGGTAGGCCAAAGAAGCTGCCTTCAAGGAAAGATGGGACTCACATTCTAACCAGGGTACGTAACCCTTAATATCTTCACCAGAGGGGCTGGAAGGTCTGTAGGTGCAGGTCCTGGATGAGGCTGAAGGAGATGTGCTTCAATTGCTGGTCTGGTGCAGAATGCATGGTGTGATGTGAGGTCCGAGTCTGTGGGCTGATGGCCTTCTCTGTTCTTGTTTGCAGGTTGCCTCTCCCTCCTGGTGACAGTGCAGGATACTGAGCGTTACACCACCTTATTTGCCAGTATCATCCTTAGGTGTGACTACAGCACCTCAGCTCAGCTGCAGGACGTGGTGGTGACCTGGCGCTTCAAATCCTTCTGCAAGGACCCCATCTTTGACTACTACTCAGCCTGTAAGTGTTAAGCTTGTTCTCCAAGGAATCCCTCTTCAAGTGGAAAGGAAGGGGAAGGTGGATTTACTGGGTAATACAGGCTTTGACCCCTTCCTACTCACAAACCAGGTGGTGGTATTTCCCAGCGCTCCAAGGAAAAATAGGTCATGTCTGTGATTTGCCTTGAAATGTCAAGGACTTACGATATGAGATTGTAGAGAGGCCAAAGAACTTCATTTGTCCTCCTTGTCATCAACTCAGAAGGCAGAGCAGGTCAGCCATGTTTGACACAAGTCAATTTTGGCAGCCCTGTTTTATGCTTCTACACATTTGAAAGCAAGGGCCCTGCAACAAGTTGACTTTATGATTCTATGGGGGACCCCATGGTTGGAGATAGATACCTGTGACCAGATGTTACTGATCTTAGGAAGTAGAAGAAACACGTGCATTTGGGAGGGTAGAAAGACTTCTAAGTAATAACATTTAGTACTGGTGGGAGCACTTCATGTGCAGACACCCTGGTGTGGGCAGCCTTAATTCAAGAGTGTTTAATATGGTATGCAAACTGCATTCCAGGATGCACCAAACACTGTGTAACCAGCTGGCCAAAAGAGGTGATAATCCCACTATATTTAGTGTTGGTGTGGCCTCACCTTGAGTATTGTATGCAGTTCTATGTCCTAGAATTTAAGGATATTAAGGTACTTGAATGAATCCAGGAGAGGGCAACAAAGCTGGTGAAAGGGCTGGAACGCATGTCCTGTGAGGAGCAGCTGAGGACTTTGGGCTTATCTAGTTCAGAACAAAAGAGGCTGAGGGGCGATTTCATTGCTCTCTACAGCTTCTTGAGGAGGGAAAGTGGAAACGGAAGTGCTGTCTCTTCTCCCTGATATCCAGTGATGGGATGTGTGGGAATGGTCCAAAGCTACATCAGAAGTTCAGACTGCACTCCAGGGAGCATTTCTTTAATGAGAAGGTGGTCAGACACTGCAACAGGCTTCCTAGAGAGGTGGTGAATGCCCCAAGCCTGTCAGTGTTTAAAAGGCATTTTGACAGTGCCCTTAATAATATACTTTTAATAATAATATAGTTTTGCTCAACCCTGAAGTGATTGTATAGTTGGACTAGATGACCTTTGTAGGTCCCTTCCAACTGAACTGTTCTGTTCTATTCTATTCTATTCTATTCTATTCTATTCTATTCTATTCTATTCTATTCTATTCTATTCTATTCTATTCTATTCTATCCTATTCTATCCTATTCTATTCTTTCATAAACCCTGCAGTATGTTTAAGTGACCTCAGCTTAACTGTACACTTAGGACTGAGCTCAGAGTGGGTGTCTTGGTGCCCAAACTCTCCTTTATGCAGCCTGGATGGGTTAGATAAGCATATTACCAAGTGCTCTACAGCCTAGTCCACAAGCAGGCAGGTCCCTGGTTCAGCTAGTCCCAGCATAACGTGAGTGCTTTTAGCCCAGGCTCAAGCTATTAGGCCCCAACAGTGACAGAAAGTGTGAAGGTCATGGTGTCTGCTTAGTTGGGTCTGCTCTTCATCCTCCGTGGTAGGTACAGCAGTGGAAGAGACTTTGACAAGCTTTGTTCTCTCCTCTCTTCATTGCAAGTCCTTTGCAGACAATGCTGACTGAATCAGTTGTCTCCCCAACTCTCAGCTCCCAAACACCTGGCAATTCAATGTTTATATTGTGAGTCTGTCACAAGAGTATTGCACAGAAATTGCCTCTAGTCCTCCATTAATTCTCTTGGATGTCTCTACACTTAATCCTTAGCCGGAATCAAATGATGGATTATTTTCTGTCTTTATAAGATTCACAACATCTAATGGGATACAGGAGGGAAAGAGGGACAATCCTTTTCATGTATATCTGGAGGTTTTGTTTGGTAAATAAACACACTTTTCTTTTAGTACTTCCAGTACTCCTTGGTGTTTTATGACTTTTTTCCAGTTTATCTTCATGCTGGGAGCTGCCCTCCAGCCTACCACCATGAGCTTCTTTCTGTTGCTGTTCTTTCAGTTGTGAGAACAGAGGGATCTCCTCTGCAGCTCCTGCATTCTCAAAATCTCTGCCATTCCTGTGGCTCTACCTCTGTTTGTTTTTGAGTACTTCAAAGTGATTTGTCCTTGCTGGTTTGAAGCCACGCTTTGTATTATTGAACTAAAGCAAATGCACACACACACGCTCGAGAGTTTCTGTGCTGCTCACAGGGAGATAGAAATTGGTCCTTTGAAATAACTTTTGGCATCTTATTTGCTGCTGTGTGTTTGTAGCCTACCAGGCTGGTTTAGCCCTTGGCCAGGACCCGTCTGACGATTGCAACGACAGCCAGCGAAAGGTGCGCATTGTCATCCAGAAATACGGGCAGAAGGACCCCGTGCTGGGCATCGACTACCAGCAACGGAAGATCACCATCCAGAACAGTAAGTGACTCAACCTCCCAGGCAGGCACTGAACTCAGTAACTGTACAATATCTGGGTCTGCTAAGTGACGAGAGGCATAAACATTGCTAATGTAGTCTGTAGCTTACACATTCCATGAGGTGGAAATGGAATAAGAGCTGTGAAGAGCCCTGTCCCTGGTTGGCCTGAGGGTGTCGAAGACACTACAAGCTAAGGCTGAGATGGGGATGCCTGAGCATTTTGCTGAAAAGCACAAAAGCTGAGGAGCCCAGAGGCTAGAAAACAGTTCATTCTTCTAAGAAGTACTGTGTAATTGTTCAGGTGTATTATATGCTCCCTGCTGTTCCTTGTTGCTCCTGCCAGATGAGCTATTGGGATGGCTTGCCTAAGAGGGACAGTGAACTGTGTTCCAGAACCAGTAGAGCTGGCAATTGGCAGCAGCTGGTGTCTGTTAACATTCACTACCCAGCAGCATGCTGGATATTTCATTCCACACAGAATTAGTACTGCTTCTAAGCAGTGTTGCCTTCTAGCAACACAGGAAAAAGGGACTGGCAGTGAGTGTTGTCTATAGGAATTCTCAGTGGACTGAAATGTGGTTGTTTGAAGGTGATGGCTATGCTTGGGACGAGGGGAGATGCAGTACTCCGTGTTGCCTGCAGGCAGAGGTTTTGACTGGGGCCTGAAAGTAGTGTCTGTCAGTCCCAAATAGCCCACTGACCTCTCAGTCCCTCTCCCGCAGGAGCAGACCTTGTCATCAGTGAGGTCATGTGGTGGGACCACGGCGTGTACTACTGCACTGTGGAAGCACAAGGAGATACATCAGGTGATGCGGACAAAGAAGTGAAGCTGATTGTTCTCCGTAAGTGCCTGTGGTTTGTTGCCTGGGTGGCAAGGTATCTCCTGTTCTCTTCTTCCCCACCCCAAGACATCTCCAGCAGTGGAGAGGTGCTCAGTAACTTACCACAGCCAGATACATCAGGATCAATCCTTTTTCTCTCTCCCTTTTTTCCCCACAGACTGGCTCACAGTACTCCTCATCATTCTCGGTGGCCTCCTTCTCCTTCTGCTGATTGGAATATGCTGGTGCCAGTGCTGCCCCCAGTATTGCTGCTGCCACGTCCAGTGTGGCTGCTGTCCAACCCGGTGCTGCTGTAACCAGGAAGGTGAGGTTCAACCATAAATGTGCATCCGTTTATGGCTTTTGTCAATACAAAATACTAGGAGCTTGCTAAGCTCCACGTTCTCCCTTCTGCTCAGCATCCATATAAACTGAAACATTTCTGTGTCCAGTGTGACCTCCAGGACCAGCTTATCAGAATTTAGAGGAGGGGAGCTGAGATACATAGCACCCACCTTGCTCTTCTATGTCCCACTTTCAGAAGTTCCTCCTCACTCACACCTTGTTACCAGCTTCTCTCCTGTCATCCAGCTCCCTTGTATGAGTAGCTCAGGACTTTTCTTCTCTGTCTTGTGATTCATTTGCCTGTGCCTGTGAGGAAGGCAAGCAATTTGCCTTTGTACTACTCTCCAAACTAGCCTGACCTTCAAGTATGTTGCTCCAAGAGGAATTATGTAAAAATTGGCATTTTCTATCTTCACGTTTTTTTCAGAGCTGCTCCCTCCACAAGAAAAAGGTTTTATTTGTTTTTCTTGGGGGAAGGAAGTAAGAAAAAAGAAGAGAAAAATGGTCTCTCTTGGTGCTCAACTGTACAAGTGCATTTTTGAGTTTTTGAGGGTCAAAAGAAACTTTGTTGTGTTTGTTTTTAGCAGCAAAAAAGTTTCTGCAGCCAGATCTGTTTTTTTCAATAAGGCTGCCATCCGAATTTTGGCTGCTAAAGTCACATAACCTCTGCAGCCCTGTAAATGAAAGTTAGTTAGCAACATGGGGGACTAGCCCCTCTGCAGCTTACACAGTCTGACAGGAACAAAATACAACAAATAAGTTTATTTATCATTGAAATCGCCAGATTCTTCCCCACATGGTACAAGGAGAGGATTTATGAACAAGGAGCTGGGTTCCTGGTTTCTCGTTAACTTCAAAAGAGCTATTTGGTATCAGTTGGGTGTAAGCTGTAAGAGTTTTAGGCTTAAGCCTAATTTGCTTAGCTCTTACCAAGAGAGAACAGAACATCCCTCTTATGCTAAAAACAAAACAAAACACTTTTGGGGGCTTTACAAGTTGTCAAGTGAAATGTGTAGTGTTAAGGAGGCTGTGGAAATTTGGCAGAAAAATTAGTTTCTGTGAAGGGAGAGAGAGGTGGTGGAGATGAAAGACTCACACCTCCAGAATTCCTGGTTCTCAACAAAAAAGGGATTCAGAATTTGTGTGAGCTCCTTTCTGTTTTTCTGTGCAGTAGATTATAGCTCATTCTTGACTGCTGCTGTTATTTCCTGCCTCCTGTTGAGGAGGAATTCTTGCAGGGTTCCCAGAACCTCTCCTTGTTCATGAGAGAAGGTACAGACAAGACCAGCCTCCTTGACTGGCTCCTGGGTTCTCTGGCTGTAATTTCCATCCCAGCTGCCTGCCCTCTTTATCCGCTTTGCTGAGGGTCCTTGTGCCTGCACCCCTCCTCTAACACACCTTCACTTCATCCTGCCTTTGACTTACTTTTTTTCACTGCAAAAAATGAACTGCAGGCCTTAAAAAACACGAGAAGATAGATTCAGGGAACGTCTTAAAAACAGTCCTGAGGAATAACAGTTCCATACAGCTGAAGAGAAGGCAGAAATCCTCACCTCCTTTACGATTACAGTGCAAGCCGAATGTGTTTCTTCCCAGTTGTTGGCCACTAGAGGACAGCCTAGATCTGCTGAACAGTCACAGATGCCATTGAGGCAAGGTAATCCTGCGGCTGTGAATCACTGCACTAAGTACCGTGGTTTTGAACCTAGCAATAAAAGAAGTGCATTGTTGGAGTCATTCAGGATTGGTCTACCGAAATATTAAACATGCCCCAGGAGCAAGCCAATTACATTCCCCATGGAAAGCTCTGAGAAAAGCCCATCAGGGTAAATATATGTATGACCTCCTTCTGCTGCCATTAGTTCCTTTTCTTCTGTGGACTTCTAATAATGAATCAGTGTAAAATAGGATATGCTTGCACCTGGGTCTGACTAGGTTGGAAAATATTTTTTTTTTATAATTGGATAATTGGCTCATCAGCTGTAAGGTCTGTCAAAGGTGAAGAACAGCCTTTCTTAGCAGGGAATAAGTGAAGGGAACAACACAACAATCTGCCAAAGTTTTACAGCAGGTATGAGTTTTGGAATTAGGGTGAATCTGACCTTAAATAAATATGTTCAGTTTACAGAGATCTAACTTTACTTCCATTTTGCAGGTGAGGAACCAGAATATATATCAGATTCAAACTGTAAAGCAAAGTATCTGGGTAAGGAAGAAAGTCTAAAAGTAGTGAAGGAAATCCATTTGTTCAGCTGTAGGAAGAGATCAGATGACTTTGGTCCTAGTGACTGCCTTCATACCTTAAGGGGGAGAACCCTAAGTAGGTATTCCCACAGCTGCTGGACCTCTGCTCCTCAGGGAAAGACCATGGTCAAAACCCAGGGACGTGCACTCAGCAGGTTCTAGGACATTCTCAAGGTGATAACTCTTGAGGTATTCTCAAGGAGGAATGAGAGAGGGAAAGATAAGACCCTTCTGTTCTTTTTATGCTTCATCTTCTTTCTCTCTTTCTCTAAGTTTGAAACCTAAACTGGAGGGAAATCTCTTGGGACAAAAAAAAAAAAAAAAAAAAAGAAAGTGAATCAAGTTTGACATAAAGTCCTTGAAAGCTGCTACCCCAGGCCACAGAGCTTTGAAGATATATCAGAGTAAAGCTTTGTAGTTCTTTCTGGTTGGAGACAGACTGAGGAGGGAGTCTGAAGTGGAGAATGAAGTGGAACTGCATAACCTGTGGGGAAAGGGTAGGATGAGTTGAGAGGCATGGTCAGTCATTGTTTTGCTCCAAGTGGTGCTCTGTATAAATTCAGAGAAACAGCTAAAGGAGGACATGTTTAATAACTGGAGTGCTACCTGAATTGGAAAGCTCAGTCCCAGAGAACATGCAGTCTAAATGCTGCCTGCTACTATGAACCCAGGGGACAGAATTAATTGGAGCTTAGCTGTAGCCTGGTTTCTTAAAGAAGCAAATCTTTTGCAGTCAACCTGTCTGTCTATCCCCTATCTCTTTCCCTCCAATAGCTTTTAATTTCATCAGCCAGCTTCAGCCAGATTTATCAGAGGAGTAAAAGTCTCAAAGGCAATTATGTTCCTATCTGTTTCCTGAACTGTATAGCCAAGAATGTTGTGTTCATGCCTGACCAGAGATGAGGCTGCAGTAAAAGCCTATCACTTCTGAAACTCCAGGGAAGCCATATGAGAGAAATTTTGCACAGGCCCTGTTGCAGAAAGGCTTTACGCAGTAATGACAGACAAACCAGGCTTTGGTCTGGGACTTGCAGAATTTGCTTGCTCGTAAACCTAAGTTTTGAGGTAGAAGTAAGTTTCTGTAAGGTGTTTTTAGGTATTCCTCCAAAAGAAGGAGTGACAAGCTATGGTTTTGAAGGCAGGAATGGTGAGGTTGTCTATGTAGAGCAGGTGAGATGGAAATGCTAAAAAAAGTGAGTAGAGCCTGACCCCAGGAGTAGGGGTCTGGAGATGGTGGTGGAAAACCAGTGAGGAAGAGACGTTTCCACTGAGTTTGCTCTTTCAGCACACTGGACATTGCTGTTGAAAACTGGAAATTTAGTTTGTTCGCAAGTTTAATCACACTGTCCTAAGGGATTTAATTTTAGCAATCATGCTGAGGTAAATTCTACAGAGAGACTAGAAAAGGAGAAGCTGGACAGTGCACCTCTGAGTGCCCTATTTGTGGAACAGAGAGGAAATGATGGAGTATAGAGTGGAAAATATGATCTGAACAAAACCCACATGAAAGTGGCAAAGAAAGCTCTTGTTTAGCTGTAAATCAAAGCTGAAAGGGGGAAGGACCAATGATGAGCTGAAAAAGTTTTGAGAGAGAGAAAACTGTGGTATGTCTTTCTGTATGAAACATTATTTCATGCCTTTCCACAGCTATACTCATAATGACAGAGCCGGTAGGAGTCTTACACCTGGTAGTGCTGCATACTTAATCACAGTGTTATTTGTTCCCAGTTGCTGGGACTGGCCTCTGAATGTTAGGCAGTAACCCTTGTCTTCTGTTTCAGGTATCTTTTCGAAGATGTACAACTTCATATTGGAATTTCCCGTGTTCTGTTTTACCTTTGTCATAGGGTGGAGAGAGATTTTCATTTTGTGAATTTCCTGTATCCAAAGACTACAGCCTAACAAGCCAAATAGCATTTGATCTGCAAGCTGTGCTCTCTGGATAGCTTCAGTAAGCTCTCTTGTTTTACAGTACTAGAACGGCATCGGTTCATAAAGCGGGCTCAGGCACTTGCACCTTGGATATCACCCAACATGTTCTACGGAGGTGGTGACAGGAACTCAAAACTTTCCTCTTACCAGCTGAACCCTCTACTGCAACAAGGTAAGACCACGGGCATCATTTCAGAGGGAAATCAGGATGAGAACCAGGTAGCTTTTTAGGGAAGTTCAACATTGAGGCTTTAGTCTCTCTAATACAAAAGAGAGATGTTTCTAGCATGGTTGCACGTCCGAGCATAACAGCTCTGCTACATCTGCAGTGTACTGTAGACTTGCCTGGGTGGATAAATACAGCCTGTTCATCTTAAGTGTCTTGCTGGGCTCAGTGCTGGGTGAAGTAGTTTAGTGCTAACTAAGGTATATCTGTGCTACACCCCAGTGACTGCAGGGTAAATATACCCAGCTTATCTTGCTTTGTGTGGCAGAGGAGGGTACTGTCTCTTTGTTCTGCTGTGCTGGTCACGGTCAACTCCTTATAACCAAAACTGACATGACAAGTGAGGTGCAATTTGTTTGAGTTCTTATCAACTCTCTAGTCTTAAATGATTAAGGGCAAACTGCCTTCTGTGACATAGATCTACCCTGCATGCAGCAAAAAATGAAAGACTCTTTAATGAAGCAGGAAGAATTTTAACAGTTGTTCTGCCCCAAAATCACTTGTGTAGTGGAATTTATTTGTAACTTTAATGGAGCAGAGAAGTCTCTGAAGTCTTAGAGAAATAATTAAATAACTTACTACCAGTAATATTATTTAATCACCCAAGGAAACCAGAGGAATTCAACATAATGGCTTCTCAAAAATATATAAGGTATTTTTTATCTGAAATTAGCTTTTCATCAGTGTGCTGTAGTCACAGATTTACTCTGTGTCTGATGAGTTTTATCTGTTGTTTGAAGAAACCATTTGCAAACATCTTAAATGCTAGATTCAAGATGTTTCAGTATATACTTCTTTAGCCCACTAGTTAAACCTACAGTACCATTTTTCCTAGCCAGGGCACCAGTTTTCCTTAGAAAGGTCCAGTGGCTGAGCCACCATGATTTAATACACAATACGCTGACTCTTCTTAAGGAAATGCAGCTACCAGTTACTACTCTCTGCACCTTACATTGTTTGGTCTGGCTGTGCTGGCTGTGGTGCTTGAGAATCATGCAGCTCTTGCAGTGAGGAGCAGCAGGAGGAGAGAAGGGACTCAGCCAGGCTTCTGAGTGCAGAAGGGAGTGCTCTTCATTCCCTCTTGACTTGCTGCATTCTCCTGTGCTTTTATCCTTAGATGTGTCTCTGCAGAACAGTCTTCCACTGGTGCAGCCACAAGCTCAGCTTTCCCATGGCAATGGTGTTTTGGACTATCTGGAGTCTGAAATCCAAAACCTCAATATGTCACAGCTCCAGCCACCCTCCCACCAGCGACAGGCTGTGCAGCCCAGCCTGCTGTCCTCCCTGGGCTCCGACATCCTGCCGCCTCCTCTCGCTGATCACGTCTCCTCCATCCATGGGAGCAGCAACTCCTCACGGCCACAAAGAGCCACCCGCACCCCCGGACCCTGGGACTCTGCAGCAGAGGACAGAAGGGAAAACCGGAGGTGGCCCGTGCCTTCCAGTGGGGGTTCTCATTCCAGCTACAATCAGGACATCTGGGACAGGCAGCGAGAGGATCGTCCTCAGAGGCAGAGGACAGGCGGCTACAATGGCAGGCCACAGTACTCCAGACAGGATGTGTCACCCCCACGCCAAGCTGAGAGGGGCAAGAGCAGCAGCAGCAGCAGTTTCTATCCAGAGGAGGCCAAGGAGCGCTCCAGTCACCATCGTGGCAGGAGACAGGAGCCCTCAGGGAGGCGAGAATATGAGAACCACGCTGGGAGGAGCAGTAACTCAGGCCAGCGGCGGCACAGCTACTCCCCCCCTTCTCGCAGGGGGTCGTGGAGCTCCTCAGAGGAGCCGGTCCGTGTCCCAGCGACAAACCGCAGGCGGAGGAACCGGTCTCGGGAATGGCCGGAAGATAAACCCCCCAGTTATCGCTCCTTAGAAATCATCCCGAGTCAGGACAAGAAGCACAAAAGCAACGCAGGGACGCGCTCGGTGAGTCAACTGCCTTTTTGCCTTCCCACCTAAGGAAAAAGTTGGGTTTTGGGAAGTGAGAGTAAATGTTTTGTATTTTCTATAGCCTGTTGTGTTGCAAACAGAGGCCAAGGAGCAGGGGATGCTCTCTGGAGCTTGGTTTTGAAGAGGTTGCTGAGTTCTCTGCCTTGTGACATGTGTTGCATGGCTGTAGAAGTTGGCCCCTACAGGGTGATATGTTATACCCTCTCACTTTCGGGGTTCTATGTATATGTTGGTGTTAAAATAGCTGTTGTCTGGCACTGACCGGGGAGAAAGCACTTCCAGACTAGGCAGTAGTACTGAGTTCCCCTCTGCAACCATCTCTGGAGTTGGTTTACTTCTGATTTATTTTACAATGTGCATGATTCTCCTATTATCTATCTTTAACATTTAATTTTTACTGTATCTTGGTGATATTTTTAAGATGATTCATATCCATCCGGGTAAGATGCCTAAAGCTACATGAAATAGGCTTTCGGGTAGCATGGATGAGAAATGTGTCATTTTCCAGGCCAGGTGAAAGAGGATGACTCTCTTCTTGGAACCTCTGAGAACTGAGCATGCATTATATGGGCAGTGAACAGCTCTTGTTTACAGCCCATCTTATCATTTCACACTAGGACTAGATTTTAGGTGGCAACCTACATATGAAAAACTTCGTATCCAAATGCTAGTCTCCAAGTTAGACAGTGTATTCCCCCTTAAAAAAATGGAGATTCTTTTAAATAAAAAAATGTTAAGTGTTCCTTATCGCATATATGCAGAGTTTTACCAGGTGGGAGTCTTCTGAAGGGGCTGTATTTGCACATTTTCACTTCTGTGTTTTGGAAAGAAGCACAATTCAAGTTCCAGCTGGGATGTGTGTATGTATGAATGGGGTTTTTTATGGTGTTCAGAGCAGGTAGGAAGACATATGATTTCTGTTCATCATTCCTTGTTCCTGAATCTTTTATTTTCTCTTGCAGGACAGAGCAAGTTCCCACAGTGGAAAAAGCATAATCATTTAATGTCAGTACTGAAAGAACTACGATTCCCACTGGACTACTCTTAGTTTTTTACTATGTAGGTTGGGATGGCTGCTTTTGATTGAACAGACAACCAGCAATAAAACAGATAAAGCAGCTTCTCCTTAGATTTGCAACTCTGAAGAATCTATGACTCATGCCCATGAAAGCCATGCATAACCCATTTTTATTCTCGCTGTGTTTGGAAACACAAGTTTGCAATAGGCTGTGGTTCACTTCTATTGGAAACAGCAGATTTTTTTAAAGTAAATAGTGTATTTCCAGTGTGTAAAGAGAGATACCAGTTCTCTTTGTGAAGTGCACTGGCACTCCAAGGAGCCCAGTCTGTAGAATGCTGGTCCTTTGCACACCAGTTACCAGAGAAAGGCTTCAATGTTCACCGAGTTGTAAAGTCACAAGACAGTAGAATAATTTCGATTGGAAGGGGCCTCTGGAGGTCATCTGATCCAGTCCCCTGGGAGTCTGGTGTGGGGAGGCACAGCATCTTCTTTCTAAGGCCCTTTGTTGTGCTTCAGAATGTGTAATGTTTGTTGCTTCTGCCTGGCTGCTCAGCATAGTTGGGGCAGTTGCTTCCTTTTGTCCCCACTAAGCCTCTCTCCCAAACAGGAGGATCACAGTGTCGGAAGGATGTTCACTGCCTTAAGATCTTGCTAACATGTCTGCAAATTGCCAGGTTATCCACCCTTTACTGACTGAAACAACCTGGCCTACTTTAAGCTTAGACCTTAGTGCCTTAAAAGATACTTGTTCTAGCCTTCCATTGAGACTTGAATTTATTTGTAACTTAAAAGGCTAAATTTACCAAGGTTTGGCCTTCTCTTCAGGGACTCAGTAAAGTATGACTGCTCTCCCTTGCACCATGGACAGAATTTCCCTCAACACGAGGAAGCACAGTTTTGGTGAATATATCCTTCCTAAGCCAAGTACTCTTTTCCATGCATTTTATATTCTCCCTTTGCTCTCTATACCATGTATCATATACATGGGGTGGGATAAAAGGCTCTGAAGAACTCTTACAGTTGCCATTTTTACTGTTGTCTGTGATCTTTACCCTGACACTTATACAATGCTGCATGTGTGGTGCATCTGATGTGTAGCTAGATTGTAGGGTTCCCTCATCTCTCACCTTGCAACTAGAACACAGAATTTCTCTATGCTCTGAGACCAGTTGTGAAGGAGAAGAACTTGCCGTTTCTCCTTGATGTGATTAATCCACTGTTTTAATTTAAAATGTGCCCGAGAAAGAAAAGCTCTCTGGATGCTGGCTGCTTCCACAGGAAACTGGCTTGCCAGAGGCACTTCTTGGATTCAAGAGACTCAACGGTTGGCAAGGAGCTTTTGGAGAATCTTGTGAATTATTTTGTAACCCAGAGGCACTGGAGATTGGCCAGTACCAATGACTGTCTTGCCTAGTTCATTTCCCAGCCAGTGCCTCATGGGACACTTGCTACTGTTTGTTCTTTAATGTCCTAATTACTGATGTGCTTATGCTTTCCCTTGGAAGACTGACTTGGAGAGACTTTCATTTTGTCCACCTCCTGTTTTTCTTTTCTTTGGACAATGATGGGAAGCATCACACTTCATGCAAATGGTCCTAGTTGGATACCCAGTGCAGTTGCTGGTTGACCAAAGGCTACTACAGAGAGTGCTCATCTTCCTACAGTTTCTTGGCTGAAAGTACTTACTCCTAATTTCTGCCTCTGGAGATAAAACAGGACCAACTAGCTTCTCTGGTTGACTTTTTTTCAGAACCAGAGGCCTACTTTTTGAAGAGAGAGGGTCTCTTTGCTAGCAGTTGCTGGCTATCACAAAAAAAGAGCTAAAAGACTAACTCCAAAGTTTGAATTTAAGAAAGGAGGGCTGTGTTAAGCCTAATACTTGTCTGCATTAGACCCAAACTGAACAATGTGAATTGACCCGTAAGTCACATTTGAAATATAGGGAATTAAGTGTGTTTGCAGAACTTGCAAAGCCAGTATCACTCTTGGATCTGTTCCCCAGCCACTGGCTGTGAATTATTTTTATTCTTATTTTATGACCTGCTGAAGATTTTATGAACCCCCTCTTCTATAATGGACTAGTATTTTTATTAGTTAAGAGGAGTTTATGATGACTGCAATGACAGAAAATAATATGAGGCACCTTCTTTCAAAACTAGCATCGAGTTCTGACTTTAGCTTTGCCCTCTGCTGACTTTTAGCAGATAGCTGGGACCCTGCAGATTCTACCCGTGGAAGTTGAATTGGTAACTTGGAATTTGACTCTCTCCTTGTGCTTCATAGTTTCATGCAACATACAGGAGAACTTTTTCCTGTCATTTCAACCAAGCCCAAATGTCCAGGTTTCAGGGAAGGGCTGCCTCTTTCTCTGTCAAAGAGTAGAGGCTACTTGAGACATAAGGGGAGATCCCAATATGGTAGCATGGAAGGAGTTCACTTTCATTGACATTCAAGTGTGTATAAACCAACATATGTGCAGCAAGTTTTCCCAAGAGCAAGAACCCCCTCACACTGCAAGAAAACCCAGATGACTCTCTGTTAACAGGAGCAGCTGTTGAAGCTTGCTGCTGTAGTATTAGCACACTGACTGCAGAGGCTGTGCTTTTTTATCTACATCCTATGAAGGAGCCCTCCATCTTTATTTGTTCCTCTAGTCTGCATAATTGAGCTAGGGTGACTAATTGCAGGTTGTGTGAACACATTTTGTGCTGTGTGAAGTCTGAAGCGTTTTATCTTTATCATTCTTGATATCATCTTCAGTCACTTCATTCATATTTGTAGAAACATTAAGCAAAACTCTTCAGGAAAAAGTGATTGTATCTGAGTGTTAATTCTGTAATTTCTTAAATTGCGACAGAAGTGGATTAAGTTATCCAGCAGGGAAGCAGAAATGATACCAGGTTTACTGGTCCGCAGACCACTGCGGTTCACAAAACACCAGTTGGTGGTGGGCTGTGAAATAACGACAAAGGAAATCTATATATGCATACTTTTCAACTGCAAGCAGACAGAAAATTGGGAAGGAAATAGGCTCTGCTCTAGATGCTTATTTCTAATTTTAATTGGCTCTAAATGAAACCCATTGTGACAGCACTGCACAATACAATGTGAACCCTTTTTCCAGTAAGATTACAGTGTCTTTGACTTTTGAAAAGAAATTGAGAACTGAGCGGCTCCAGTACAGCACACTGAAAGAAATAACAGTAGGAAATCGCCTCACCTCGTTCTTTCTATATTGTAATTTATTCATGTTTAATTTTTCAGCCATTCCAAAGAGCTGATGTTCATATGTCAGCCCATTTGTGATGGAAAAAGTTGAATGTTTCACATGTGGGAGTTACTGCTATTCTAGGGTTTTGTTCTTCTTGTCAGGCAGTTGAAGGAATATATCTTACTCCCCAAAAATGAATCTTCTGACTTGGATAAAGTGCCTTCATAGCCACTGGAGTTACCCTAATTTAAGATAATGTAATGAATAAGTGACCATGCCACATAGATGGGGCCAGATAAGGACACCCATTCTACTGTCAGCTGCTTTCCACCTCAGACCAGAGATTCATAAGAGAGATAAAAAATCGTGTAATTTTTCTTTGATTAAGAAAGGACCTGCAATATCTGGGTTTCTTGCTTATTTGCAGAGCGCCCTGCCATTCTGGAGTGCCATTCCAGGAATGGAGGGCAAGGGCTGCTTCTGTGCAATCATTGATCTGGTCTTGGCAAGTGCCTGCTTGGCAGTAGAAAGTGCTGAAATGCCCAGTTGCTATCTCTGGAATCGTATTCATGATAGCACTAGCTAAAGTTGGGCTAACTAAGCTGGGGAAGTTACCCTGTGTGATACAACCCCGAAGCAAAGCTCTTCAGCAGTATATATTACCACACAGGGCAGCTGAGTCCCCTCTGTGCCACCACCTCCAGCAGCACATCAGTTAAAAACACCCACATAATGGGGTTAGAGCCTTCCATTTGTTGACCTGACATAGGAGAGGGATGACACTTGAGGTTATATTAAATTAACCCCCACAAGTAAGGACTGCTCATTCCTAATTCTGCTAAGTTTAATGCCTATAATGTGCCTTGTTATGGTCTTCTGAATGTTATCCCAGCTGTAAAAGCAGATTGTAAATGTGTAGATCCTCTTTGATGAATGTCATATGTCTAATTGAAATATAAGAGAACTTTCAACCAGTTGCTCTTGTGTGTTCTTCCTAGACTATAAATTGCTTTTTAGTGTTTGCACCAGAAGTGGAACTGAAAATTCTCTGTTCTTATTTCTGGAATTAACCTTGTTACCCATTAGTGAGAATCTGCTATTGTTATTTTTTGGACAAAAAATGCAAAATTGTTTGCTTATATGGGGGATTTTTTTTTTTGTTATTTTGGGAGACTTTTTTTCTCTGTTTTTCTAAGAAAGATCATTTAAATAAATACCAAGAGAGGCAAAAAAATATATGGGAAACCATTGACAGCCCTCTTTAATGACATGACCCACTCTAGGCATCACTGACTGGCTGCCATGTCTGTAAAATGAGAACAGTTACTGTTAGATTCTAAAACACTTAAAGCACCATGAGAAGAAAAGTCTTCTAAAAATTTTGTTTGGTTGATAAATGAAGATACTGGTTGATCTTTTCATACTTCCCACATGTGACAGTCACCTAATAAATAAGCAGCCGACATAAAAATTGAGGTCTGTTGGGGCTCAGTGGTAGTTTTAATTTGTGTCCTCTCATTCCCCTTAGCTGCTGCCCTTTGCAGCTCAGTGTTGCAGCCTTTCTGTCTCTTCCTCCTTGTGCTCAGCAGTTCCGTGTGCTCAACTCAGATGGCTGGCCTGACTGAAGACCCAGCGGGCACTTGGAACCTGACCTATGGGAAACATGCCCTACAGCAGCAATGCCACCACTTTCTGACTGGGACCAGGGATCTTTGGGAGACATTATAGAATCAGAATGGTTTGCATTGGAAGGGATCTTACAAGATCACCTCATCCATCCTGCCCCTGCCTTGGGCAGGGACATCTTTCACTAGAGCAGATTGATCAAAGCCCCATCCAACCTGGCCTGGAATGCTTCCAGTGATAGATAGGGTGTCCACAACTTCTCTGGACAACCAGTTCCAGTGTCTCACCACCCTCAAGGCAAAGAATTCTTCCTTGCATCCAATCTAACACTATCCTATTGCAGTTTAAACCTGTTTCCCTTTTCTTCTGTCACTACAAGCATTGGTAAAGCCTGTCTATTTCTTATAAGCACCCTTTAAGTATTGAAAAGCTATAGTAAGATCTTCCTGGAGCCTTCTCTCCAGGCTGAACAGCCCCAATTCTTTCAGCCTTTCCCCATGGGAGAGGTGTTTCAGCCCTCTGATAAGTTTTTATGACCATTTGGACGTGCTCTAACAGGTCTGTGTCTTTTTTGGGCTGGATGTTTCTCCTGGGTAAGTTTTGACAGCTGGCTCAAATGTATGCCCATATTGTCAGCCTGTGCAAAAAGACTTGGCCATGGGGAAAGAAGAACTGTGAGAGGGGTGCACACTTACCCCTGTGCACCATCTGGTTAATGCCTTTGCTGTAAATGGAGGGGAAAATGCCAATGGCCATAACAGCTGCAAGTAAGTTCCAACTATCAAAGCAGGGAGGTTACGGCACAGGCCTTCACACAGGACCAGTGGAGCAAAATTCAGCCCAGGTCTAGCTACTGTTAAGGTGGAATTTGGTCAACTTATGAAAGGGGCCTCTATGACACAGATGCCTGCAAAAGTAGGGGACTCAGTGACCCAGGAGCTGCCTTCCACATCTCTTAGGCTCAGGTCAGACTGACCCTCCGTTACCAAATCTCAATAACAGGTCCAGAGTCCTCCACAGCATCTTACCTGTCCCACTGAGCTGGATGTGCTTGCAAAAGAGCAAATGGGGAAACAGAGCAGGACCTTTGACCCCTCACTATCATTATATTCGCTCCATAAATGCCAGTGTCTCAGATGAGGATCTACCTCAGCTTCAGCCTGAGAAGGAGCGAAGGCAGGACAGGTAAGCACTGAACTCTCTGTTCTGGGTGGGATGGGCTTTGTGGCTGGTGTGATCAAAGGGAAGTGAGTGAAGATGATCTTCTATTTTTCCCCATTTCTTATTGCAAGTCAAAGTGTGAGCCCTTCTTGTGAGCCCTTCTTACATTCTGCAGACAGGAATACTGCTGAAATGGAGGAAGGTGGGGGTACTTGAGGTGACCTGGATTGAAGCTGAGTGATGGATGCTCCATAAGACACTCATAGGAGGGTCAAGCCCGTGGTAGGAATTGCAGTGTTTCAGTGTTGGAAGATACATAACCTTTTCCCAGCTGCCTTCATCACAGGAATTACAGGCTCTAAAGTGGATAAGAGCACCTCTTTATGTTCTTGGGAAGCAAATTTATGCCTTTTGTGCACATGGAGAAAAACTGGCATTAAAAATCAAGGTAGGGTGGTATAGGAGCAACTGCTGCTGGGTAGCAAATGTCTAGTAAATCGAATGGTAGCATTTGGAGGCAATCTGTGCACAGAATAATGTAAAAATGGATGGAAATTTCCTTACTGTGGGAGAAGGAGCATTGACTTGGTATGGGATTTAGGAAAACATTCACATGTAATGGATTTGCAGCCTTTTTTGCCATTGCAATTCTAAAACTTCAGTGTTTTCTTCATGTTGTTCTAAGTGATGCAGTCCTATAATTGAGGGCATAAATCAGTATTAATTTCTAAACACCTTTTTAAGCACAGCATATTGAAAAGCTTGTTTAGATGGAAAGTATTTTCAATGTACCAAGCACCGAATTTTCAATTCTCTAATTCCGACTTTTTTAACAGACAAAAGTAAAGGAAGTCAGATGAAGCTAAATTTTGCATTCACTCCCTTTTGAGAACTTGTTCTTCTTGGGCTACTATCTGCTGCATTAATCCCAGAGTGAAAAAGACAGGCGAACTCAGTTGGCTAGTTGGCAACTTTCCTCAGCTAAACCAAGGCAGAATACTCAGATCACTAAGTCAGACTAAGTCAGACTGGGTCACTAAGATGATCATAGTATGTGATGCACACATGCACACTACCACAATGTTCTTTAGAGCAATTTAACAAAGAAATCCCACATTATGAATTTTTCAGTTTTACTTACACATAGAGGAAACCTATTCTGACTTCTGCCAGTTTTAGTGGTTTGTTCATGTGCTGAAATAAGGGATTTTTAGTCTCATATAAAAGAACTAGCTCTAACTGTCACATATCTCTTTGAGCTCTGAAAATTATTATTGTGGATATTTGTGACTATACAAATAAAAGGATACCTTCATTTTTATACTATCTTTTCCTCACTTCTTCAGAGTAAATGCACTGTGATCTTTCCT
>JAWWLV010000001.1:22014367-22027210 GCA_035041135.1 Platyrinchus mystaceus
TTTTATTTCTCTGAAAACAAACAAAACATTGTATGCTGATTCCTGCAGGTCTCTCAGTATAGAGAGCAGAACTGGTACTGCAAACCATGTTGCAATCCAGGGTATTGGTGATTGCTCTGATTCTGCTCCTCAGCACCACTCTCCCTGGTAAGTCTGAAAAGCTTTTCTGTCTGCCTGAGACAAGGCTCAGCTCTACAGGTTCTCACTGCACTTAAGCCCAGCAATACAGTTGAAGACCATGAATACATAGTGCTCAGCAGTGTGAAACAAGCCAGTAGATATCTGGCATGAAAATTGTCCGTACGTGGTGCAAACACTGCCATGTAAGGCCTATGACATTCACCATGAATAGGTGAAGAGGAGCTCCTGGATGCTGCTAGAGCGAATTCATGGAGAGGTTCTGAATCTCAGAATTTCAAGACTCTTCCCACAGCACCTGGGGGAAAATATGAGAGACATGAGTGACTGGAAAGGCCTAATGGGGTTTTGCCTTCTTTTTTTCAGAAGTGCACTCAAAGTCCATCTTTGAGAGAGACCGTCGTGACTGGCTGGTCATCCCTGATGCAGTTGCATCTTATGTCTATGAAGCTGTGAACAAGGTGTCCCCTAGAGTGGGTCAGTTCTTGGTCGATGCTTCCCAGACTCCAGCAGTTGTTGCAACTAGGTATGGAAAGCTGCTCTGTGCTAACGCTGCAATACCCATGTGTGAAAACGGAGAGGGAGGAGTGGGAGGAAGAACAGATTAATCAAGTATCTGTACGGGGAGATCCAATGGGAAATGAATCAGCAACCAAAGCCTGATGTGACTACCATGGGAGTGAGGTGCTGGGAGGTGGGGTGAGATTATATGGTCTCATGGGAAAGCACAAGCTCTTCCCAGGGATGCACATTGTAAATGATCATGCTTATGGGGACAGCAGGTTCTGCTCTTTATTCTTGGGTAGTGAGGGAGGAGGCCGCTGGCTGGTGAGGGATCAGCTCCCCTGGAAGGGTTCTGTGGTGCTGCTGCCTGTGAGGGGCTCAGTACTCACTGTGCCATTGTCACTTGATGCGAATCACAGAATTGGCTCTAGATGTGCGTACATATTCCTCGAGGAAGGGGATTGAGTTTCCTCACAGAAGGAAAATCATGATCACCCTAGAGACAGAGTTCCATGTAACTCGTGACACGCACATGCTGCCTATTCCTGTCTTCTGAGGAAAGCCTCTCTAAGACTGCTGAGGAGCTCTGCACTCTCAGTGACAAGCAGTGTGATAACCACAGCAGATGGAGATTACCCTCATGTATTTGTGTATCTTATCACATGCACTGTCATCTCCTGCAGGAACTTCCTCATCAGAGAAACAACTAAAATCAGTATAATGGCTGAACAGCTGGTTGAAAAACTAAAGAACCTGTGGGCAAGAATCCGAGGCTATTAGCCAGAAGAAGACAAGTCAGCATCTCCCGATGTGAGTTGGTAACACCCTGCAGTGTCCTCTTTCCTCCTACTCCTACTACGGGCCAAGATCAGTCGATAAGACAGAATCAATTCTCCTCTTAGTGCCACTAGAGGGAACCCACCTTCAAAGACCAAAAGATGGAAGGCATCTGCTGAAGCCTCCCCAGGAAAAAAAAAAAAAAAAGAACACGCAGCTGGGCATGGGGAAGGCAATGAGATTGTAGAGCTCTTCTGTAGCCAAATCTTGAAAATTAATTCCTCCTGAATGGCTTGGCCATTGCCCCTCTAATAAAATAATGTTGGTTGTTACACTTCCTTAAGTTTCTTATTTGTATTGACTATTACAAAATCACACTCACCTTGGCATTCCATTCTGCTGAGAATGTAGCTGTTATTCACAAGAAGTTGTTTCAGTCAATACTAACAAACCTTGACTGTTCAGGCACTTTTAACTAAGCTCAGATTTTTCAGGGTAGCCTCAATATGACAACTGTAATCTCACATCAGGAAAGACCATGAAATTTAAGTCCTGCTGTTTGTGCTCCTTGGTTAGGTAAGAAACAAGTGGGTGCACCTGTATCAAATGTATGAAGATTTCAGATAACTTGAAGACCTGGCAGGTCCTCATCAGCCCTGTTTAACTGCATCATTTCGGATGCCCACACTGGACAAAGAAATTAATCTGGTTTCTCATTAAGCAAGTAGGCAATTTGACTGAAACCACAGGGTGAGACTGTGGCAGAGGCTAAAACAAAACCCTGCTGCCCTGAGAGCTGGAAGTAACATGCACATGGGTAGAACTACTGCTTTGGAGGGAGAGAATTGCTACAACTGGCAAAATGAGATTTGCCTAATAACTGCAAAGCAATGTGACTCTCTTTTTAGATACATCTCCATTTACTTTTCCCTCATAGGGGTCTTAAACTCCAAACTTTATTCTGCTTCAACATTACTCTTAAGTATTTGTCAGGACTTGAGAACAGCAGCAATGACCCTCATCCATGCACTCTGCCTATGGACACAGAAACACCATCTAAGCTCAGGCTCTGGGCACCCAGAGCTGTGGCTGCTCCTGGCTGTCTTAGCTTACTGGTGGGTTTTCTTGCAATGATGTTGGACCTACACTGTAGGTAGTAGCCTCATTCTGCCTTTGATTGTGCTTCTTGGATGGACCTTGGATCTGTGCCACAGCCTTGCCTCCAGCTCTGCCTCCCGCTGTCCTGAATGGCCCTGTTAGAGTTACTACCTCACCTCCACTTGGGTACAGTGGGACTGTGCCCTGCCTGGGGATGTCACTAGCTATGCTGTGTTCTCTGCTGGCTCCTCAATTGTCCTCCCTCTTACAACATCCCAGCTCTTGATGCTCCCTGACACTATTTCTACATTATCAGGTAGTTAACAATGGAGTAGGGAAAGCAGGAAAAGCAGAGAAGCCCAAGGAAGAACTGGGAGATGTCAGTGTTTGGCCCTTCCCATGGAAGTATGCAAGAAGGCAAAGGAAGAGAATGGGCCTGACAGGGAGAACGGAGAAGCAATAGAGGAGATTGAAGGATGTATAAGAATCAGCAGCAATTGTGCTAAAAGCTGAATGTATTTCCCAAAGGCTATCCTTTATCCCTCTGATGGGTTTGACTATGGAAATTAACTAAAATAAATGACAAAAGGCTAATTAATGGAAAGCCTAATTAACAGATGAAGGCTATATTTCATCCAGTGTCTTTCTGCCAGTCTCCATTAGCATTGGTGGGAGAACTGCCCTGACCTCACATACATAGTTCCATACCTTTATTTTAACCCGGTCTCCACATTTTACAGAAGTATTTGACCACCTCAGAAGAGCAGGCTTTGCCCTTTTTGAGCTTCAATACTCCTATTACTTGGATAGCAATAGGGGTGGGGGATGAATGCCCTAGGCTAACAGCAAGGCTCTTCCTCCAGCCTGAAGTGCTGGACGTTTTAAATCTGTTTGTTCACTTTCTTTCTCAATGATCAGAGAGACTTACTGCCAGCAGTACTTGATTCTCCAAGGCTTCCTATTGCCCCAGTCTGAATTTCATCTCCCAAAATCTTTGCTACTGAGAAGTTTGCTTCAGCACGAACTGAACATGCTGTGGCTGTTGTCCTGTTGGACCAATTTAGTAGGCTCTCAGTAATGCAGGAGGAACGATTCCCCTATGTTTTGGGGTTTGTTTTTTTGTTGATTTATTTTGTTTCTTTAAGTGTCAGTCAGATCAGCTATAATCTTGCACTTAACCACCTGTCTGGAATAAAAAGCCCTGCTCCTGCATTTCCTTTGTCCCAGCAGCTCCTTGATACCATGTGCAATCAGAATGAAATCAGTGTCCCCATGCAGCAGCAAGTTCTTCCATCTCCAGTTGCTTTACCACTTCTGCAGAGCTCTTTTGCAGGTTTCTTTATTGCTGTCTGTTTTACTTAGACAGTCTGTGCTTCCCTGGCCACAAATGAATGTGCACATGCATATGTATTATGTAAATGAACTAGTTTTTACAGGGAGATTTAGAAAAGCAGACGTTTGGGCTGATAAGAACATTTACCATGTGAAAAACCCAGGACATTTAGCTTCTTTGCTACTGGGATGATTTCCTACCTGCTTGTTTTGCATATATCTGCTCAGTCTTTTTTTCCCAAATATAACCCTTGTAGGAGAAGTCCTGCAGTTTAAATTCCCTCTTGCCCCAGGGAAGAAATACAGCTTTCTGAGTTTTCTCAGAATTGAGCTTGTTCTTCTGGTATTTCCAAAGTATTCCTTTCTGAAAGAGTGAAAGTCACAAAAGAGCCTGAATGTGCCCTTAAGGGTTTGGTGTCCTGGAAATCGTTGTTTCAGCCTTTTCAGTCTATCTATATGCACTGCCAAAATGAGTAGGAAAAGGTTTGGAAAGTATAGGAGTCTCATATTGCATTTTGAGCCCGTTGTGTGACTTTGCCAATGCAAGCCAGAGGCATTTCTGTATTGCACCATTGCACGGCTGGAGCAGAGCAGTACCTGGTGTGAATTCTAAGCTAAAACTTAACAAAGTTTCGATATTTTGTTAAATGCACTTAATTGTATCTTTTTGCTTTTCTGTAATGCAAGCTCCAGAAAATTCAAGCCAGTCACATCTCATTAGCTGTTTGATTTTAGAATATGGTCAAAACTGAATCAGCCCACAGATCTCTGTATTCGTTTGTACTCAATCTCCTGATTATGTAGTTATCTATGCATTTGTATGCTTGAAAAGAAGTAAAAAGAAAAGCTTGCAGGTGGTTAATCTGCTGTACCATCTACAAAGTAGGGCAACCTACAAAGAGCAAAGTAGAAAATCTCCCACTGCCACTTCTGACGTTATTGGCATCACCCTTTGGTGAATTCCTTAAAGGCAGAAACTTTCAGTCAGGGACCGGGTATGAAAATAAAAAAGCTTTTTATCCCCAAAAGGATCTTGCAGCAAATTCATAGGACATGTAATGAGGGGGGCATATATTTTACTCTCAAATATTTCATATCAGCTCTCACTTATCAGTCGAAATAAACAGGTTAATCTTTCCCAGATCTTCGTTCGCGAAGACTGGCCATGATATATAGAAATCACTTCCCAGGTGATGTCTGCTAGAGTTCATTGAGTGCTTCAAGATTCTTGGACAGGGTTTGTAAGTGAAGCATTCATTTCAGTGAGATTCATGTCACAGGAACTTTCTTTATGAGTAGTCATCATTCACTTTGCAGCTTTGGAAAAGCTTGTGGTGTAACGGGTTCAACTGAGTTCATTGGAAAGAAATGTTAAGAAATGTCAGGTTTCTGCTGTTTCCGAGATGGGTGAATAACCTGATTTCTGCAAAAAATGGCCTCTCTTCGAAAGTATTTATTATGGTAAATACTTTACACCATTTTCAGTGGCTCAGAGTGTCGATGGCTTTTACACTTCCTAGGTCCCCTCACCTCTTACTTTACCACCTGTTAAAATCCCTAATAAATGCTAAGGAACGCACTCCTCGGGCTCTGCGCTGCTGTGAGCAGTCGCGGCCGCTCTTGTCGACAAACAGCAGCGAAAGCCCCAGCGAGGGGTGTTCTCTCCTTCCAAGGAGAGAAGACGAGGACTGGAAAAAAGTCATGTAAAATATCCGAAACTTATGGCTGGTAGTCACCCCTACACACACGGACATTTCCATCTCCAGGTACTGTGTATTTTTCCCTCTGGTGAGGGCTGTGCGGGCAGGCACAGCGAGGTGAGGGAGCGGACCAGGATGGTGTACGTTCTCTGAGGCGCAGGGCTGACACGGCCGTCTGTCAGATGGCTCTGCGCTTTCCACGGACTTTTGGCAAAGAGGCTTTTCCAGATTACTTAAAAGTAAACACCAAAATCACCAACGGGGTGCCTGTGCGTGGAGCCAACAACGAGAAAAGGCAGCACACGGATGCGACAGGTGGCTGAGGGTCAACGCTCTCTCCAAAGGGAGGGGGCCACCGGCCACGGCCAGCGGGGCAGGAGCAGCGCCTCGGGGGCTCGGCGAGGGAATGGAAGCCTTGCGTGCCAGGCGGGCCCCGGCGGGCGACAGAGATCAATCAGCGCCGTTCTCCCTTTCGCTCCCCGCCCGCGGTTCCCGCCGCAGGGCGAGCACTGACTCAGAGCGGCACCGCCGCTTCGCACGCGATGCCGCGGCCTCGGCTCCCGCATCCCCCGCCCCGCTCGGGAGCGCAGGTGGGCTCGGGCAGCGGGAGGTGCCTGGGAAGGAAGGCCAAGGGGGCCCCCAGCCCAGCAGGGGATGCTCGGGGAGGCGGGAGTCGGGCAGAAGTGGCTGGAGAAAAGGAGGAGCAGCTTTACAGCCATAAAGCCACTCTTTGGGGTGGCTGGGACAGGTAAATTGCTCCCTGCTGGGCGGTTGACCCCGCAGGAACGGGAAGGGTGTTTCGGCATGGGCCGAGTTGGGGTTGAGAGGCTGCGGCTGGGTCGGCATTGGGTGTGGAGGGTTTGAATGTTGTTTCCGTAAAAACACAGAAAGGCAGCTTTTCGCATGTGTTTGCCCGCTTACCTGCCTGCTCACCAGGGAGGTGGGGGTTCCTTTCGCTTGGGTGTGTAGTGATCACGCTGTGCTTTGCAGACCCAATTTTTTTTTTTTTTTTTTTTTTTTTTTTTTTTTTTTTTTTTTTTTTTGTGGGGGGAGTGATGGTGTGCTGAATTAGATGATCCCATGTTGCAGACTTCTTTACATTTAGATTTGGGGATAATACAGGACTAGGTCACTTCTCAAAAGTGAAATGTTCCTTAAAGCATTTCCAGGTTTAGCCATTCATAAACCTAGAAAATTGCAGCACAAGTACAAGCTACCTGTTTTGACAGTAGCTGTGAAAAAAATTCTTTAATAAAGTTTCCCAGTGCCATAACGTAGTGACACAGCATCAGGAACTGTCCATATCCCATGGGAGATGCACTAACCTGCTCACTGCCATGATGGGAGTGTATATGGAAAGGGTTTATAAGAGCAGTTGCTATCAACCCCGAACTGGACGGATTACTGAAGACCTTAACAGAATAAATATTTACAAGTGTAGCTGTGATATATGATAGTGAAGAGTAAAGATCGTTTATTTTAGCAGCTTCCTATCTCCAGGTTTACAGCAGCATCCTTATTAAGAGGATTCAGGTGTTGGGTTTGAGGCTGCTTTATTCTCAGAGTCCACGTGAGAGGCAAAAGCTGCAGGTGTGAGAGAAAATGTGTAACTGACCCAGAGTTTGGATCAAGTTCACTGCTTAGAAAAAACACTTCAAGATTGTTATTTTTTTTCCTCATTGTAACGTTTTCTCTTCTCTCCAAAGGCCCCGTTGACTCTTGCCTCTCTCTGGGGTGATGATGTTAAAGGTCCTGCCAGTGAAGGATTGCTCCCTCGGACTCTCCCAGGTAACATTCCCTGCAGCTACGGCTTTGAAATGGCGTGCTCAGGTCGGCTTTGATGCCTGGAGAGCACATAACTGTAAAACAGCCGACATCTGTTTTCAGCTGTGGTCGGTTAAATGCAAAGTTTTGTGTTTTTGGTTTGTTGGTTTTTTGTTTGTTTGTTTTTAACGAAGAAACGCACATAAGTCAAACCTTGTTAACAGCACAGGCTGTTAACTCCTTAATTTAGTGCTCTTTTGTCAGTTTAACTGCCGCTGTAGCTGTACCTAATTTAGGATTTCAGGTCTCCCTTGCTTCTGCCACACTTTTCTTGGCGTGAAAGTGGGAAGTCTCCTGTTTCTCCTTTTTGGGTGTCAAAAATAGCTGGAGCTTCATACAGTTATTATAGCAATTTAAGTAACGATTTAAGCTTTTTGGTTTTTTGGCAGGTAAAAGCTTGTGGTGATTTTTAGATTTCAAAGGAGCTTTTTGGATTCTAATAATAAGATTGACTCGATAAAAGTCATATGTTTTGTAAAAATAACTGGTAGATATTGCTGGAGGGAGCAAATGCTACTTTTACTTGGAGTTACCCATTTTTCCAAATAATACTCTTGATACCTCAGAAAAATGAAGATCCATTGCATAAAATCAACACACATACATGTGACATGTAATACTTTAGTTCTTATTGAGGAACAATGTTTTATTCAAAATAGTCATTCATCTGATTAACTGTATCTGTAAAAATGTCCTTTGTCCATAGAAATTCTGTCCTTCTTCTGAGAACTTCTTATTAGTGGTTAGGTTTAAAAATTTTCCACTTCAATTGTAACCACTTTTTGTTCCGTCATATATTATTGTGGAGGGTGCTCTGGGTGGCTAAATGGGAGAGGAAAAGAAATATTTCTTTACTGAATTGACTCACTGTAGGTCAGTAATTTTTGCCAGCTAATGTGCAAGGTTAGAAATATGCTGCAGGCAATTGTCATCTGTCAACCTAGAGAAAAATGCTTGTAGCAAAAGACAAAAGACAAGAACACCAGGCACTGTTACAAGTGTTTTGTGCACCTCATTGGCAGCTAGCCACCATAGAGGGTTGGGTGGTAATGCAGACATTGCTAACTCATCCTATGTTGTAACGCATAAAATCAAAATACATTGAAATAAAATGAAATGAAATGAAAATACAATGAATCAAAATACATTAATGCAGAAAGTACTTCAGTACTCAATATGCACTTGCTCCCACAGAGTACCAGGATTTATGATCGATTCCCTTGATGAAGTAAATCACAGGCCTGACTTAAATAACTGAGTAAATAAACTGGTTTTGAAGTATCTAAACTGGTAGGTGAGAGCATGTTCATTCCATGAGTGAACTATGTGGTGATTCTAATAGGTGGTTTAATATCCTCAAAACCTTTGAGCTTTCCTTTTAAATGAAGGTTTGTGGCAAAGAAAGGGTAAACCTACGAGTTCAAAAGCAATGAAAAGGAACCTCTGAATATATTTGCATGGCACCTCATGATTTTCAGTGGATTTCAGGATAAAGGATGACCACCTGCCCTTATGGTTTTTGACAGATATATTTCAAGGATAACCTATATGTATTTGCTCTTAGTGAACCTGATGATTGCCTGTGGTCTTCTCCAGCTCTGCTGGTAATGCCACCTGTGTTAAACCATAAGTCAGAGTACAAGTTTGCTTTTTTTTCAATTAAAAAGGAAGAAGGTTGCATGTCATATTGGTCCTTTCTATGAACATGAGATACTCTATGTTAAAACCCAGTAGTATTCTACAGCTGTTAGCAGGCGCTTCAGCCTTTGCATTTTTACACTACAGTTTATCACCTTCTCACAACCACAGGAGAAGAGCATGCACACCTTAGCAGGGGTTTCAGACATTTTTAAAAACTTCAGGATGGCTGCAGTCCCTAAAGTGGCTACGGAAGTGTGTGTGCCACAGCACCATCGAAGCATGCTGCCAAAATGTTAGTCCTGGAAGCTATAAGGGTTGTTCAAGGCTTATTCTCTTCCTTAGTTAGATTTAGTCCTTTTTCCATGCAGCAGCTCTGCTCTGGAATGTCCTCCTGAACTTTCTTTGCTTCTTAGCACCCCTTTAGCTATAATGTCCTGGTTGGTTATGAGGAGAACACATGTTTCTTGAAAGCTGTCAAGCTTTTCCTCTTACCTGCAACACTTCTTTAGGTGGTGTGATTATACCCATGGCAGGTAATTCCCACGGGTTCAAAGATAGACAAAACGAGATATGCATCTCTCTCTCTCTTTTTTTTTTCTTTTTTTTTTTTTTTAATGGTTTGAGTGTTTTGCTCTGTGTGAGGCATGGGTAGATGTTTCTGTGGTTCCAAGAGGAGGGAGGGTGAGGAGTGGGTGACAGGGGAAATGGTGGTTGTGGTCACGCAGTTGTTCAGGCAGTGCATAAAGGGAAGTCAACTGAGTGGTCAAGTCAGGTGCATGGTACTATAGATGGCAAACATTTGTGGTGTATTTATTTATACACAGTATTTCTCTGTAGAAAAAACTGCTCTTTGCATTTAACGTCTGACTTCCTGGACATTTTGTGTACCAGATTTAAAGCTAGACTGAAATCTTGGATTGATTTAAAAACCACTGACCAAGTTTCATTCTCCTAGCAGAATGCCACACAGTTTCACAACCTGGTTTTCTTTGCCTCAGATTGAGGGTAAAAGAAAGGGCATCCTTTGGGGAACAGCTGTTCTTTTATATTCATATTAACTACTTTTGTCAGTGTAGAAAGAAAGAGGGCGTCAGATTTTGGGATCTCTGTGGCACTATAAAATACAGAGCTGTGGGGGTTTTTCTAGAGTTGACTAGTGACTTCTGGATGCATCATTATTTCCTGATGTTATTGAATCCATTTATTTTTGAAAGACCTGCTGTTTCGAAAGTGAGCATTCAGCCCTTTCTGCATATCGGTGCTTTGCAAAGGATCTGAAGCAAGGCATTTACAAGTGAAAGCCTCTGAATTTACTATTCACTTTGTGGGAAGCATTCTCTTTCAGCACAGATTCTTACCTTACTTTCCCTGTACCCTGCTCTAGTCCTCAAAGCAACGAAATATAGTCCAAATTTCAAGAGGAACATTTGCTTCTTCTTTTTTGAGATCTGTTGTTGAGATACCTCTTGTAAAATCCCATGTGGTCTAGAAAATATGAAAAGTAAACAGTAGAGGAAGTATGTTCACTTACTAACTTAGTGAGAGCTTCTGACTAAGAATGTGGTCTCTTACTAATAAGAAGACTGTTTTGAAGTTGGAAAATATGTATTTTGGTCATAATGCATTATTTAGGTGATTGATACTGATAAGGTTGCATGCTCTCTAACCATAACATGTGGCCTCGATTTCCAAAGCACTAATTGCAGGCTTTGTGGTATGATATTAAAATGTTATATGACATATGACATAAAATGGGCTCTTTCTGATTTTCTCGGGCTACCCAGCCACCTCTATATGTGACATTCATTAGGTAGCATCTTAATTACTTCTGAGGCCATTTAAGGCGTCAGTGCATGTTTCCATCAGTGATGGATGTAGGTAGCTCTTTCTTTGTTCCTATTCATGAACTGATCTCCCTTTCTCTGACAATGTGCAGAATGCTGGCATATTTGGTAAATAGTCCAAGAGGATGGAATTTTCCAGTGCAGGATTGTGCTCACTGTTTTCTGTTCTTCACCTGCCATATAATGTGCTTCTTAACTGGGTGGAGCCTTTTAAACAAGGGAAAGAATCATAGAATTGTTTAGGTTTGAGAAGACTTTTAAGATCATTGAGTCCAACTGTTTCCGTTAGAAATTTTGAGATTGAATTTTGATTTTGAATTGTGCTCACAGCTTGTAAATCTTCTCAGAAGTTCCTGCTGACCCCAAGAATGTAAGTGATCATACAGGGATAACAAATTAGTATTCCAGTAGTGTGTAACTGCTAAAAGTACATGTAAGTATCCCCACTGCTGAGCTGACATCTCTTTGTACTGTATACCTTGCAAGCACATGAAAAAAAACCCTTGTTTTGTCAACGATCTTACTATTCCTGTGCAGCAGTCAACAGACATATCATTGCAACATCTTTGCAAAGTCAGGAAATGTTCTTTTTGTGATTCACCCTGTTTGAAACCCAAGACACTGCTTTTATTCGATCTGAAGCTATTCTTTGTGTGACTTTTCCCTCAGTTCTCTGCAACTCAAAGTACCGTTTAGCTGCAGTGCAGTTATCAGTGTTAGCACATCTGGTGCTGAAATTAAGGTTGCAAAAATTCTTTGCCTATTAAAATAAGCATCAGGTCTGGATACGATTTTTCTTTGTGTTGAGATGAAATACCCTATTTCTGAAAAAATGCTGATTCACTCAAGCCAAAATGGAGAGCAAGAGACGCATCTAACAGGGTCCTGATTTATATCAAGAAGCAGAGGCACTTCAATTTTGATTATGCACTTCTTATGAAAGTGCACCAACCTCTATATTGTTGAGGGTGGTGCTGGTGGTGTAGTTCTTTTCATTAAAAACCTCAAAAGATCTTGATTTTATTCCAAGGCAGTATAAAAGCATCTCTGAAATCATGAAAATGTTTGTGGGATAGGCAGATGAATGTTCCCATCCAGATCTGCTGACAGGTTTTCTAGTAATGCTTTTCTACTTTTTCACAACAATGAAAGCAGAAACTCAATTACAGAAAGCCAAACCATATTTCTTAGCAGCAATCACATTGAATGTATTTTAAAATAATGGAAGTGGGAGAAAAAAAACCCAGCAGTCCAAATTACTTACCAAGATCTTCTGCAGGTGTCATATCAGAATTGGACCATTTCCGTTTCACATAGCAAACCAATTTACAGTCATTAAATTATTTTAACATGCATAAAATAGGCGTCCTGTTACATTACTCAAGCCTACCAGGTTAAATACTTTCAATCACAATAATTTTGGTATCATCCTGTGCAGTATTGGTGCTAAAAAACAATCAGTATTAACATGGAATAGTAAAAATTCCAGAAGTAAGTTTGTTCAAGCGTAGGTCTTTTCTCTGAAAGAAATAATTGAAAATAATGTTTACACTGTAATGTAAATGTCAAATATATCTACAGTTCACAAGAAAATAAAATACACTCTTTTGGATGAAAGTCTAAAACAATCTGGTGAGTTTTTCTTTGCTGAATTAGTTGCCTCTTTTGTATTTTTAATTTTTTTTACTCATGTGGAGCATTTGCTGTGGCATTTATATGTGATTCTCTTCAAGTGTAGCAATATTTATCAAGCTTAGTTTTGCCAAATGCTTGTCCTACAGCTTTAGGCAGGAGATCTTGGTAGATTTCCTTAGTAATTGTTCCAATTTTATCTGGTATTTTGAAGAATTTAACAAAGAAAGAAAGAAGGAAAATGGCAGCCCAGCAGAATTATTTAAAGTCTTGCAGAGAGATAGATTAGATAGATAGATAGATAGATAGATAGATAGATAGATAGATAGATAGATAGATAGATAGATAGATAG
>JAWWLV010000001.1:22030715-22052739 GCA_035041135.1 Platyrinchus mystaceus
TATTAGAAACTCAGAGAACAGTTTTGCAGTGTCACATATTCTTCTGCAATTTGAAACTTGACTTGATGCTCCCATCCCCCTCACAGACTTCCTTATCAGCCACAGTCCTGGACTCCAGAGCAGTGGTTTGCTCCTTCTGCTTCTGACTGCACAGGCTGCATGGCTCTTGAGCTGTTCTTATATGCAGTGCTCGCTTCCCTTAAAGAGCTCTGACTTCCTTCATCTTTCATTTGCAGTATCCATATCGCTCCAGCTGTGACTTACCTTACAGACAGCCCTTTCAGCATTGCATAAATCAAATGGAAATTCTCATTTTTTAAACTACTGAATTCATTACAGATTTGTCAGTGCATACTAATTTGAAACCTCTACTATTGGTCATCAGCATCCTTCCTCTCCTCTGCAGATAAATTAATTTTCTTCTTCCTCAGCCTCCCACCTGCATGTTCACAGACCAGGCTCCTCTTCGGGATTCTCAGAGCTTTGAGGAGATTGCCTACTGGTGCAGGCACCACCTCTGGGCACATAGATTGCATCTGTGTGTGTCTCCACAGGCAAAGAGCAACTGCAGATTGTATGGGCAGCAAATTAGTCGCACTCTGGATGCACTCAGATTCACTCTCTCAGTGGTCAGGTCATGTGTTCCTGTGCAGCAGGTGCCTGGTAGACTTCCAGGCAGCTGGAAAAGCAGCCAACTGCTATTAAACAACTGGCTGCTGGATGGAGGGATATTTAGGTGGGCACTGTCTCTTGTGTATATGTGCTGATGTCTAATAAGGAGCTAGTAATATACAACTGCCTTTCTATCAGTAGGGCACTAGTGGACTCTAGCTGACTATTTTTAATGGAATGTCTAAGGAATTGCTTAGTGAGTGCAATTCAGCCATCATGAATTCTGAAAAAGGATCAAGGTGTACAAAAACACCCCAGATTAGATGACTGATTTGTATGCCACAGATGTAAAAGTGAACCTGTAAGGAAGAACAGGCTAAAAATCATCTTGCCATCTCAACTTGGGTGTAACCATTCACTTTAAAAATCACTGTGTCCTCTTCCTAAGTAGGAGGCAATGACTCTTTTTAGTTAGTCCACTCATTAATTAGAGCAAAAATAATATTCCATGGATTTGTAAAATGCCTGATTGTTATTCTAGGAGTAATTTCCTGCACCTGAGTGCCTAAAAGACTATTCTTATTTTCAAGTAAATGTAAAACTCTCTTCTGTGGTGCTGAAAGTGTGAAGATACTACTGCTGCAAGTCTTTTTGTCTGTGAGACTTGTCACTGCTCAGTTACAGCATGGATTTGTGTGCCAGCTTATTCTTTCCCTGGCAAAGCTGAGAGAAGGCAACGCAGACCAAAATCCACAAAACTCTTAAAATCGTGTTGGGCTGAGGACATTGTGATTCGTATATGACAGATGTAAGTGTAAACCTGTAAGAAAGCACAGGCTAAAATTCATCTTCTCACCAACTGAAGATTACAAAAGATACAGTGAGTTTTTAGACAAGACTTGTGTGAAAGTGCCCAAGTAGCTCACAGTTTACAGAAATGATGTTTGATGGATTCAGTGCAGAGGTGAGTTTTGTGTTATCTTTGCTTATTTCTGCTTCAAGGAATGTGTTTCAGGCTTTTTCTTCCAAGGAGCTCTGGGAAATAGAGGCATTTTCTTTCCATTAGTCCTAGAGTAGAAGATCAGCTGAACCCAACAGTCTGCAGTATAATAGTTCTGCCTCTCTTACAAAGATGGACCTTTATGTTATTTTATTCTGCAGTTAGATTCTAACAGCTTACATGCAGTTACAAGCTTTAGAAATTAGGCACAAACTTCCCTCCATCTCACACTACTTCTTACTCCTCGAAATTCACTCCCTTCCTCTCTCCATCCCAGAGCAGACAAAAAAGTGAGTAACTGTAAAAAGCTTAATGGAACTATAAAGATAAACTCATACCTGTGCATTTTTGTCTTTGTGGTTCCTCAATACGTTGTCTTCCTGTAGGTTAATAGCCTTACTCACTAAAACAAAAAATTAAATACTAAAAATTTTCCAACAGGGACCAATTCTGCTCTCTTAAATTTGCTCTGTATTTCTTGAATACTCTAAACAAGAGACTTGTGGATGTTGTTGTGTGTTGCCATATTCCATGAGTGACACTACCTTATCCAGGCAGAAGATTTCCAATGATAACCTAAAACATTGTCATGAATAATGAAGGGATCTGTAATTATCCAAGTGGAGCAGGAGCAGGTGTATTTGTCAGTAGTCTGAACATCTTGTAGGGGATTTATGTTATATTGATTCACTGAGAGCATCACATAGGGTCTTACTCTTCACAGAGCTCACTTCCCTGAGGTAGAGCCAAGCTCTCAAAAATACTGAGTACATAGAAATTCCCCTCATAACACTCTCCAGGAAGTTAAACACGTAATATGCAAAGATCCAAGAGATGTGGTGAGATGTTTTACCATCAAGAGAAAGCCTCCTTCCTCTCCTCACTCTTCTAGATTTCCACAGAATTTTTTTCCTCACAGACTTTGCCAGATGCATGTAAACTCTTTTCCTGAACAAAACAAAATTCTCTGCTGAAGAAACCAGCTACTGGCTTGGCTTGGGTGTATGTTCTTCCATTTGGGATACCCATCCTGTCCAGCCCTTGACATAACTCTGAAAAAATGCAGCTGCTGGGTGCTGAGTAGTTTTGAACCTGAGAGTGAACCTAAAGCTTCTGTAACCAGGCACTCAGAGCTCCTGTGATCATGGCCCTGCATTTGGCCAGTTCTACTTGAAAGAGCGTTAGTCTACTCTGGTCCTACCTTTCTCAAATGCACCTGTGAAATTCTTCATGGCAGTATTTGTACCATTCCTTAAATCTTCGTCATAGGAAATGCTGAGGTGTTTTCAACAGTAGCATGGGAAAAGATTTCATGTCATTGTTCACAGTTCTGTAGTGCTTGCCATACACGTATTATAGGCAGGCAGCCACCTATTTTTGTGACAAAATCCATAAAGGAGCTGCACAGCAGAACTATCAGCACAGGAAGTATGCAGGGTTGTTGATTTAGTTTGTTACATGCACCACCTCCCCCTTACAAACTTCTGCAATTGAAGCATTTCAGGTAGCGAGGTGTGAGTTTGTTTTTTGTGGTTTCTTCTTTTTTTCTTTTACATTCTCTGTTTTACTGATAGTTTAAATGGGGTCTTATTCCAGCTTGTACATGGCCTTTTATACAAGCACAGGCATCTAGATAAAATAAACTGTGTATCTGTAAATTATTAGTGATGATAAATGCTGAGAAGACAGAGGTTCATTTGGCTGTAAAAGAAAGTGTAATAGTTTCTAAACGATTGTGCTTCAAAAATATGTAAGAAACAGAGATTTGCAATTAAAAACAATCAAAAAAACCCACACTAAATTGGCTGAAACTGCCTTACTATGCTATAACTAGTTGAAGGCAGGCTCAGAAGTGACCAGTGAATGATAACCAACTGAAGTTTCACCCCTTAACAAAGAGGAGAGGGTGGAACCAATTCAGGACAATGCATTGGGATAGGATGAGATAGTTCCATGCTGAGAGTAGTGGTCTACAAAATGTGGTGCAGGAAGAAGATATTTTTCGTACACTTAATTTCTGAATATTTATTATATCTTCCTTTTTTAATTCAGATTTTTGTATATGTTTTATAATGTACATAATCTGTTGGTACAGTAGTACATTTATATAATTCTAAAAAAATCTATACATATTAGAGCGGTGCCTGCTCACAAAGTTTTTACTGATGGGGTGCATGATAAAAAGTTTTGCAGACCATGGATGTAAAGGACGAGTGAGGAAAATTAAAGTGCACCAGTGCTATTCACGGTATTTGGAAGAAGCACATCTAGGTCTTCTCTCTGTGAAAATTATAATTACAGTAGGATTTTCTTATCCTATTGTGTTCTGTACCACAGTAGGGAAAATAAAGAAGGCAGAAATTAAATAGACAAAACTGTGTAAGGAGGTCTGAGACGAATCCATGGGATTTCTTCCTCTCTCTGCCTATGTGAAATGCTCATAGATGGTGCCTAAAACACAAAAACTAAAACTGCCCTTTTGTTATTACAAAGAGAACATTTGTTGGGAGAGGCAATATCTCGTAAATTAACAAGTAGTATTGGAAAAACAGACAGATTTTTGAACATCTTTTTCAGATCTGAATCAATAATTCCTGAAGTGAATGTGATATATGAAGGGGTTTTTTCTCATCCTATATCAGTTTCATTTAATACAGATGGTGCCACCTCCTTCAAAAACTTACTTATTTCCTTGGACTGTGAGAAGAAAAATGACAAAAATTTTGTACTAATTTTTTTTTTTTTTTTTTTTTTTTTTTTTGCAATATACTGGGTGTTTTTTTGTCTTGTTTGCAGCACTCTGGTGTTAAACTGTCTGTCATTGCCTGAGAACTTACCAATGCACATGATCCGGGTCTGCTATCGAAGAAACTTCACTTTTACAAAAAGCAGGAACGACATTTAAGCTGTAGCCCTCTGCATTATTCCTTTCATGCTTTCCTGTGAAAATGCGACTGTTTCTGCGACTGTTTCTGCACAGTAAAGCAAACTTTTACTTTTAAAACCTTCCCAAATGATCTTGTTCTGTAACTAAACTGATCAGGCAGTGGTTCTGCTGAGGCAGACTGAAGTGGTGTGAAAAAAAGAGAAAAAGAAAAAAGATTGTTGTTGACAAGGAATGACGCTGTGTGTTCATTTGTACTGTTTTTATTGGGCTACTTGTACTGTATGGGAGGGTATTTTTCCAGGGGAAAAAAAAAAATCAAAGTGAAATCTGGAGGGAATATTTAAATTTAAATAAATAAAATTAAAATGAAAACACATCTCTTCCCTCTGGGTGCTTTGGAGCAGCTGCACACTTCATATTGATCAGTGCAGATTAAGAAAAAGAAGAGGCCACTGTAGTTTAATTTAATAACGAAAATAGCAATGGCTACAAAATTTTCCAGAATTGATTCTCATTTTTACAAAATTAGATCTTTTAGGAGAAAAACCTATAGACATTTAGGAGAAAAACCTATATCTAAATGTTAGATAATTTGCTATGACTTACAGTAAATGGTTCTAATTCTACTTATCCTATAGCTCAGAATACAGACAGTTTTGTTTTTTCCTTTTAACATTTTCCAGCTTCAACGTCTGATCATTTTGCCAGGTATACAGAAAGAACTGTTACTAATTTTTTTATTACCTGTTCCCATTACATGTATTTTATGGTGTTGCAACTTCTTAGTTCAATAAATCAACTCCTTAAATAAGCTCCTCTTCTATAAATTAAATTGACTGACCTTCTGTGATATATTTCACTGAGAGAGGTTTTCTAATTGCTCAGTGATTTTCAAATACCTTATTAGGTTTATCTCAATGTGTCAAAACTAGACATGCTATTTCAGCACCCAACAGCAACTCCAGATGTGATAACCTTCTTTCCTCCCTGTTAATTCTCCTTTTATACCTCCGAGTTTGCAGGAAAGTTGGGGGTTTTTTGGCCACAGCACCATCCTGGCAGTTGGTAATTCACCAACATTTTTCCTCTTCGTTTTGTGCTTCCCAGGATAAAGTCTCATGTCAGTGAGCCTCCAGTCTTTGCTTTTAAATTAATGAGCTCATCGATGACCTTATTGAAATGCATGTTTGCTTGCCCCAGCTGCAAAATGATCAGGTCACCCTGTACCAGTGCCCTCTCCATGTCATTATTTACCCTTCCCTCAGGCCTTGTGTCATCTGTGAGGTTTATCAACAATGCTCTGCTTTCTTCCAGGCCCTCGATAAAGATGGTAAGTATTTTAGAGTCTAGAATAAACCCCAGTCAGACCCCAAAATACATCCTTGCAGACAGTTACAATATGAGGTTTTGGTGAGACAATTCCATGGTCTGGAAAGGTGGGGTGTTTAGACAGAGGTTTCTTTAGTATAATATTACTTCTAGTACGTTTTTTTAATTAAAAAATCTTTTTTTGGACCAAGTCAGAAAGTTTCTTTATCACTGCTTTCACCTTTGCCATCCTAGCTTCTTACGTCGCTGCAAAAATGCTTCCTCGCTGTTCTGGTAGAGGAGTTGGTCGGGATAATTCCCCAGAAGGTCCTCAGTGGCACGAAAACCTCGGATATTTCTGGTTTTTCTGGGTATTTGTTTGCTAGTTTGGTGGTTTGTAAAATCAAAACTGGGTGGGGTAATCTCTCAGCCAGGGGAGTTGTTAACCACTTTTAAGAGTCCTCTTGTAATTCGAGTGGGTTCATGTACCACGGAAATGTCCAGTTTGGGCTGTGAAGCCAGTGTTGACAAATTTTTGCAATTTTTACTGAATTTTTTTTTTTTCCTTTACTTGGTGTTTTCCCAAGTCATTCCTTTTTTTACAAGCACCCAAGCAAAACAGAAATAAATAGGAGGTTGTAGCCAGGTGGGGGTCGGCCTCTTCTCCCAGTAACTAGCGACAGAACAAGAGGACGTAGCCCCCGGCTGCGCCAGGAGAGGTTTAGGACGGACACGAGGAGGAATTTCTCCCCGGGAAAGGTGGCGAGCTGTGGGAACGCGGTGCCCGGGGGGGTGGCGCGGCCGCCGCCCGGCGCCTCCGGAAGGGGGCGGCAGAACTACACGGCCCAGGGTGCCCCGCGCGGGCGGGCGCGGCGGGCGGAAGCGGGGCCGGGCCGGGGGTGCGAGGCGGCGGCGGCGGCGGGCGGTGAGTGCCGGGACCGGGGCTGTTCCTGGCGGTGGGACGGGGCAGGGAGCTCGGGGGTCGGGGCGTTTCCCTCGGCGGCCGCCGCCCCCCCGCGCGGGGCTGTCGCCTGTGAGGCCCGAGCCCCCGGGGGTGGTCGCGCCCAGCGGGGATGCCCGGCTGGCCCGGCCCGCTGGGCTGGGCTGGCCCTGGTGCGGCAGGTGCTGAAAAACCCTAGACCTTTTCAAGTCATTTTCCCCCCCCCCCTTCATATTTGTTTCTTTAATAGCACTGGGAGATATCCGTGAAGTAATTTCGGAGTTAAATGATTGTCTCCAACCATTGGGTTTGCTTTCTGCTTTTAGATCACTTGTTGTGAGCTGGTGGTGTGGAAGGAGCTGAATGAATGGCACAGTCGGGGCAGAAGGGAGGTTTGCGTTTCGTGCTCTCCACTGGCCACAGGATACAAACAACGCTGTGCCTCTGAAGCGACCTGGAATCATTGGAGCTGCGTGTCCTGAGGGACTTCTGAGGACCGCCAAAGGTAAAATAGTGTTTGTTAGCAATCTTTCCTAACCTTCCGTTGTCCTAAATATTAAAAGGATGATCCTGTTCGGTGCTGTTGCCAGCCCTCTCACCACATTTACACCTTCTCGTAGGCCTTCTCCCTAATCCCTTTTCCCAAAGAGCAGATAGATTGCAAGCATGTTTCCTGAGTGAATGCCGGTGAATGCAGCCTCCCTCTTTGGTGATGTCACCTAACAGGAGTTTTTAAATGTGGTAACCCACTGTTGGCTGAAAGGAGTGACTGCAGTAACAAGATAAAAATCTTCATGTTTTTGTATTCCCTTCTGCCATGGTACAGTAACTTCGTACAAAGGCTGTCCATTCTTCAGTCTTAAGTTGATTTTTTGCCAGAATACTTGTTTTGGTTCTGTTCCATATTTTTTCTCTTTCAGCTCTACTGAGTTGCTCCCTTTGTTTCCCCCCTTCCCCCCCCCGCCCCAAAGTGCGTGTATCCAGTCATTCCTTTGAATCTTGCTACCAGTTTGGCCTTTACAATTTTTACGTCTTTACTATTTTTACGTCTTGCTTCTTTAATAGCTACAATATCATGTGAAGCACTTCTGCCTGTTTACAACTGCCTTGTGTTGTCTTAGGTTCGTTGCATTGCTTAGTTGCAGCCGTGACTTGTTTGAAATAGCCTCTGCTGTTAGAGTAAAATGTGCTGGCAGTGCTATATGAACAAACCTTCTGTAAAACAATGAAGGGTCTTGCTGACAGCCTGTAAAGACAAAATATTTTTATTTGTTAGCAGTCTTTATGTCTTTATAATTCATGTCATCTTTGGCAGTAGTAATGTTGTTTTTTCATAAAGAAGTTTATTCTGAAGCACCTCCTACACACTTTTGCAAAGTGGGGCATAATCCTGTAAACCTGCAGTGTCTTTCTTCGTGGTCTTCTCTGGTAACTGTTTCTTACTGACAGTGCTTGGTACTGCCATTGAGCCCTGCCTGTGGCTGGGCGGAGGGTTCTGTCTTTTAAAAGGACACCTCGATCAAGTAGTAATGTGTCTGCTGTACATGAAGATGCATTGGATATACAAAGTGAATGGGCAGAGTAGTCAAGTCTACTACACTGTGGCAGGAAAAACTAGTTCAAAATTTGACTAAAGTGTTGTGGAGTTCTTAATCTTTTCTGTAAGCAGTTGAAGTGTTAGGCAGAAGCGTTGAGGGGACCTTTGTTGTAAGGAATTGGGGGTGTGCTCGTGCCTTCACACTATCTTGTCCATACTGAAAATCCACGTGTGTTTTTTTGGACAAATGCCACACAAAGGCACACACTAGATTTTGGGGTCTGTAGCCCCATTAGCTTCTCTCTACCTATGCCTGGAGTTACATTACAGGGATTGAGCGTCAGTAGATTGCCACATCCCTTTTACCAAGTTGATAATGAACACTGGGCAGTGCTTTAATTTACTGTTTGGTGATTAACCCTTCATTTTGCTTATGATCTGTTCTTGGTTGCCAACTGGCATCGGCCCTGCCAAGTCTGCAGTATGCCAGCACACAGGAGGTTGGTCAGACGGGTGGGGTTGTGTTTTAATGGTGGCCTGATAGGGGCGTTTCCAGCACCAGTGTTCTGCACCTGGCAGCAGGCATTTGTGTCTGAAAGTAAGGTTTTTGAGTCCATTCTTTTCTTTCTGTATGTTAGGCACAAAGTTGATAGGGCTTTGTTATTATAAGCATTTATTGAGCATTTGTTATTATAAACATTTATATTGAGAGGCAGTGAGAGCAGATCAGTGGCCCAATAATGTCCTGCTTACATTCTTTTTTGTTAGGCCATCTCTGAGGATGGAGCTTGTAGGTTCTTGTGATCCTTCCACGCAGAGAGAGCCCTTTCTAAAGAGAGGAGTCTGTTGCAGAGGTTCCCTCTTGCAGTGAATGTGACTGCCATATAGTGGAAAATCCAGACCAGCCTGCTTGCCAACCTGTTCTGCTGCTTTCTATGAGAGTGGGTTCCTGGAGAATCTGCTCAGCTCTGAGCTCAGCCGGGCAGGAGCTTTGGCCCTGGAGGTGCCACAGGCCCTGTTTGCTTCATGAGATGTTTGTGGAGGGGAGAGGATCCCTCAGTGAGTTTAGTGGGGGTGAATGGTGAGGCCAGAGCTACTCAGCACCGTGCTCTCTCCCTATCCTGCTTACCCCACGCCCTGTGTACCTTGAGCTAGCTGCTGGGATATCAGAAGAGAATGGAAGTACATAACCAAGAATTAAACACTGCACAGAGAATTTGTTTCCAAGTGTGGGCTTGATTGTATGTTTTCTAGATAAATAAGCCTGGATACAATGTGTTCTCCCTCTCAGTATTTAAGTTGGCTTATAAAAGTTCCCACCTTGTGGATTATTATTTAAGTGCAGTTGTGGTATGCAAACTTTGCAGTATTTTAAATGGGTGCTTCTTGTCAGTTCACCAAAAATCAGTTCTACTCGTGCTTGTTACTAAGGATGCAGTTCAAGGATGGATATTACGAAGAGTGTGCCTCATTTAATATGGAAATGAAGCATAGGGAATGACATAGGTGCACATAATTTCTCCTCCTTGTTAGCCAGTTTCAGATAAATAGAGGAGCAGATGGAAGGGAAAAGAAATAAGAATGGTATTGTTAACAGCAAACATGGATGCCTTTGAAACTCCCTGCTTTAATTTGCACCTTGTTTCTTAGTTCAGAATTTCTTACTGGCAGGTCTCACTTGAGCAGTGGTGTCTTTCCTTGTTAATGTTGAGTTTTCAGGCACTTGCTGTCTCCAGTTGCGGTTCATTCACTTGCAAAGAAACTAGACCAAAATATTTTGATCAAAGTATGTGGGAGAAGGGAGGTAGAGCAAGCAATGGACAAGAGCTGATTAGATAGTAGCTCCTGCTGCTGGCCCAGCTGCCGAGTTAGCTTCCATTGATTTTTTTTTTTTTTCCTTCTGGCTAGTACATCAAGCCTGATTCATAGTAATCCATAAATTTAATCAAGCACAGAAAATGCATGAGAACAACAGGCATCTGAGAGGAGTCCTCTGGCGCATTGCACTATCCGCAAAACATTTCATGTGTTACCAATCACTTGCTCATTAAAGGCACAATATTGTCATAAGTGTGTGGTATTTGTATTTTCCCATGTCTCCTTTCACCCCCAATCTATGCCATTTGTGAACACAACCCTGCAGGGGAGGGCGTAAATGACCCCTAATAGAGAGAGGCAGAGCAAAGTCCTTGTGGGAGCGTGAAAGACCTTGTGGGAGGTCTTTCAGTTCTATCACCTGTTCCCGTGGAGCAGGGCACCCTCCTGCTTTGCTGTAGTTCTTCAGAAACATCACAGTATGTATTGTGGCATTAGTGTATCATTTACCATAACTTCAAATTTGTCTTTCAGTGCTTCCTTCATGTTGTGTCTCTAGTGCCCAAATGCGTTTCTCTGCATCCCTAAAGGCATTCCAGCACTTTGGCATGGCTGGCTTTAGTGAGCAGTCTGGAAGAGCTTTTTTGGCATGCCTGTGGTTCTTATCTTTGCTGTAAACACAAGCTGTGAAAGCCGTATGGGGTGGCAGGCTAAAAATAACTTCTACCCTTGGTAATCGCCTAAGGGAAGATAAGTCTTCTGCCTGGACACCGTGGATGGATTCTCTGACGTTCCTTACAATCAGGATCACAAATGGCAGCGAGCTGTGCCATCTGCTTTGGGGATGGAGTTGGTGTTGCTCTGTCAGTTGCTCTTTCAGAGAGAGCCGCTAGTGCAGTGTGGCTGGGAGAGCACGCTCTCTGGGATATTTATCCATACTTTGAACTCGCACATCCAGTGTGTGCTGGCCAGTACTGTAGATTTGCTCAGTGTTCCTTTGATTCCACCATGTTGGAAGAGGAAGACATGGGTATCCTTACGGGACATTGCATAAAAGAGGGATGATGGGATGAGTTTGACCCTGCTAAGATAACTTTATATGTGCCATCAGAAGAGTCGCTCACTTGTCCCTCTCCTCCCGTGCCGCAGGAAGGGCGCCATGATGGATAACCGGTTTGCCACAGCACTGGTGATCGCCTGTGTGCTCAGCCTCATCTCCACCATCTACATGGCAGCTTCCATTGGCACCGACTTCTGGTACGAATACCACACCCTGTCCCCAGCTGAGAATGTTAGTGAAGCTGGTAGAAGCATCTGGGAGGAGTTTTTCAGCAAAGATGCAGATGAGAAGACCTACACAGATGCGCTCTTCCGGTGCAACGGCACGGTTGGACTGTGGCGGAGGTGTATCACTGTACCCAAAAACTCTCACTGGTACAGCCCACCAGGTATCTCCAGAGCAATTAACACTTCCTAGCTTGCCTGGGGTGGTATGTGCTAACTTCCTCAGAATGTATTCGTGCCCCTTTGCTCCTCCAGAAGGTTTATTTCTAGCTTATGTTTTGTTTGTTTGTTTAATAAAGACAGTCCAGATTTTTAAAGAAGCAACAGGCAGAATGGTCTGTGGCTGTCAGCAGTGCAGATTCTGGATTTGACACATGATACTTGATCTAAATTTAGTCTTACACAGCTTATTTTTTATTTTGCATCAGCTCTCCAGCTGGGATACAATTACAGTTGCTCTACCAGTTACTGTCTTTTTAGGACAGATCCTGGGATCCAGCAGTGGAATAAAGATACTACTTTGTCAAGGAGGAACTCACTCCTTTTAGCTAGTCATTCACTTTGTTTGCATGTCACAAATCTCCTACCATTGCATCAGCCCATTTTGGATATGAATGGATATAGACTGAAGTATTAGTAATATTTTTCACAATGGTTGGGGGAAAATAGGTGTGGTAAACAATTATTTTAATTGCTTTAAAGTAGATTGAGTGTACTTATTGTGTGTGTGTGTGAAGCCCTTCATTTTGAACCCTCTTAAAAATGTACCTTCAACTACATTTTCTAAAGAAAAAATGTGAAATTCTTTTTTTTTTTCCCTCTCATGAAAATACTTATTTTGGAAGACATTTAAACCAGCTCTGCTCAATAGTATTCTTAAAGCAAAATCTAACCGAGGCATAAAAACAGAGAAACTTAGTATAAGGAAGTAAATATTTCCTGTTCTTTAAATAGTTCTTTCTATCCCATTTTTGAATTAAATGTTTAGTACGAGACTACATTCTGCACATGGAGATAAGCACAGCTTATTTAAGGGACTCTGAGCACAAGAATATGTGGCAGCATAGTTGAGCATCATATGCCACATTTCTTTCCCAATCTGTCAAGCATGGAACAGTTCTGTGGATAACCCAGGTAAGCCTGAAGATTCTGCATGTTTGAGTGCTAACTACATCATAGTAAGGCATCTACAGATCTGTTTTGAGACATAATTTTTTTCTCTCAGTGGAACTCTTCAAGAGCTTCCCAGCTCAAATGATTGGGAAAGGAGGATTTGAAAGGAGGAGGGGAGAGGGAAGGGAAGACACCTGATGGTAACTTTTTCTTTTTTTCCCTCCCAGAAAACGACATGACTACAAACTGCGTCAGTTTTTCACTCTCTGATCAGTTTATGGAAAAGTACATTGAGCCTGGAAATCACAATAGTGGCACAGATTTGAATCGGACTTGTAAGTGTCTTTCACTTCTGGCAGATAAAAAAGTAGAATAAAAAAATAAGATGTTTCTTGAATACAGTCACTAGTAAGGAGAGCTGCTGTGTCTTGCTCTGCATTTATTTTTACGGGAGCACAGGCAATAGATCAAAGTTTAAAAGGAAAATGTAGATTTGTTAGCAAAGGCTTTGCCCATGAATGCGGTACAGGAATTTGGGAATTAACAAATTAAGTTCTTTCTACTTCAGTGGAGTCTTTGGTCCTTTTTAGCTATAAATGTAGAATATCTGGTGAAGAAGAAGCAGCATGGGTGGAAGGTAATGTAAGATGGTGGGAGATTAGTTTCTAGCACATCTTCAGCAAACTTGTCTTGTGTGTTTCTTTCAGATCTCTGGCGACTGCAGTTTCTCCTGCCCTTTGTCAGCATCGGCCTCATGTGCTTTGGGGCTCTGATTGGGCTCTGTGCCTGTGCCTGTCGCAGCCTTTACCCAGCCATTGCCACTGGAGTCCTGCATTTCCTAGCAGGTCGGTGTCCTGCCATCCTCCTCCCGAGGCTCACCGTGCCCACCAGAGCACCGCAGGGGTGGTGAGCTCATTGTGCTTTGCCGCTTCCTTCCCCAGGGCTTTGTACGCTGGGCCTCGTTGGCTGCTACGTAGCTGGGATTGAGCTGCTCCACAAGAAGTTGCCTCTGCCTGATGACGTGAGGGGTGAATTTGGCTGGTCCTTCTGCCTCGCCTGTGTGTCGGCGCCCTTGCAGTTCATGGCAGCTGCTCTGTTCATCTGGGCCGCTCGCACCAACAGGAAGGAGTTCACCCTCCTGAAAGCGTACCGGGTAGCATAAGTGCTGCTGCAGCGCTTTGGGGTTTCCATGTTAGAGCCTCCTCTCCTCCCAACCCGTACTACTTTTTTCTTTTAGTCAGAATTTTATCATGTACTGCATGCTTCTTGCCAGTGGAGACAATTTAGCCTGCGGGCCCTGAAGACAAAGACCTCTGGGCTAAATGACCAAACTCTGCCAGAAGTCTGCAGAACTTGAACATGTTTTTTAATTGGGTTTTTTTAAGAATTGTTATTATTTTTTAAGCTTCATTTGGTTGTTGACAATTCCCCTTAGTTAGGTGTACATGCCCCTTCCTAATTTTATTACCCTGTCAGCCTGGAGGAAATAGAAGTGGTGTTGTGGGGTGAAAGAGAAATAGGAAAAAGTGTAGGTAGGCAAGAATGGGCACCTCAGTGCACAAATAATAATCAGGAGCTGTCTGCTGTGTGACCCAAGCAGGCAGAACCTACAAGGGAGCACCCAAGAGAAATGGGGGATCTCGGAAACCTCCGTTACGGAAATGCTGTAGCTAAGTCAGTCTGTAGCTTAGCTCTGGGTCTCCTGTTCTCACTGGTTTGCAATGTCCTGTGGCGTCTGCCAGGACTGATGGAGGCAGAGCAGCCAGCTGTAGGGGTGCCTGCACAGCACACCCTCCTGAATGCAGGCTCTGCGTTTGCCTCTGCCAGGGAGTGGGATAAGATGGCCCTCGCGGAGCTCTGCGCTGCTCTAGCTACACTGCTTCCAGGACCCAGGCTAGTTTAATATCTGCACTATATGTGACTTTGCACTCTAATCTTAACTTGAGGTGCTTTTGCTTGCTGTGAAATAAGGCTTTCTTCTCTCTTGTTGAAGATGATCCCCTCACAAGTTTTTTTGGTTTTAATTTGGTTTAGTGTATGTGTGTATATGTACATATATAAACTTAACTTTTTTTAAATCTCACCTGTTTGTCCTATATAACACACAACAGGTTTTTTTTAAAAGGTGCTGCTCTTTTCCCATCTTGCCCAAAACCTAATGTTTAAATGAAATAATAAAAACTAAAAAATCAGAAATTTTCAGTGTTGCGTGAATCTAACGGGAGGGTAGGGAATGATGTAAAGTGAATTTTTCCTGGGGAAAGTAAAGCCAATGTGTAGATAACTCTCTGTTTTAAGGGAAATGTCACCAGAAACAAAGATATTAGATTGGGATTTTTAATTAAATTCTTGGGCTCCTGTTGATTTAAATTTTCTCCTGCTCATCACTGGGGAGCACAACAGCCCATAAATTCTAATTAGTTCACAACTGCACGTTTTTTCTAAATTACTGCAACTCTAGCCAGACTGGGTGACGTGTCATATCCAGAAAACAATGGTCCAAGACTAAACTGTTTAATTCTGGGCCTTTAACTCTCCTTGTTTCCTTGCTCCATGCTTAATTTAAGAAGTATGTGTTAGGAGAAATAAATCCTGACAAAATGAGTAAGTCTGTGATGGCAAGGATTCTGTGAGACACTTGGATGGCAGTGACACAGATACAGGCATTTTTATCTCATGGCTGCTTTTCTATTTTGTTTTGTGCCTTTTTTCTTTTTTTTCCACAGTAGATGTTTCTACCTAGGCTGTGTTTGCTGGGTCAAAAAACAGCCCTTGTCATGATTTCCTTGAAGATCAGGTATATCTGCTTGTATCTTTTTTTTTTTTTTTGAAGTGTGTGATAGGGATCAACCTACTTCTTTTATTATCATCATTGGAATCTTTACAAAGTAAAACAAGGATGGTGATGAAAACCAAAGATAACTGAAAAAGCAGTGGCAGGCCGTTCAAGATAATTCTCTTTCTCCTGGTTTGGAGTAATTTTTCACTTTTCCTCCTTAAGCAACTTCTTTCCCTCTCTACAATGTCTGAGCCAGGTGTAATATTGTGAGAGGGGATGAGATACTTTTGTGCTGTAACTGAGAGTAAATGAAAATCTGTGCTGCTGATCTGTACTGATATGGTGCTTTTTCAATGTAATTATCTCTGACTTAGATAAGGCCTAACTGCTTGTGTTCCTCATGTGCCAGAATTACTAGGGCACGCAAACCTCAGCTCGGGTCAAAGGGACTGGAGTTGTTATTCTGCAGCTGGAGAGGAAACACTGCTGGTGTTTTTATCTACTACAGTTTGTGGGGTTTTGTCTTTTTTTCAGGAGCTGGCAGAATAATCGTATCATGTGATATTGATCTTAGCAATGGGAATCCTGTGCCCTCACTCTCTCTCCTTGCATCAGATGCTTATTTTTCTGAAGTGTAAATCTCAGTTTTCAAATGTTAACTTCTTGTTTCCAAAAGAATGGGGAGAAAAGGGAGTGTTAGAGATGCTGTCAGTCCTTTCTTGATCATTTTAAGTATCAGCAAAACCCAGATTGCCTGCTTGTGTCTGTGCCTAAGATAAATGTTTCTGGTTCTCTCGGCCCAGAAATGAAGAGGCTTTAATTGAGCCTTAATTTGGCCCATTTGAACTAAAATGAGGGTCACCTTTCAGGTTTGGTGGTTTTTTTTCTTTTTCACTCTTGTGTAAAGATTTCTTCATCAGAGTGGATCTTGGTGAGAGGCGCATTTCATCTAGAGAAAGGGGGCTGGTCTGTTGTCTGGGATGGTGGATCTGTGTATCACTATCTTCCTTTGTATCCATGTGCTTTGCTCAAGATGTAAAGGGAGCAAGAAAAGTGCTTGGACTGCTGACTTGGGTCCACTAAATGGTGTTGGAGGATAGAACAACAGAGGAGATGTCAGGGGAGATACCGAGGATGGAGTGATTCTGTAAAAGAGAGATGATTAAGCACACTAACAGATAATGAGAGCTCTTGACCCAGTGGCACAGCGTCTTCCCACTGTTAGAGCCTCATGCCATGTTCAGAGACTGCATTCAAGAGGATCTTGAGCTGTGTGTATGTGTTTGTGGTTGCATACATATGTGCAAATGCTGACACAAGTGCTCCAACTGTGGAAGAAAGTGGTGAGATCAAAGGCTGATTTGTGTTCCTTGGTATTTTGTGGTCTGACCATCTGAGATGTTCACTGATACTGGTTCAGTGCTGGAGACAGGGATGAGGCAGATACACTGTCATATGAAAATAGGGATGAGGCAGACACAGATAAATGAAAACAGGTGAATAAAAGGGATGTTCTTGTGTGTCTGTGATCACAGAGGAAAAGCCACACATCTCTAATATACTTGTATGGGATGGTGAAAGTGAAGAGAAGACATATCAAAGGAAAAGGAGAAGCAAAAGAGAAGGAGGAATCCAGTCAGATTAAGTGTGACGACTTGCAGAAAGCTGCACAGAGCAATAGAGTTTTTAGTTTAGGTAGCAGACTCTTATTTTTTCCCTCAGGTTGATGTTTTTCTTATTCTCTCCCCCTGCTCCAAACCATTATGAGAAGGGACTGGTCAATGAAGCTGCAAAGAGGGTTTTTATTATTGTGGTTGTAAGGACAGCTCCTGCTTGTATTAGAGGAGAGAGCACTGAAAACAGGAGAACGGTCCATCTCATTTCCTTACTTAAATAAAGACGCAGCAAAGAGCAGACACCAAAAGTTGCTTTGTTATGTAAAGGGAACAGTTTGCCACTTCAAAAAGGAATAATATGTTGTGGGTGCAAGTGATAGGAGAGTGCTGGATGACTCAAGAGACCCTTCTAAATGAACCTGGCAGAAACTATGTCTGTTGAACTAGTTTTCCTTCTGGATCATGTGCTGGCCAGGTGGGCCTTCCCAGCTGGGTCTGTTGCAGTCTTCTTGCTTTGGTAATAATGAATCTCTCCTGATCTAAAACGATCTGAAGTGGTTTTTGAGAAAGGTGTTTGCATTTTTTGGGGTGTTTTTTGTTTGGTTTTTTCTGTTCTTTGTCACTGTTGGCACCAAGTTACGTACCAGCTTGAAGTCAGTCTCCTGCAGTGGTGGTGTTCAGTGATTCAAGGCAATGACTTCAGAAAAGCTCTTTCCCACTCTCTAGCCTTGCTGTGTATTCATCCAGCACCTGTTATTGAAAGGGAAATTCTGAAATGTCAGCAGCTTGTCATTGGTACATCTGGGGCTGATTGTCCACCCCATCTGTGTGTATTTCCTGCTCGAGTGGATTGTGTGTCTCAACAGAGAGGATAACATCTTGAAGCTGGTTTTTTTTTCTCCATTTCCTTAGGAATAGCTAGAGTTTGTGCTATAAAACTTCTTTATAACCTGGTTTCTAATAGGAAAGGATCAAAACTTTGCACGTTTACTGCTAACTCTTCTGTTGCTGTAGAATATTGCCCTATATTTTTTAACTACAACTTTCAGGACTACAGAGTGCAAAATGAAGCCTTTGTTCAAGTTGCAGTTCAGATATATGACAGTGGAAGGGTGGATACTCTGTAACTGGAAGACTATGTAGGTATCTGGATATGGCAATAACAGGCTTATGCAAAATCAACACTTATCAAGCACTTGTCTGCCTACTGATATGTGCCAAACATTTATACAAATGATGAGCACTGAAAAAAATGTGAAAGTATTAATGTATCCCACTTCTCTGTCTCCTCCTTCGTTCTAAAGTCACCCCTTTTAAAATAACCGTGGGCATAGTGTTTTTATTTATTAATCAGATTAGAGCAATGAGTGTTGAATGTGTCTGCTCCATGCTTTCTGTGTACAGACAAAGGTGAAGATGACTGTTGCAGAGGATCCAAGCATCTCTCTAGCCTGGGGTTTTCTGAGGTGAGGATTGGAAATCTTCAGGAAAACTAGAACCTTTTGTTTAATGAAAATTAATTATTACTTTATCAGAATTCTCCTAAAGAAAAGTTAGGGGGTTTTTTTTCCAGCTTTCTCACATCTTTCATTTGCCTCTTTTGAAGTGTCTCTTACATTAAAAGGTTTTAGAATATTATGTTTTTTAGATTGATGTTTGCAAAGAGGATATCTGTCCACAGAAGCTCAGCCATGGGGAGTTGCATTAGCTCTGTTAGTATTGAGTGTCCTTTGCTCCATGTCAGGTGAGTGTGATTAGAGTCTTCCCCAGCAGTGTCCATGTGCAATGTGCCATCAGTATATGTGCTCTTGGACTGAGCAACAGAATCAGCACTGCAGCAACTTATGTTTTTTTTCTCCTTCCTCTGAGGCCAAGTACAGCTTGTATCTTTAGCTAACTTGTTTTTTTGGGAGATTTTTTTATAGAGCCAGGTAGCTGACACTGTTGGCTAAGTGACCTGTGACAATACCTTTTAACATTAAGGGGTTTCCGTGTAAATTCACTGAGAACCTCTCATTTTCCGAGGATTTGCCTGTGACAAACACATGTAAGAGCATCAAAGCTGACCACCCAAAGTGCTTACAGTGATGTTGATTTCATTGTTGATTGAATCCACCAGTTAATCACCAAGCTAGTGTGTTTTGGAGCACTGGCTGGGTGAGATCAAGAGTGTGCTGGAGTGGCAGTGCAGAGCCAGTGCTAATTTTCTGTGATGTCTCAACTGTGACAAAGCCTTCCTGCCTGTTGGTGATTTTGATAGCAAATGCTGGAAAACTGGTTTCACAGCCTCTCCAAATCCTTCCTGGGTCTCAGCCCTGCACTGGACTGTCCTCACTTACCCACAGCTAATTCCCTAGTTTAAACAAACTGCTTGTGTGGGTGATTTTGTGGTCCTGGTGACTTTACTAATTTCTCCAGCCCTCATTAAATTGCTTTGATTGAGAAAGGGGTGCTGTTTGTCTTCACTACAGAATCCGCTCCGCTCTCTGAGCGTTTTCCGGGGCTGTTGCAGTAGGTTTTTTGCAAACAAATCCCTTTTGTCCTGTGCTGAAGTGACCCATTTAACCAGCTAGCTTTGATTTGCATTTTGATGTTTACTTCCACACAGAACAACAGCTGTGGTGGTGTAAAGCCTCAGTGTCTGCCCAGTGCTGGAACTGCTCGGGTTCGCTAAAGGTCTTGGAGTTCCATCACAAATGAGGAGGATGTCACGAGTGGTGTCAGTAGCAGGATGCTGCTGGCAGTCACCCCAGCTTCCCAGTGCTGAACTGGGAGGTGAGGCAGCAGGAGATGGTGAGCAGGACAGGCTGCAGTGGGAAATGAGCAGCCCTTGAGAGTGGGTTCCAGGTTCTGGAGCAGCTTCACCGTTCTGCTTGAGGCACTACAAACCTTCTTGGGAACAGCACTTGGACAACTCCATCAACCATGTGAGGGACAGAATGGACCCAACTGTGAATTTCCCTGTGGGCCAGGGATTGAAATCCAGGCTGTGGCAGCCAGGGCTGTCCCTGCAGGGAGCACAGGGAAGTGTGTGGCATTATGGGGAGAGGAAGTCAAACCTGTTTTGCACCAGATAAGTGTGCTTTACCTTCAGCCACCTTTGTGAGCTGCCATCATCCAGGTGATAGACTTGTCCCTCTTCTGTGTCTCCTTGCTTTCTTCTCCCAGCTCCTGCAGTGATTTCTCCCCACTCAGTTCTTTCTTTCATACCCTCTTTTACCACAATAAATAAATTAGCTACTCTCTTCAGAGGCACTTAGGGCCATACTCAGAGGACCTTAAATCTGTCCACATCCCCATTACACGCCCAGTTGGGTGCGTCTGGCAGCTGAGGCAGAGGAACACGTTAGGGCACGCAGCTCTGGCCACGAAAGCACTGTCACTGTGTTTAACATGGCCTGGATGATGTTGGCTCTGCTCTACCAGGTGTTCAGTTTGCAGTTTAAACTCTCTGCACAATGAGAAATAACACCTTAATTTGCAGTAGAAGATTTGCATGGTACAGTGTGGGCTGTCTGCTTCTGTTATGCTCCCTACCCCAGGTCATCTTCACCCCAGGAGATGCCATAGAGGGCTGATAGCTTCTTGATATATGGACATTGTTTGTTCAACAAGCTGGCAAGGAAATAGGGATCAACTGATGGAGCAGTAAAGAAAACTGTAACGGTGCCATCATACACAATGCAAAGATTCTGATCTATAGGTAAAGACAGTATGTGGGGAACTTTTCCCCCCATTTTTCAGAGGCTGTATCATATTTAGCTTGGGTTTTTCCTTTACTGCCAGTAAGTTTTAGATTAACTGCTAGGGTTCCTAGAAATTATGGGAGTCACCTTTGTCTTCTCATTGGAAAAGAAGATTTTCAATGAAGATGTCACAGATTCCAAGCTCCCTGACCTGATAGAAAATTGGGAGGGTCAGTAGAAGCAGTGAGAAGTAAATGAACAAAGTAAGTCACTGATAATGAAGATTCAGGAAGTTGAATTTCAGATAAAGGTAATGTTTTCTGTAGGTTTCCTATTTTGCAATGTAATAACTTGGGATATGCTTCAAAGATGCAGGAAATAATTGTTCTTCACTTGATCATGTTCAGCCTTAGCTGACATTGTGTGTTGAAGTTGTAGATATCCTGAGAGGAGTGAACAGCACCTCTAGAATTTTTAGAAACCATAACCTACAAGATAGGGAGAAACAGAGACCTTACGTAAAAGGAAGGACACACTGAGTGGGGCAAGTAACATTTTTTTTTACAAAGGGAATTGATACAGAACATGGCTGGTAGTTCTTCACATCCACTGGTGATAGGACAAGAGGTAACCAGCTTAGTCTGTAATAAAGAAGAACTAAACTGATGGACAGGAAAAGAATTCTAGGTCTAAGTGTGCTTGATCCTGGCTAGATAATTATCCATTCTTTCAGCACTACACTGTTCCTCATCCAAACTGTCTTCAGGAAAACATTTTACCAAGGGCTCATCTACTGAGTGTTACCAAGAGACACCATTTCTGAGGGACTGTCTTGGCTTAATCTGTCACAGAATTATTTATGAAATACAAATAACCAAACCTGGTAATTGAACATGGACCCTCAAATGAATGTTGTGAAATGTGGTGAAAGTCCTGTTACTTGTTTTATCTGAGACACTGGCTCAAGATGTGTTCCAAAAAGTCACATGCATAGTTTTTTTTCCCTAACGTTTTTGTTTATTTTATTTGTTTGAGATGTATTTAGTTTGGGGCTTATTTAATCTAGTTTCTCAGTGAGACAAACCTGAGGAAACTATGATGTCTATGTATTTATGATTATTGTCCTTCCTTCCCCTTTAGAATTTATTGGCCAGTTCAAGGTGGAGTTGCTGACATACTGATTCTGTTTCCTATAAAGGAGCCTCGTAGAGGACGGGGACTCTGTTAGTGCCTCCACTGAAGGCAGCATCACTATCTGAGTGCTTACTAAGCAAGAACAGTCCTTTATCTAGATTACAGTTCATAGTCCTCTTGCCCTTCTTTTTTAATCAGTGATGTTACTGTTATACAACGAATGGGAGGTATTAGGTATCTGGACCTATCTAGGTGATATTGCAAGGCCTGAATGAAACACACTGGGGTTTGCACCTCTTGGATTTAGAACAAA
>JAWWLV010000001.1:22052839-22068327 GCA_035041135.1 Platyrinchus mystaceus
TGAAATGAGACCACACATATTTGTAGCTGAGAATTGCTGTCTCTGAGACATTGATGAAGTAGTTCATATGGAGTTACATTAAAAATTTGTCATAAATAGCAGAATAAGGACAGATGTTTGATGTGCAGTGAGTCTTCTTTCTGATGTTTGTTATGCTCAGTCAGGCTGAAATGAAAGGGATCAAAGGAAAGCATCAGAAATTAGAGGTGACGTAGAACTTGACAAAGGCAAAATTTGGAAAACAAGTCTTAGCTGCAAATAATAAAGCTGATATTCCTTCTGGCCTTGCAGGAAAGCAGACAGCTTCATATTAGTGATACATTTATATCTGTTCTGAGATAGTGTTCTTCTTGAGCTTGTTCACAAGGAGGTACTCATCAGCTGTTTCCCCACAAACTCCTTTGGAATTTACCACTGAAAATGAGGCTTGTTAAGCAAGATTTCTTCCTTGTTATAGATGTCTCTTTCTTGTCAGAGATTTCTAAGACAGAACTATCTTTCAAATAGGAAATACTTATTTCTCGTCAAACTGTTCATTTGTTTCTCATCATACTGTTCTTCTAACAATAAATTCTGCCCTGTCTGAAGTCATGATGTCTTATCAGAGATGCTTCATTTTTGAGCTCCACTTTGTTCTCTGTGCCACATTTATATGTTAATGAAAGTTTTTTCTAATAAGCAACTGACTTCTCCCAGATGAGTTCTTTGAACTGTTCCCAACTCATGGTATCCAATGCTGCACAAATCTTCTCATAGTGACAAAATTTAACAAATAGGAAGAGAACATTAAAATCATCAGCAGGTAAGCCCATGGAGAGAAGAGCCAGTCCAATTGGAAATAATCAAATTTGAAGGAAGTTTCTAGCATCCCAGTGTGACAGTTTTGTGCACTTTGTGCTCTGTGGGTATATGAAGCTGATGGAGTAGGTCTTGTATTCAAAAGTTAGAAGGAAACACTGTGAGTTCAACTCTGGTATGACCAGTTCTCACATTTAAGGGCTTTAAAGAAAAATTTGGGATTTTAGTGTTAGATGTTAATTTTGTTTCAAAATCTAGCCCTAAATCTTATAGAAAAAATAAGGAAAAAGTTCAAGACTTTATTGCTTGCCTAGAGGCAGTGGTATAGGGAATTTGCTTTGAAACCACGTTGTGGTTTTCAGTGGGGTTTGCTTTGCTTTGAGGTTTTGTTTGTTTTTGAGGCAAAGAAAATCTTAGTAAGAGAACTGTCTCCCCAGAGATCACTGCACCAGCACATTTAATCTCTAGGATTACTTTGCTTTGTCGATTGTCAGAGTGCTTTGAGGTTGACACATTTACCTCATTTGAGGCGTTATCCTATGAAAAGTCGCAAAAGTATTGGTGAAGGGAAAGTGGCAGCCAGTTGAACATTTCCAATCCCTACTTTTTTTCACAAAGCACCCTGCCATTAGCCTGTTAATATCAGGCTTCCAGTTAAAGCTCTGTATGGTGGTACAGAGAGAGTTGAGCAAAGAGCACAACAGAGCCCTGAATATACAAGTTAAAGTAAATGCACAAGTATATTACTACAGACATGGGCAAAATGTCAGGTTTGACACCTCTTACCACGTGTAGGTGGTAAGCAGTGCAAATTCAGAAATGTTCTTTCACTAGCCAAGTACAGTAACTGTAGCCAGAAAACGTATGCAGAGAAGACCATAAAAGAAAAACTTTCTTTCAAAGAAAGTATGCCATGACTCAGAAAACAAGATTTTGGTCATATCTGGCATTAACATAATGCCAATAAGCAAAAATTAATTCAGCAGTGGTCTCAGAAGAAATACTTGCTCTACAAACAGGAAACAAAGCACCAAACACATAATTTGGCAGTGGTTGAAATGTGTGAAGACGTGCTCAGTGCTGTGCAAGAGAGGACACCAGACTTGCCAAGCTAAATTTAAACTAAACAGTGGACTAACTATCACTCTGCCAGGGGAAGCCAAACTGCAATGCCAAGGAAAACATAAAGGTTAAAATATCAGGGAATGTAGTGATTACTGAGAAATATGTTTTGATTGATGGATGTATTTATTTACAGTTCAACTTGCTAAACAAATGGCAAGTGATGACCTTGGTAGATCTACAGACAAAACAATTGCTACTGAAAGAGCATGCATGCAATTTTGGCTTTTCTCTAGCAAAGCTACAGAAAAATTTAATGTTTTGGAAAAAAAAACAAGTACCAACTTTTGGATAAGTTACTCCAAGAATTAGACTACTTGTGTCACTCAATCCAGTAGAGCTTTATGGAGTTCTTTTTGAAGAAAAAAAACAACTACAATAACCTGTATTTCTAAAGTAAAAGAAGACAGAATCCTTGTCCTGAAGTACATAAAGCCAAGTAACCAACTGGCCAGTCAGCCTTGCCTCAATCCCTGGTGAGGTAATGGAGTGCCTCGTTCTGGAGGCCATCTCTCTTCACATGGATGAGAAGAATGAGATCACGTGTAATCAGCATGGATTCACTAAAGGTAAATCGTGCTTGACCAACCTAATTGCCTTCTACGATGAAGCGACTACCTGGTGGATGAGGGGAGAGTAGTGGGTATTGTCTACCCCGACTTCAGCGAGGCTTTAACCACTGTCTCTCAAAACATCCTCACAGGCAAACTCAAGAAGTGTGCAGTGGGTGAGTGGACAAAGAGGTGGATTGAGAACTGGCTGAATGGCACTGCCCTATGGCACAGGGTCTAGTTGGAGGTCACTAGTGGTGTCTCCCAAGGGTTAGTACTGGGCCCAGTATAGTTTCAGTTATTATTCATCAATGTCTTGGATGGAGGGACAGATGCCTCCTCAGAAAGTTCACTGGCAACACAAAGCGGGGAGGAGTGGCTGATGTCCCAGAGGGCTGTGCAGCCCTTCAGAAGGACCTCAGCATGATCCAACAGGAGAGATGGGCAGAGAGGAACCAACTGAAATTCAGCAAAGGCAAATGCAGGGTCCTCCACCTGGGGAAGAATAACCTCAGGCACCAGTACAGGCTGGGAGCTGACCTCTAGAAAGCAGCTCTGAGGAGAAGGACCTGAGGGTCCTGGTGGACAACAAGCTGTTCTTGAGTTAGCAGTGCTCTTGTGGCCAAGAGGGCCAATGGTATTCTGGGGTACATTAGGAAGAGCATTGCCAGAAGGTTGAGGTAGGTGATCCTGCCTCTCTATTCAGCCCTAGTGAGGTTGCATCTGGAGTGCTGTGTCCAATCCTGGGCTCCTCAGTATGGAGAGACATGTATATAATGTCAGTGTCTATTAGTATCTGAAGGGGGGGTTGTCAGGAGAATGGAACCAGGTCCTTCTTGTTAGTGCCAAGTTAGAGAAGAGACGAAGGGCAGAACCTGATACACAGGAATTTCCACCTGAATATGAGGAAGAGCTTCTTTACTGTGTGGGTGACCATGTTCTGGAACAGGATGATCAGAGAGGTTATGGAATCTCCCTCACTGGAGATTTTCAAGACCTGTCTGAATGCAATCCTGTGCAATGTGCTCCGGGATGACCCTGCTTGAACTGGGAGGTTGGACCAGGTGACCCACTGTGGTCCCTTCCAATCATACCCAATGTGATTCTGTAAAAACCCAGCCAAGATGCATGTTTGCCTACATTCAAACAATTTAAACAAAACACCCTCAAGAGCTGACTGCCAGATGCATGCAATAAAAGAAATATCATTTGATTTAGATAAAAGCCATGATTTTCTTACAATTCAGTACCAAAAATGAATATCAGCAATTTGGATAGAGTGCTCCCTACTGTGTTAAGAACATTAGTAACAGAACAGAGGGGCTGAAAATGCTCCTGGGGACCTGATTTAGGGAATACATGAACCCTCACAGCACAGTAGCTGTTATATTAGAATGTCATCTACCAGGAAAATTTGCATGACTGTGAAGACAACTGGTTGAATTATTCTTGTGTCTCCTAGAAGCAGCCAACAAAGCAAAACTAAAATTTTCGAGGAGTAAGTGCAAGAGCATGCATGGCAGACCTGCTCATCTCAAAGGTCTATGATACAAGGCTGGAAAAGTCCCCACAAAAAAGCCCATGTCAGTAGTTCTCGTCATATGCTACCTGCCCAAGAGCTGAATTTGAGAACCGAAGGGATCTATGTCCTCAGTCCAATAGAAGTAGGAGTAAATATCTATCAAGTCCCCTCTGACCTAATTTCCAGGCAAAAGCCACAAAGAAACTATGAGTAAGCAAAGAAGTGGCGTGAACTTTACCAGTGTTCACACTCACTCTTCTTACTTCAGAAAAGAGAAGCCTCATCACTACGGATTGAGTGTTCAGTATAGCATCACTTACAAACATACTGAAACCTTCAATAAGTCTTATGTCAGAGAGTTCAGGAGCTGATTGCAACATGTATCAGAGTGTCCAGAATGAGAAGAATGCCTTTGGGCAGAGACAGATGCTGCTTACCGTGAAAATATGACTGTGATAGAGATCAGGGACTTGATGTCCAGTGGAATATATGGATGGGAACAAGATGCAAAAAGAGACAATGAAAATACACAACTTCCAAATGTACAATGGAGCGAAGTGGCAAGGGTGAGTGGTTTGACTGTGAGAAAATGCACTGATGTAGAACGTAGACATTTTAAGTAGGGCTATACAGAGCTGACCTACACTTTGCTGCCCAGCATAGAAGGCCAGACACCCTACAATAATTTATCCATTTCTTTATCATTGGAGATTTTTTTCCTGCTAACTATACAAACATTCTTACTTCAGGCAGTTTCTTGGTGTCCTGAGAACCAGGTGAACTCCTGAACTCCCAAGTGATGACTGACATCTATGAAGTGATAAGGAATTTCATCAGGCACAGCCTGCTATCTCATTCCACCACCTCACAACCAACAGCATTCTAGTCACATATTAGTACTTAAAATTATAAATACACAATCTGTGTCCTTCAGTGTGGTCTTAGGTTTACTGTTAAGTAGTATGACTGGTATGAGAAACAGGCAAGAGAGCCAGGTAAAGATTGAAACTATACTTGTAAGCAAGAGACTACATGAAGTCAATCAAAATGCCTCATTAGGATTATTTGCTGAATATAAAAGAGGCAGCTTTACTGAGAATTGAGGAGATCTCTGTGGGGCTGGGAGCTTCCTGTGTTGGCAGTTCCTTGCTGTGTCTCAAGGAATATTGGTTGCAGGAGGCACTAAACTCTTCAGCATTCAGAGCACAGCAGCATCCAGCCCTCACCCAACCTGTCCCTGGGCGAAAAGGTATTGGCTTTGATCAGATAAACCCTTGTCATGTAAGGGAGGAAAGGACTGGCACTGGGACTGCAAATGTGGTAATTTACCTGCTACAAGCACAAAGCCTGAAGAGTAGATGTAATACAGGCAGAGTGCCCTCAGCTAGGGGCTGGTCAGAGAGGAAAGAAACACAAACCAACTAGGTGACCACAATGACCAGCTCAGTTCTGCCATCCCAGCAGAACAAATTGCAGAGCCATCTCCTCTCTTCCTCCTGAAGGGTGGAGCTCTTTTCACTGTCCTGATGTTTTTTCCTCTTCTCCTTTTTTTCCAAACCTTTTAATATACCAAGTATGGAACTCTGAAGACAACAATTTCCACAGCAGCAAAGAGGTGGTGAGTCATGTAACAAAATAAGGTAGCAGTAGCAAATATGAGTGTTGGAGCAGGTGTGTATATATGTTTAGAAAGAGAGAGGTTTTGTAGGGAAGGATATTAACAATGTTAGTTACTGCATTTGAACTTGGGCTTGATAATTCAGACTGTGATTGTAGTAAAGAGGAGTTTCTAGGGCATTTTAATCAATATAAGCTTAACCATATATCTCTGTGTGAGTTAATGAAACCCTGGTCTGATGAACAGCAGAGGGATTCCAGGGACACTTAAAAGCCTGCTGTGATAGTTTCACTTACCATATGCAGCATTGGTTCATGTCAAGAAAAGAGAGCAGCTAAACACTTGTTCTCCAGTGTTTCTTCTGGTATATCTATAACAGTGACCTTGAGCTCATGGCCAGCCTTCACAGAAAGGCTACAGGAAAACAGATGGTGAATCATCGTAGTAGTATGTTCAGAGAATGATTTCACATTTCCTGTAGGAGTAGCAACACCACATAAAATTTAGCCCATCATTGGCTTTCTCTTCATATACTCAGATATGAAATACAAAAGGCATTAGTCTGTGCACCTAGTGCACCCTAATATAGCAGTCTGAATAATGGAGCAGAGGTGTTGTAACTTATATCCTCTTTTCTTCAGGAAGTCTCCAGTTGCCCATCTTCTTAAAAGTGGAAAATTCAGAGCTCCCAAGTGCTCCATGATCTAAACAAGACCAACTGCTGTTATGAATGGAAGCCTTCCATAAAAAATAACCCCACACTTTTCTGTCTCTGTTGGTGCCTGAGGCTTGAGACAATACCAGTGTGAGTCTTCAAGCTGTTTATGATGTTGTAGGTGAAAGTGGTAGGTTGGGAGAAAAGGCGAAAGGAGAGGGGTATGAGATGGCAAGTGTAGAAGCAAGAAAAACTTTTAGCAATTGGAAAAAAAAAGGAAAACAAAGCCTGAAACATGGGGAAATGAGAAGCTAAAGCAGACAGTGCATAGCAGACTACACAGTTAGGCAGCACTGGAATATATTGTGGTCTAGAGTTGTCAGGGTTTAAATGTACTTGCAAAGGTGAAATAAGAATTTTATGTGCTCCTGATCTGTATTATGCCTTCTCCACCCAGGCCATCCCTTCCTCTGTCTCCCAGGAGGATCTACAAACACACCTCTGTTTACATTACCTTTACAACCAGAAAAGAAAAATGTAATTTTGCTCTGTTGAGGACTGCCTGTGACTGTAAACAACAGACTTCAAAACACTGACACATCAAAACAAGTATTTTGGTGGGCTTCAGAGTCTGGATGAGTATCATGAATCTTGGCGTCATGGGTCTTTCAAGGTTGCCTCTAACAGGAGTTCCTGTTAAATGGACACAGACATTTATGTTGGTCCTTCCTTTTCTGGGAACTCAGGGGCATTTCAGGAACTTGTTTAGGGTAGCAGAGTGTATGTTCATCTCCACATGTGTGTGTGTTTGTGTGTCCTCTGGGTCTCCTATTGGATAAAGTAACCAAAACTTTTGGTGGATCTCATAGACTAATCAGCTTGAGAGGGTGTCAGTATTTAAATAAGACACCTTTATTCAGCTTGTTCACATTTAAAGTGTTCTTTAACCCTGGTGATACAGCCATATATCCTCTCTTTTAAGTGGGAAATGTCACCAGGGCTCTAAAATAAAAGCCAGCTCTCTCAGCGTGCTCAGCTGATGGTATATGCCTATTTTTCACTACAGGCAGTGCTTAATGGGGTACCAAGGAGATGCACTATTCCCTGGTTTGTATCAACAGCAATAGCCCCAGATGGTGATGGCAGCAGGTTTCTGCACTGCCAGGGCATGCTGCGTTTCTGATTCCTGGCTATCTGTGGCCAAGGGACATTGATTGCAGTCTTGAAAACCCTTTTGGGATCATGGCCCCATTGTCCTGACAGATGCAGCAGGTTATGTGAGGCTCATCAAAGCCCAAGAGTTTCTGGAGGACAGAAGAACCTCTCTGTTCCTGAGCAAGCCTGTCCCTCAGGCAGCAGGACAGCTGCTTGCTCTACAGCCAAAGGGGCAGAACAAACTAGGGAACGGACACTTCTGAAGGCCTCAGATTAAGAGATGGTGTCGCTAACACTTGGGAAGACTGTTAAAGTCTGAAAGCTTTGACATTTGCAATGACAAGAGAAGGAGGCAGCCAGGGTCTGTCCCCATCTGCAGTGACTGCATAACAAAGAGACGCATGCACCCCATCTCCCTTTTGTGGATTGCATCTCCTCTCTCCATGGCCTGTGGCAGGAATGTGTGAAGGGTTGCAGTTCTGGGTTTTATGTGTAATGAACGGAGCTTGAGTGGTGGCAGATCCTCACAAGGACTGGATGGAGGCAGCCATGAGGATGGAAAGGCAGCCTGCTAGAGGGGTGTAGCTCTTCTCTAGCACGTGGCCCACAATGTTTACCCCACAGCCAGCAATGCTAAAAAGAAGGAAGCTACTGCTCCCTCAGCATATCACATTACCCCCCTGTTTCAACTATCCATCATTTCTGACTTTCATCAGCTCTGCCTCCTTTCCTCCAGCAGAGTTAAACATATGGGCCATGAGGTCCACTCCTTCATGGGAGAAGTGCTAAAAAGTGTGCAGAAGAGGAAAATCATTTGTAGAAACAACTTCCGAGGGGAAGGTCCCCCACAGTCAGCTCAGGAAACAACATCTTCTGAGACCGTGCTGGGAGAAATCTGTGACAGCGGAAGTCTGAGAAAGGTGGCCTTTCTCCTTTGTCACCTGAGAGAGGTGTGTGTGTGTGACCGACTACTGACAAAAGCAGGCACTGACTTTGAGAGGGTGCTGCAGGCTGGAGACATCCAGCTTCACTGTTCAGAAATGCCACCATCAGGATGAGACCAATGCACAGCAGCAGTGAAGCTCAAGGAGATACATACTGGACATACACAAACCAGAAGCCACTTTTAAAACTCCTTTTGGGGCTGTCTTAGAAACTGGAAATAATAATAATGTTGTCTTTCCTCATCAAAGTCTGACTGGGCTGTATCAGCAGTAAAGTATGTGCAGACCTTCCATGCAAGTCAATATTAAACAAGACTGTTTGCTTATTATATTACTATGTTATCTCTGTAACTGGTTATGTCACCACAAAGCACATGGCAGACTTAGAGTTATTTTTCTTCCTCCTGACAGGTAATATGGAGGTTTTTTCCCTTCAGAACTGATTTTCTCTTCTAAATCTGACTACCCAAACAGTCATTCTGTATCCTTCAGTTTCTTTAGTCCTGCAAACTAGTCTTTGGAAGGGCATATCCAGTATTCCAAGAAAGCCTCCCCTGCCCCTTATAGGAAAAACCCTTGCCTGTGCAGCAAAAGCATCATTCCTTCTGCTGGTATTGAGCAGAGACCTCTTCTTGTGGTTAGTGGTGACATCCACAGATGTGTCTGAGTATTTCATCTGAGGAAGAACAGCCACTATGAGATGAAGGACAGCCCAGCTTCTACATGAAGAACTGTGTTAGGTAAACTTTGTTAAAAACTGTGAAGTCCTTAGAAATTTCTTCTCCCCTTCAACTGAAGACTTTTCCCTAATATTGTCTTTCAACAACAAGTCCAAGAGCATGAAGTAGTATCATCCCTGAGGGCCAGCTGGTTTGGTGCTACATGCCAAGGGAACTCTCTTTTCAACAGAGCTGAAGAAATAGGCCTCCAACAGCATGAACTGATTGCCCCACACAAGTGACCTGAGGCTCAAAGTAAGTTTATTGCACCTGCAGTTTTGGACAGACAGTAATCTGCATAGCTGAGTTTGATGACATGATATCGAACAGCCTCACGTGCTGCCTCTTGTAACCAGTGAGAAGTGAGCTCAAGCAGCTAACAAGCAAAATGCACATGAAGGGGTGGGATCAGGGAATTCATTTTGTTCCCTAAACAGTAATAAAAATGCCCTCGTGATCCCAGTGCATTTGACATAATATAGTAAGAACATGATTAGCACTTAATACTGTTTAATAAATATGCCCATTAACTTAGGCAACAGTAACCAGTACTTGCACAGATAAATAACAAACTTGACCAGTCAGTGGTGTGAAACAGTCATGACAAAGCAATACATTAATTCCGCTTCCCACTTTAAGGCTGAATTTGGACATCCCTCCCTAATACCCTGCAGAAGTCTTCTTCAGACACTGCAAATACATTTGGATATGAAAGGAGTCTCTCTTTCTTTATTTCCTATTTATTGCTAAGTGGGGGGCAAAAAACCTCATCTGTTATTTGGGGGGCTGTGAGAATGGGAAGAATAGAATTAACTTGTGATCTGAAACTTTATAATGTGGGTTTTTTTGATCAGGTTTATAATTCATCAAGGCTTTGAAAGAACAAGATTAAATTTCAGTTTCAAATCCACATGACTGATAAATCCAAGTCATAGAGCAAACATTTTCAGCCCTTGGAGGCAGTTCCCAGGCTTGAGGACCCAAGGAATTCTGTAAAGCATCTGTAGAGGTTCCTCACAACTCTCTCTTGGTCCCCACTAAAGAATAGGGCCTGCCAGGCACCTGTCAGGGGTGGAGCTTGATCTAAGAGTTGATCTGATGTTCAGCCAGGCCCCCCACGGTGTTTCAAAGCCTGTGTTCTTCCACAGGACTGGTATACACAGAGCCACTGATCACACCACAACTGCCCTCCAGCATCCTCCTTCCTCAAATTTATGTTCTTACGGTTAAACATTTGCCAACAACAGCTCACATACACAGCAACCCCAAGCACAAATACAGGCTGGGTGGAGAATGGATGGAGGGAAGCCCTGAGGAGAAGGACTTGGGGATGTTGGTGTACAAGAAGTTGACATGACCCATCAAAGTGCACTTGCAACCCAGAAAGCCAAATATGTCCTGGGCTGCATCAAAAGCAGCGTAGCCAGCAGATCAAGGGAGGTGATTCTGCTCCTCTACTCCACTCTGGTGAGACCCCACAAGGAGTATTGCATCCAGATATGGGGTGCCAACATAAGAAGGATGTGGAATGTTGGAGCAAGTCCAGGGGAGAACAGTGAAGATGATCAGAGGTCTGGAGCAGCTCTCCTATGAAGACTTGGGGCTGCTCAGTCTGGAGGAGAGAGGCCTATGGTGAGACCTTATATCACCTTTCAATACCTAAAGGGGGCTGAAAAGAGAGATAGAGAGGGACATTTTACAAGGGTTGTAGAGACAGGACGAGGGGGAATGGCTTTAAACTGAAAGAGGGTAGGTTTAGATTAGATATGAGGAAGAAATTCTTTACTGTGAGGGTGGTGAGGCACTGGAACAGGTTATGAAGAGAAATTGTGGATGTCCCATCCCTGGAAGTGCTGAACGGGGCTTGGAGAAACCTGATCTAGTGAAAGGTGTCCCTGCCCATGGCAGGGGGGGTTGGAACTGATGATTTTTAAGGTCCCTTCTAACCCAAACCATTCTATGATTCAATGATTCTGTATGATTTGGCATAATTACTTGAGTAAATGAATAATTACTGAAGGGAGCTTCCAAGGGCAGAAGGGTAAGCTGTGCAGCTCCTCCCAAGCCCCTCTGAGGTAGTGCAGAGAGCAACTGGGTGAGTGGTGTGCTTGATCTGTCCTCCCTCCTCCCCTGCTGCCAGCACATGGCCCATCACTGGGGTGGCAGCAGGCAGGAAGTGTCAGGCTCATAACTGTCATGAGATTTACTCAGTTCTTCTGTTTCATTTGTCCTGTATCAAAGGCACCCAGTATATACTGTATCCTGAAAACTTGCTGGGCAAAGAGTGCCAGCAGCTGCACTGGGGCAGGTCTCAGCAGAAGGAAGCCCCATAAACAACTTGCTGATGACCTTTGATTTGAGAACCAATATTTAGAAAGCAAATGTTTAAACCCATGCCATTAAGAAAGGAAGCACAGCTTTGCCATGGGCAACTCAGGCAAGGGGTGCTGCTGAGACAGTCCTGGGCAGTGCAGGGGAAGGGCCAAGCAGCCCTCTTCCCCTCCTCTTCCTCTCCCAGCAGAGCAGCCCACCCTGCTCATCATGCCCACACCAGGGTGGGGGCAGATGTTTAGACCCCAACAAGGCGGGTGGCTGCTGCACCAAGAAAGGTGGGAGTTTTAAAGCTGTTTCAAGCCAAAATGCAAAATAATTCTGGACATCCCTCCTTGCCTGAGACCCAGCACAAGTGGAGGCTGTGTGACAGGAAAGACACCTTCCAATCCAGCTGCCTGCTGTGACCAGAGCTCAGCTGGCCCTAGCTGCTGGTCTTCTTCCTGGCTGGCACCCACAAACTGGTGGGACTTCATGAAATCAATTGGTGTTGGTCAGGTGCAGCAATAGGCCAAGAGGGTATTTTTCCCTCAGAGTGGTGCAGAATTAGCTCTGTTGGTCAGTTTATAATTGGGTACTTGCACTTAACAGTATTCTTTCTGTTGGATTTTTATAGTTTTGTCTCTTCTTTTTTAAACATGAAAAATAATCAGTCTTAAAATAAAATAATTTAAAAAAATACCCTGGAAAGTGATCTATAAAAAGAGAAAATCCTTGCCAGGGGGATGCCACAGCAGTGAGCCCAAGCCACAGAAAGCCCGGCTGAAGGCTTCCCTTTTCCACAGCTACTCAGAGGTTAACCAGGGTCTGTAAGCAAACAGCTTAAAGAAGGAGCCCGGCTTAGTGCCTGGTGTCTTGGGCTGTCCCAGAGACTACCACCCTAATGCCCTTCCAGCAGCCCCTCCCTCCCAAAGGTGATGCTGGGCAAACAGAGCCAGCCCTCGCCCTCTCCCCACGCAGCAAAGAGCCTTCTGCGGGGACGGACTGGACCCGAGCTGGGGCTCAGGGACATCGCAGAAGAGGGTGTTTCACTTCAGACAGGCGCAGAGCCATGTATATATAAACCCTGGAGCAGCAGCCCGGGAGGATTGTTTAGCACAACCACACCTCGGCTCACTTGGCAGCACGGCGAGGCGCTGCCGGGAGTGCCGGCGGCTGAACCCCGAAGTACACGAGCGTGGAAGTGATCTGCCCATGGGCTCCCGCCGGCTGCTCATACTGATGCTGCTTCAGGCAGGTGAGTACCACCTCTCCGTCCCTCTGCCTCGCCATGCCTCCCCCCTGTCTGGGGACAGCCTCTCCCCTTGCCATCAGCTTTGCCTTTTTCACAGCAGGCACCTCGGTGTGATTTGGCCAAGCGAGGAAAAAAAAAAAGAAGCGTCACTAGACAATTTTCAACTTTACAGCGAGGGGCTGTGTAAGTGACCTGCCCGCCTCACTTCCTAGCCTCGGCTACGGTTTGCATAGCTGGGCTGTATAAACACAGGTCATTTTCTTTTTTAATAGTTTTCTGCTACAGAGCTTTCAGTGTCCCTTTTTCATAAAAATTCCTTCTTTTTATACCAGTGATCATGAAGCCAGCAGTTTTCAATTCATCTGAATTTAAAATAATTTTTAAAAAGCTTGTTTATAAAAGCCATAAATGACATAAAGCCCCCACACACGGAGGCAACAGTAAACCGGCATGTCTGAGGTTATACCTGCAGTAGAGTTTCAAAATAAAAAGCAAAACTCTACTTCAATCTATAGGCTGCCAGTGTAAGGAGGACATAGAAAGTGTAAGGTGTCAGATCGACCTCTGGTCACCTATCTGCAGGTGTGCTCTTAGCTAAGGTGCTCCATTAGTAGTATAATTAATGATTGGACATGCTCCTAGTGGGAGATGTGGCTAGATGCAGGCTACTGTGGAGACTCATCCTTTTTCAAAGCTTTCCTAGCTGTGTTGGCTTGGCTGCCCAGCATAGAAAAAGCAATTTCAGTTCTTGGTCAAGTTATTAGCTGTGCACCTGAATATTAAAATGTACTTACTGGGGCTGACCTCTTAGCTGCAGCAGCTCGCTGCTGGCTCAAAACCCAGACAGCTTTCAAAGAACAGGAACATCAGAGGCTGCCTGGATGTCTCTTGCAGAGCATGCAGCCCTAAGCACATTAATTGAGTCTTTCGGACTCAATTTCCTTTGGGGCTTTCACTCCACTTTCATGAGCAGGTCCACACTGTAATTACAGTTCCTTGATCCTCAGAGATATCCCCAAAAGAAGAATGGCCTTTCTTCTTCTGGGTGAGGTACAGTTACCTTACACTATTTTCAGCCAGTGGCCAACAGACCAAGTCCAGCAGTCCTGGCTTAAAAGGCGAGTGAAAGATAGCTTTAAAAAATTCAAACTGCTCATCAGGAAGCCAGAATGCCTACAAAGAAATTTTTGTCTCCATTGGAACATTTTCAGGGTCTGCAAACTGTAACAGGTTAAAAAAGCATGATTTATTTCCCCAAATCGAAAGCATCTGATTGCTTATGATTTCCCCTGAGGTCCCTGAGAGCTTGATCCCCCTTCTAACTCCGGAGCCCCTGCTGTTTAGACAAGGAAAATAAGTGGTCTCTTAAGTTTTGAATAACACCCATATAATGTGTTTTTAGCACGAAACCTGAACACTCAAGTAGTGTTTAGGTGAGCAGCGGTTGCTTTTTCAGGAATGTGCATTTAATCCCCGAGGAATGCCCCAGGGAAGCAGAGGGAGGCTGTGCTGAAACCCCGTGCCGGGGATGGCCGGAGGTGCGATCGCCGGAGTGAAAATGGTGCAGAACAGGGATGAAAATAGTGGAGGAGAGTTCCTGCAGTGGAGGACCGGTTCCTGCTGGGGGCTCGGGCTGCGGAGAGGGAACAAAGCCCTGCTTTGTCCTTCATGAGGAGAGACCCTCGTTGTTCTTGCTAGCACTTGGATTGGGCTCGGAGGGCGAGCTAGCACAGGAGATGCGGGGAGAGGCCCAAGCAAGGGGATTAGAGGCTAGGTTTTAAAAGGAAAGCAACCGTTTTAATAATAGTATTGAGTCCTTGGGTGGTTTAGGGGATTAATTAGTCCATGTTTGCACAACACTTTGAAGAGGTCAAGCGTGCTGCAATAGCCAGGGGCAGGTGGCATGCAACTTCAGTGGCAAGTTCCCAGCTCCCAGGCATCACTTCCCTCTCCATCAAAGCGTGCCACGAAGTCCCCGCTTCTTTTTGGAGTGGCTGTGCACGGGTGTGGTGAGCAGATGGGTTACTGCTGTCGGTCTGAGGGGTTTGATGCTACTGGTGAGTAACTTTGTGATTTAGGATAGAGTAGTGCAAAGTGCACTTGGTCCTTCACAGTAAACCCAGGCATAAAATACTGCTATTTGTCGCTATTGTTAGCATGATAAGCATCAGCATCTGCAGCTGAGCACCACAGTCGTTTGAGTATTAGGGGTGGGGTACTCTTGGTTTCCATAACAGTACTGCAGAGTCTGTGGTTTCAAAAAAAGTTCAAATTAACATGTGAAATCACAGTGTTGAAAAGTTGTAACTCAGAAATCTCCAGACTGGTTTGGGTGGTCATTCAGACACTTCAGCTGACATAGGGATCCTTTTTTTTTTTTCCCAAATTAATGCAGCCAAATTGTTATGACTTGAATGGAACATAATAACAGAAGTGGATGCAAGTGTTGCCAGCACTTCCAAAGTCTCAAAAGAAAGGCGATACATACATAGCTCTTGGCTAATAGACACTCTGTGTATGTATCTATGGTACATGCTCTTGACAAAGTATATACTATACCGGCTCAGGGACTTGTAGCTACCCCTTTATGCTAATAGTACTGTCAGCTTTTTGCCACCTGGAGGATGGGTTAAAACATCCTGGATAGCAGGGGAAACTTGGATAATGTAGGAAATCTTGGGCAACATAGAAACCTCATTTTTTTCCAGAGAGCCCAGGCTAGGTCTGGTTGCGTGGTTGTACTCTATTGCTTCGTGTCCCGCTTGGGACCACAGCATAGCCAGAAAAATTTCCCAGGTTTGGGAGCTCTGGAGTGCAGTGAAGCCCAGCTGGCTCTGCA